>WOXC01008173.1:20000-202500 GCA_011680675.1 Gymnobelideus leadbeateri | reverse complement strand
AAGAATGATGGTAATTTATTCTAAGATTTTTGTTGTGTTCCCCTCCATCCCTTTAAAAAAAACTTTATTCTCTATTATTATGAGCTATTATTTTACAAGTTGGGGTTTTTCAGGCTCAGTTTATTACAGTATATACCAAGATATGTCCCATGACTCCAGGGACCACAGCAGAGGTACTCTGGATGAGCACACACACACACACACACACACACACACACACACACACACACACATTCACTGTAAAGGTAGGGGTCTCTCCTTCTTTGACTTATTGTCCCTACTTAGATCCAGAAAAATTTCCAAGATAAATTTTAGGTACGGGGTGTATCTACAGTCTCCCCCAAAAAGCAAATGACAGGGTCCCTAAATTCTACATAGCCACTAAATATAGAATATAATTAGTTAAGTGTTTATTTTACCCACCAAAAAAAATCACAAATTTCCTGGGTGGGAATTATAACCCAGAGACTAAGAAAACCTCCTGAAATGTATCTAGTTCATTTGTGCCATGAGAAAATTTCTGATAAGAGGGTTGCCAAAGTAAGGTTATTCTCATTTTACAGATTGGGAAACTGAGGCTTCAGGAGATGAATGGTTATAGATAAGACAAGGATGCCAAGCTCTTCTGATTTAGTCCAGCTGTCTTTTCTTTATTCCATGACAACCCCTGAAAGAACACCACAAGTGTTCCCAGAGCAAATCCTGATGTAGGTCTGAAGGATCCCCGACTTTGCCCCAAGGATGTCTGGGCCAATGAAAAACAAAATGTGGGCAGCAGAGGGGCAGCAGGCTACCTAGAAGACTCCCTGAAAGTTCAGGGTTTGAGTGGGGGTAGAGAAGACATCAAGTAAAAGAAACCATCCAATCTGCCTCTTCTGGAGGCATAACTGATTCATAGACCAAATTATCTGTCTATCTCACCCTGTGGTGGCATATTGTTTGATGTGCTTTAAAAAAAATGTCCTGAATGCTATCAGGATATGAAAGCCCTGGAAGACGACACTTTGCCAAAGGGTCTGTTTTGGCCCACCCCTCCCTTCTACCTGATGAGAGGCCGTGGGGATGGGGAAGGGGACTCTTGCTCTTCTTCTGCTTTCTCCTGCCATCCCTAATGGAGCCTCATGACGACCACTGGTTACCCCCTTTTCTCAGGTCAGTTGAACAAGTCTCCCCAGAGTTTTCTAATCTTCTAATGGCATCTCTCCAGTGTTGGAGGAAGGCAAAGCAAAGACTTTGGAGTTACAGTCACAGAATTTGGAAGTGGTTGGGGGGGATTTCAGTGGTCATACAGATGATGCTTATTTGGGGGCTAACTTCCTTCTAACAGCTCCTCTTCTTCCACCCAACCCCAAAATGCCAAACAAAAACTCTTGGGTCTGCAGGAGTGGCTTAGAGCCCAGAGTCTAAGGTCAGGTTAGATTATAGGTTGAGAGCACAGGAAGGGTAGGAGCCTAAATCTGATGGGATGAATTTCATCACAGTTCAATGCTCTTGACCTGGTCTTTCTTCTCTCCCCACCAACTCCTCAGTGTGAGAAGAGGGAAGTAGGGGAGAGTCTTGGGATTAAAGCATGAAGGCCAGGGTTCCAACATTAGCTTTGTTCCCTTTGGACCAAATAGCAACTTTTCATAGAATCACAGAGTCTCTGAATCAGAAGGGACCCTGACAGCAGTCATCTAGCCCAGCCCAGATAGGAGCAAGAATCCCCTTGGCCACATTCTCCCAACAAGGGGTCATTCAACTTCTGCTGGGACACCTTCAGTGGGAAGGAGTTGGCCCACCACCTCTAGAGGCAGCCCCTTCAACTAAGGAATATCCTTTTCAGGACATTAAGCCTCAAATGGCCTCTATGTAACATCTAGACATTGCTCCCAATTCTGCCCTTTGGGGACAAACAAAGCAAGTGTTTTTCCACTTTTTAACTAATTCCAAATGGTTTTGCTATTTGCTGCTTTATGATAGTTTGAAGTCTGGAAGTGCCATCCCGATGTCCTTCATTCCTATTTTTGTGGCTACTGTTGTTTTACTTGATAATCTGAATATTTCATTCTTCCAAATGAATTTTGTTATTATTTTGTCTGACTCTATAAAGTAGCCTTTATAGCATTAAAAGTATAAATTAGCTTTGGTTGAATTGGCATGACCCAGCCATGAGCACTGAATATTCCTCCAACTATTTGTTTGTTTTTATTTCTTTTCTTCTTCTTTCTTTCCTTTGTTGGCTTTTCCTCCAGATCACACCCTCCAACCATGGGGGTCCCTCAGGGCTCTGTCCTAGGCCCTCTTCTCTATCTATAATACTTCATTTGGTGCTCTCATCAGCTCACATGGATTTAATTACCACCTGTCTCTACACTGATGATTCTCAAATGTATCTTTTCTGCCCCAATCTGTTGACTTTCATTTTCACATCTATAACTGACTTTCAGACATTCCAAACTGGATCTCTCGTAGACATCTAAAACTCAATATATTCAAAACAGAACTCATTATATTTCCCCCAAACCCCTGCTAATCTCCCACCTTTCCTGTTACTACAGAGGGCACCATCATCTTTCTGGACTCCTCGCTATCTCTCACACCCCCATACACAAGCTGTTGTCAAGACCTGTTGTGTGTTTCTGCCGAATCTCTTGCATACACCCCCTTCTCTTCTCTGACACAGTACCCACTCTGGTCCAGGTCCTCATCACCTCACACCTAGACTATTGAAATTCTGCTGGTACGTCTGTCTGCCTCAAGTCCCTCCCCATTCCAGTCCATCCTCCTTTCAGCCACCAAAGGGATGTTCCTAAAGGGCAGATCTGACCATGTCACCCCTTATTCAGTAAAATACTGGTTCCCTATCACCTTCATGAGCAAATACAAAATGCTCTGTCTGGCATTCAGAGCCCCTCATAACCTGGCCATCTCCTACCTTCCTAATATTCTTAACCCTCACTCACTGAAAATCACTTTTTCATGCAATGACACCGGGCCTCCTGGTCATTCTACAATTGATGAAGACACTTCATCTCTCAGTTCTGAGCATTTTCTCTGAATGTCCCCTACGTTTGGAATACTCTCCTGCCTCTGTTCTGACTACTAACTTCTCCGGATCCCTTTAAGTCCCAATTAAAATCCTACCTTCTATAGAAAGACTTTCCAACCCCTCTTAATCCCAGTGCCTTCCCTCTGTTAATTATTTCTTATTGTTTTTTGTTTTTTGTTTTTTTTTGGGGGGGGGCCGAGCCAAGATGGCAGAGTAGAAACAGCTCATCCAAGCCACTCTGCCCCCACATTCCCCCCAAACGATGTAAAAGGGGACTCTGAACGACTTCTGGAGCCCCAGCACCCACAAAATGACACAGAGAAGCTAAAATCCCGCTGAGGACAGCCCAGCAGCCCTGCAGGAAGGACCAGCGCAGTAGTCTGGGACCTGGCAGCGTGCAGCACGCAGAGCGCAGGAGCCGAGCCGAGCCGAGCCCAGGTCCACATGAGCCGAGGTTTTAGCCCCAGGGCGGCAGGGCCAGCAGCCAGCTGGAGGAACCCCAGAACACCAGGAGCTGTGGCGACTCCAGAATTATCAACATAGACTTGCCTGGGACAAAGTAAGATGTTAGTGTCCTATGGACTTTGGGACTGGTATTAGGGAATGCGTCAGCTCCCTCCCCTGGGGGCTAGAAGCCGCTGAGGAGACACGCCATTTTGTAGTTTTCAGAGGCATTTCCGGCTCCCAGCCTACAAATCGTGGGGAGATCCAGCGATCAGTCTTGGGGGTAATCGCTCTTGCTTTAACCTCCCTGGATCTGGATTGTGATCTAGGGTGGAAGTCGTGGTGGGTTTACAGCTTGCCAGAAACGGAAGTTGCCCCCCACATGTTTGGGACAAAAATTCCTCTATCTGGCCTTAAAGCCATAGTGTGGCAACAAGCCCAAAAGTCAAGTAATTAAGTGGCAACATGCCAAGGCAAGGAAACAGAAAAATGCAACCCTAGACTCCTATTTTGGGGGCATAGAGTGGGAAAAGGACTGTGAGGTCAGAAGTCCTGCTCCAAAAGCCCCAGGGGAAAACATGAGCGGGTTGCAGGCCATAGAGGACCTTAAGAAGGACTTTAAAAATCAAATAAGAGAAGTGGAGGAAAAATTGGAAAGAGAAATGAGAAGGATGCAGGAAAAGTATGAAATGAGGGTCAACAGCCAGACTGAGGAAAACAACACCTTAAAAAACAGACTAACTCAAATGGCAAAGGAGGCCCAAAAGGGCAATGAGGAGAAGAATGCCTTAAAAAGTCGAATTTGCCAGATGGAAAAAGAATCTCAAAAGTTCACTGAGGAGATTCATTCCTTCAGAGTTAGACTGGAGCAAATGGAAGCTAATGACTTTATGAGAAATCAAGATGCTGCTAAGCAGATCCAAACAAATGAAAGATTAGAAGGCAATGTGAAATATCTCATGGGAAAAACCACTGACCTGGAAAATAGATCCAGGAGAGAGATTATTTAAAAATTATTGGACTACCTGAAAGCCATGATCAAAGAAATAACCTAGAAATCACCCTTCAAGAAATTCTCAAGGAAAACTGCCCTGATGTTTTAGATCCAGAGGGCAAAATAGAGGTTGAAAGAATCCACCGATCACCTCCTGAAAAAGATCCCAAAAAGAAAACTCCCAGAAATATCATAGCCAGGTTCCAGAATCCTCTGATCAAGGAGAAAATACTACAAGCGGCCAGGAAGAAACAATTTCAATATTGTGGAAACACAATCAGAATAGCCCAGGACCTGGCAGCTTCTACACTGAGGGATCGAAGGGCATGGAATATGATATTCCAGAGGGCAAAAGAACTGGGAATGAACCCAAGGGTCACCTACCCAGCAAAACTGAGTATTTTGTTTCAGGGGAAAATATGGTCATTCAGTGGAATAGAGGCCTTTCAAGCATTCTTGAGGAAAAAACCATAGTTGAATAGAAAATTTGACATCCAGACACAAGAAGCAAGAGATGCCTGAGAAGGTAATCAGGGAAAAGAAATCAAAAGGAAATTATCAAAGTTGAACTATTTACATTCTTATATGGAAAAGCAATAACTGTGACTGATGATATCTTTCTCACTATGAAAACAATGGAAGAAGGGTGTGTGGTCATATGAATACATATGTGAATGTGTGTGTATATGTTTACAGTTATATATGGATAGAGGGCATAGGTTGAATTTGTTGGGAAGGGAGAATACTCAAGGGATGAAATTATGAGGTGAGAGAGGAAAGTGGCAAGAGGAGATGGGGAGAGACAGGGCAGTGTAAACTATCCCATGCAGAAGAAGCAAGGGGAAGTGGTTGCAAAAGAGGGGGAGAATAAGGAAGGCTAAAAAGGCAAAACCACATTCAACCTGAATTTGTTTCAGGGAGAAAATGACATACATACTAAATGAGATATCTCAACCTGCAGCAGAATACGGGGAAGGGAGATGAGAGGAGGGAGGATGGATGGGAGGGCATCCTTGGGGGGAGGGGAGGTTGGAAGTACCCACTATAGAAGCGGGACAGGATTATGTAGGGAATGGACCAGGTGGGGGGGGGGATGAGTGGGAGGGAATTATAAGCAGCCTTGTACAATATATCTACTATGATAATATTTTGCATAGCTAGACATGTACAACGTATACTGAATTACTTATCTCCCAAGAGGGAATGGGTGACAAGGGAGGAAGGAAATGGATCTGAAATTTGAGGTCATAACATTAAATGTTTCAAATATATATAAATACTATTATTGATACTCTTTTGCTTGTAATAGGGAGATAAGATGTGCAGGCATTGGTATGCAAAGACTCACCTTCCTCTAATGGAAAAGTCGATGGGGGTATGGGAGAAGGTATGGGAGAGAGCAGATTGGAGGAAGCAATATCTTGTGGGACTACTGTTCTGGGAGGTTGGGTAGGGGAATAATGGGGGAAAAATGATTGTAACTCAAAATCTGGCGGAAATGAATGATGTAAAACAGAAGTTAATAAAGCATTTGTTTAAAAAAAATAAAAATAAAAAATAATTATTTCTTATTTATTCTGTATGGAGGTATATGAGTGTTTCAGAGGATAAAAACCAGAGCCTGGGGTCAGGAAGACCTGAATTCAAATCTGGCTACAGATACTCACTAGCTTTGTGACCCTGGGCAAGTCACTTAACCTCCGTTTGCCTTGATCCACTGGAGAAGGAAATGGAAAACCCCTTCAATACCTGTGCCAAGAAAGCCCCATAAAGGGTCCCACAGAGTCAGACCCAATTGACTTACCTATATAGGGCTTGCTTTGTATATAACTGTTTGCGTGTTGTCTCCGTCATTAGACAGTAAACTCCTTGAGGGCAGGCACTGTCTTTTGTTTCTTTTTGTATCCCCAGCTATAATAAATGGATTCCTTCTCTTCTTTTCATTCCTTTTGTATTCCTTTACTTTTTTTTCCCCCTGTAGGGTAGCTAGTGGTATATTAGTTAGTGCCCTGGGCCTGGAGTCAGGAAAACCTGAGTTCAAATCCCAGCTCAGATACTTACTAGTTGTATGAAGTTGAATGAGTCACTTAATTTCATTTTCTTCATTTGTAAAATGGGAGTACCTACCTGCTAAGGTTATTGCAAAGAATTGTAAAGATCAAATGTTTGAAATATATGATATATATTATAAAAGACAATAATTAATATATAATCTATATTGTAATCTACATATAGAAATATATAATAATTAATATGTAATCTACATTGCATAATATGTATTATATAATATTTGTAAAGTGCTTGGCACAGTGTCTGACACATAGTAGGTGCTATATGCATTTTATTATTACTTTTTGTCGTTTTTACTTTTATTATGCTGATGGTTTTCTTTCCTTTTTCTTTTCTTTTCTTTTCTGACTTGGTTTTCAGACCTCACCCAGACTAGCTGTGCAATGGTTATTCAGGAACCTGATATTGATACTGACTGGCACAGAAACTTTAAACCTCTCTGTCTATCCTCCTTGGGCTGCTTCGCCCCTCCTTAGATAGCCTGGTGGCTCTCCACTCCTGGGAACTCACCATCTCAGTGCCAGACTTGAGAAGGGCACCCAATCAGCTCTAGCCCTAGTGCAGTTCAGAACTTTCAGATTTAAGCAATCCATCAGCCTCAACCTCCCCAGCAGCAGGGAATCAAGGCTTGTCCCACCAGGCCCAACTTGGTGGTTATTTCATTAAGGAGCATTTTGCAATTTAATTTACATAAGAGGTGAGTGTCCTTTGGTAGGTTGACTCCCAAATAGCTTATGCATTTTGTAGTTATTTTGAATGGGGCTTCCCCTTCAGAAAGGAGACCTTTGACAGAATCTGAGCCTCTCATGGTTTAGACAGTGGCCACCTTATTGTCTCTTTGAGAATAGCCTTAGTGAACAGAGGTGCCCACTGTCATCCAAATTTTACCTGGTGCTCCAAGAAGCCGTGGCAGGTGCAGCGGCCACAGCCTGGGAAAGTATCTCCACAGGCAGGCTAATCCAGATTGAGGGTCACCAATAGGCCTTAAACCAATTAGAAAATTAGAGGGATGTCTGCTCCCAACATGTGAAGAATTCCCCTGGTGGAATGGGTGGATGAGAACAGCATGTTCCAACAGCTGTGAGGTCACGGCTGTAATAGGTGCTGGGGAGTGCCTAGTGTTTGGTTAGACACCAAAGACACCAAGGTCATCCACTGCATCCTGGGCCATCACCAGTCTTGACTCTTTGTACTGCCATTGACTTCAATGACTCTGCAATAGAGAGTGAGGCTCAAGACTTTGTGCAACTCCACCTAGCTTAAATCCAATTCATGTGCAAGTCAACACATCACCAAGTGATGTCATTGGCCCTCTTCAAAAACAAAGTAAAAACAGCAATAATGCACTACCCTTTGCCATCTTTATCTAGGGCTGGAAGGGACATCAGAGGCCATTTAGACCAACCCCTCTCATTTTACAGATAAGAAAACTGAGGCCCAAGGAAGCCTAATGACTCCTATAAGTTGTAAACTTTAGGCATGGAATTGGGCCTCTGAAGCTAAATTTATAATCTTAAATTCTCTTAAAGATCACTAACACACCCTCCCTAAGCCTTCTTTTCTCTAGGATGGACATTTCATAGCTCCTCCAACCAATCCTTTTAAGACATATTTTAAGTCCTCTGGGTGCTCCTTTTTCTCAGTCTCCTCTAAAATGGGATGCCCAGAGTAGAGGACTGTAACCAAGTCAACACAAGACTTTATTAGAAGAGTCACCTCTTTCTCATAATAGACACTGTTTTTCAAAAGAAATGTTCTTTGTCCAAGAAAAGGGTGGTTTGCTCCTTCTGATGTGAAAAGGGTGGAAATCAGGTTGCCTGGTTTTAACATGACAGAATGTAACAGGTCTTTGGGCAAAGTAGATATAGTACAACCCTAATGTTTCACTTTGTCTTTTTGTTCCTAACCGTCAAGGCTTGGCACAAAATAGATCCCTTACAATTGCCTGTTGATTGAAAACTATTTCTCCATCCTCCCCTTCACTGGATCTCCAGGTGAGCTGGAGTCTTTAATCAAGCAGGCTTGCCAAGGTGGAATCTCACCAGCCCTCTTTCAATGGAGGAAAAGTGACCCAAGCCATCTCTCAAGCTTTTAACACAGTGCCTGGAACTTAGTTGGTGCGTAATCAATGCTTATGAATCAAATGATGGATCTCCAGATTTTGCCTGTTTCTCAATAGTCTAGATCAATGAGACCAAGACATATCATGCATGGGATTCGAAGATTTGACCATGACACTTCCCTCAAGAAATTACAAACTCCTCTGTTTCCCATTTTAAATCCTTCTCAGTCTGGCTCCAGCCAATCTTTGCAGACTGATTATATATTCCTTCCCCTCCTACATTCTAGAGACTAGCCAAAATTTCCTTACTCAATGATTCTCATCTGCTATATTCTATCTCCTGCTTTCCTATCTCTGCACACTCTGTCCTCCCAAGCATGGGATGTTCTCCTGACTCCCTTATGCCTCTTGGAATCTAGATCATTCAGCTCTAAGGCCATCTCATGTACAGGTCTTAAGATCACAGATATAGAATGGAAGGGAACTTCCAAGACACCTGATCCACCCTGTCTTATTTTACAGATGAGGAAACTGAGGCAAGCAGGGTGAAGTGACTTGCCCAGAGTCACACAGCTATCAAGTGTCTGAGGCCATATTTGAACTCAGGAAGGTGAGTCTTCCTGACTCCAGGCCTATCTCTCTGAGTGCTATGGCACCACCTAACTGCCTCAGAGTCAGAGGACCTGAGTTCAAATCCCAGCTCTGTCATTCATTACCTGTAAGACTTTGGATAATAATAATAATAACTAACATTTATAGAGCTCCTATTGTGTGCGAGGCACAGTGTGTGCTAAACATTTTACAAATATTATCTCATTTGATCCTCACAACAACCCTGGGGGAGGGGGCACTATTATTATCCCCATGGGAGATTGAGTGGCTTGCCCAGGAACACACAGGTAATAAGTGTCTGAGGCAGGATTTGCATTCAGGTCTTCCTGATTCCAGGCCCAGCACTCTCTATCCACCAAAAACCTCTTTATCTCCCTAGGCCTCAGTTTCCTCATTTGTAAAATAAAGCCACTGTTCTAGATTAATTCCTTCTAGCTCTAGGACCTTATGAATTCATTCACACAATAGCTGAGAGCAGCCTAGGAAAGCTGACCCTGCCCTGTACAGGCTGGCCTTGAGTAGATTCAAGCCACAATAGGCCAAGAAAGGCATTTCAGGGGCCTGGAGAAAGGGGCCACCTTAGCATCACCTTTGGCAGAAAGGGCCAGATGGAGGGGAGGGGAGTAGGGGTTGATGAATATGAGTTCCACCCCCACCTACCAACCACCAGTGAATCCAACAGCTGGAACCCTGTCTGTGGGGATAGGCAAATGTCTTAGCCAGGTGTGGAAACCAGATCCAATGCGTCTTCAGGTGAACAATGAAGCCTGAAATCACCGTGTAATTGCTATTTTAAATTCAAAGGAAAGCTGTAAGAGGACTAGTAGGTGTCAATAACAGGCATGCCAGGGCTTACCTTTCTCCCCTAACCTGAGCCCCACTGGGGCCCACTCCAGAAGCATAGCATCAGCTCAGAGAGGCTGGGGCATCCCGTGAGTACTCAGAGAGCACCTTCTCCCTGGCCTTTATCAACCTCCTTCTCCTCCCTAGCCCAGATCTCCTCTCTTCCTTTCAGTCTGCTTTTTCCCCTCTTCTGCTCCTCTATCTGGGCCTCCCCTCTACATGCTGCTACCACAGAAGCAGGACATCACCCCCTCCTCCTGGCATGCTGTCCCTACCACCTCTCAGCATTCTCCAATAGAAAACACTCCATGGTCAACCAAGGTCATCGCCCTTTAGCCAGCCAAATGTGGGTGGGTGGTGCTCTCTGCTGGTGGGGATGGGGTGATGGTTAAGTGTAAGAAGCGACAAGAAGTCCAGGCACAAAACCTCCCTTCTTCCTTCTTCTTCTTCTTCACCCTCAAGGCAACAAGAAGAAAACTTAATTCATTCCCCTCCCCTTCTTTTTCCATTCAGGGTTTTCCAAGTCTTTCACTCCAGCCTTCTGCTCTGAAGGCTGTGCCGTTCTTTCTTGCAAAGCCCCTTTGTCCACTGTCTCACTGGCAGCAGTCTGCTTTCTGACTGTTCCCAGGTTCACTTTTTGGTAAACACCCTCAGGGTCCTGGTAAAATTTCAGGCAATCACATGCTAACTGGTCAGACCTTCCAGGCCAAGGGACTCAGGCTTGTTCCCTGGCACTGAGCTTGGACATGCTAGCCAATCCTTCAGCCTCCCTTGCCCCTACATGAGCTAGAGAGATTTTTGGACAACTGTAGTGGAGAAACTCAGGGGCCTGTCAGCAAACTCTCCCAGCTCCCCCAAAGTCACAATGAGAAAGCCTCCAAGGTCAAAAATTCAGAACTGGAAGGGACCATAAAAGGCAATCTTGTGCAGCCCCCTCATTTTCCAGAAAAGGATACTGAGTCCCACACTGCCCAGGGTCATGGGGTCACATATTTCAAGCCTAGAGGTCATTGAGGACAAACTCAGGTCTTGGGATTCAAAATCTGTAGCTCTTGACCTACAAGCCTTGACTTTTGATTCTACGTCCAAATCATTTCACATTTCTGTGACTCAGTTTCCCCAGCTGTAAAGTGAGAAGGCTGAGCTAGGTAACTTCTAAAATAACTTCCAGCTCTAAATCTAAGAACTTACTTCTACTACCTACCTCACAGGCCCTCTGTGAAGAAAGTATTTTATAAATCTTCATGTTAAAAACAAAAATATAAAAAAACCTTCCATTGTGAAGTCTGCCTTTGGGGATAATGGGAGCAAGGAGGCAGACTGGGCTTCTTCATGACCACAAATACCAAAGCTGATCTGGTCCAACTCCCTGTTATTTTAGAGACAACTAAGATAGCACACTGCTGACCCTAGAATAGGAAAGACCCAGTTCAAATCCTCCCGCTCATATTTGCTAGCTGCGTGAGGAAAGTAACTCCTCAGTTTTCTCAACTACAAGGGGAAACAACAATGCCTACATCCCCGTGAGGATCAAACAAGATAATATTTGTAAGGCATTTAGCATAATACCCAGCACACAGTAGGTGCTATATAAATATTAACCATTATTATTTAAAGATGAGAAAATGAGGCCTAGAAAGGTCATAGGGTCCAATATCTAGAGATGTAAGAGATCTTAGAGACTATCCTTTCAAAGGTTCAACCCTTTTTTTTGGAGGGGGCTAGGTAGGGCACTTGGGGTTAAATGACTTGCCCAAGTCACAGCTAGGTGTGTGTGTGTGTGTGTGTGTGTGTGTGTGTGTGTGTGTGTGTGTGTCTGTTAAAGGTCTGAGGCCGGATTTGAACTCAGGTCCTCCTGACTCCAGGGCCAATGCTCTATTCACTGTACCATCTAGCTGCCCTGGGTTCAACCCTTTTACAGATGAAGATGCAAGGGTCATAGTGACTGGTCGCACAGGTAAGTGGCAAATCCAGGATTTGGGCCCAGGGCCTATGACTAAAAATCCAACTCTCAATCCCTAGTTCCTTCTGCTTCCCCCAAGTCTGTGGGTTAATGAGCTCCATTTTTGAAAGCCCCAGCTGTTCCCATCTTTTCCTAATTGGGGTGCAAACCTTGTACTCAAGGCAATGCCAGGTTCAGGATTCACCTTCTCCACTGGCAGCAGGAGAAGTCCCCTCTTGATGGCATCCCCTGTTGTCTGTAATGGAATCAACAACTCACACTGTCAGGTTTAACTGGGCAGGATATAATATTCCCATAAACACCACGACTTCCAGAGAGCAGCAAAAGCTCTGAACTCAGTCCAGAACCCAAAGGCCCCAGCGATGGGAATCTGATTAGGAAAACAACCCTCTGGCCCTTCTTTCCATGCTCTCCAAATGTTTTTCCAGGGGCAAAGTGAGAGAGGCGAGCGTCTGTGGGTTTCTGCTGCTTCTGTTGGCTTTAAAAGCGCGAGAGGCCCAAGGAGCCGGGCCGGCTGGCGGCCCCTTTCACAGCTTGCTTATGTAGCCGGTGCCATAGCTCGAGTCTGGCTGGGCCCAGCTGGGCAGTGATTGTGTTAGTCTGATGGAGTGTAAACTGTGACTGGTGTGTGTGAAACATATCGTGAGTGATGGGGACCAATTGGAGGGGGTCTTGGGAAATATTCTCAACTTGTGGGAAATGTCCCCCAGCTGGAGCAGCCACCAGTCTTGAGTCCAGGCATGGGGGACTTTGGGAGGGGACTTGGGTTCCTGCAATTGGCAGGCTCACCAGATGCCTCCTGGAACCAACAAAGAGATAGCCAGGGGAAGTTTTGTTCTCTCAGGTACTGGCCCTACGTCTTGCTTCTTCTCTGCCCTCAGAGACCCCAGCAATGTGTCAAAGCTGTAAGATAGATATCAAACTGGAAAGGTCCTTAGTGGCCATCTAGTCTAGCCCCTTTATAGATGAGGAAACTGAGGGCTAACAGTTAAGTGACTTTCCTAAGATCACACAGGTAGTATCAGAATCAGAATTTGAACCTCTTTCTAAGTGAACCACACTGCCTTGTAATTCAGTTCAATCCTATTTAACAGGTAATTATTATGTGACCATCATGTGTCAGGCACCGTTTTAAGCACTGGAGATATAAAAAAGTCCAAAAGATAAAAATAAACTCCCTGTCCTCAAGGAACTTGCATTCTATTTGGGGGAGTAGGAATTACATGAACACTAAGACCCCCCAGATCTTTTTCAGATCAAATTTTATTTGACTATACCTTCCATATCTTATAGTTGTAAAGTTTATTTCATGTATCCATTGTGTAAATATTTACCCCTATTGAATTTCCCCTTATTAGACATAGCACAACACTCTAGTGTGTCTAGAGTATTTTGGATTTGACTCCTTTGTCTGCTATGTAAGCTGTCCCCACCAGCTTAGTGTCATCAGCAAATCTGAGGAAGATCCCATCTATTCTTTTATGTGTCAGTGATAAAAACATTAAACAGCACAGATCCCTGGAGACGGGTTCTCCACTGGAGCCTCCCTGCCAAGTTAACATGGAACCATTAACAATTTCTCTGAATCTGAAACTTTTAAGTCTGTTGAATTACATTATCTTCTAGTCCATATCTCTCTATTGTGTTTTCAAGAATACTAGGTGATCTAGCCGTGTGACTTTGGGCAAGTCACTTAACCCGGATTGCCCTCCAAAAAAAAAAAAAAGGCAAAAAAAAAAAGAATACTAGGCAATACTTCATCCAAAGCTTTGCTGAAAATTGGGTAAATTGTAGCCAGCCATAGCATTCTCCCTCCCTTAGTAACCCTGTCAAAGGGGAAAATCAATTAAACTTGGCATGGGCTGTTCTTGAATTCTGGCTGGCCCTTTGTCATTGGTATTTCCTTTTCTATATGTTTTTTGACCTCTTTAATGACCTGTTCTAGAATTTTCTGGGGAACTGAAGTCAGGATTTGAACTTGGGTCTTGCCTTGATTCCAGCTCCACACTCTTATCAGTAGGCACCAACTTTAAAATGACTTCAAGGGATGGAGATTGGACCTATGATTGCAAATGCTATAAAGAACCTGCCTCAGGTACTTTATCAGCTGGGTGACCCTTGTCAATTTAAACAACCTGAATCGGCTTCAGTTTTGTCCTCTGTAAAATGGGGACAACAGCAGTGTCACCTGCTTTAAACAAGTCACAACCTCAGTTTCCTTATCTATAAAATGGATGTAATATTAGCACTTCATTCATAGGGTTGTGGTTGTGAGGATCACATGGTCATTTATCCTCTTGATCCTCAGTTAACTAGTAATATGGAGAAACACATTTTTTTTTTTTAATGTCCAGAGGTTGGGGCTAAATCAGGTAAAGTTAAGCCAATGAGTGTGACTTCAGTTCCCCACCCCCTTCCTTCAAAGCCCAGCTCAGGCACCCCTTCTCACAGGTGACCTTCCCTGATCTCCCATCAGTTCTTAGCTCTCTCTCACCTCGTGGCAGGTTTTGTATTTTTTTATCTGTGCATATATAAGGCCTCTCCCAAAGAAGGTAAGCTCCTTGAGGGCAGAGTTTGTATTGGTGGTGTGTATATGTGTTTATCTGTGTGTATGTGTCTTTGTATCACCACAGGCATCCCTCAGGGCTTTCCCATAGCAGGAGTTTTCATTAATATTTCCTAAATTGCCAAGATGAATTATCTATGTGCAGGAGAATGGATGTATTTTGATTCACCCCTTTGCAGGGTGTACCCACAAGGATGGGGTCAAAATGCCACTTTTGTACTATTATTTTATACAGATGGATGAAAACCCTCTCCAAAGGCCATGAAAAAAATCAGAAGCCAGCAGACTTCAACAGATCTAGAAGGGGATGGACTCAGAGGTCATCATGGCGCAGCATTTCATTTAACTGATGAGAAAAGTAAGGCATTGACTGCAATCAGTCATGGTCACAAAGCTAGTGACTTAAGGAGGATTCGAACCAAGGTCACCCCAATTCCAAGTCCACTGGAGCCATCCAGAAAAGGTGAGGGTGAAGAACAGGTGGGTGGCCCTTCCTCAGGACACCTGGAAGTCTCCTTGCTGAAAAGAAGCTCTGTGTTATTTAAACCTCCATAACCCAGCCAGCCCTCTCCTGGGGGCACTGCCAGGGACGCCCCAGACTTGTTAATCTGACCTGCTCTCTGTCCAGCTCCTTACAATGCCCTTCATTCTTGCCTGGAGCGCACCCAGCTATCAGACAATAGGTGTGCTGTAGTCCAGATAAGCCAGGACAGGATCGACTATCTACTCTATGGGGAACAGAGGTGAAATTAAGGGTAAGAATAATTCTGTCCTCCCTGGTGCTGAAAAGGTTTTTCAGTATGCTCCCTCTCTGTGGCTTGATTGAAGACCCACTCTGAGGAGCATGATACTTTAGGGCTGGTGGGTCTGAATTCCAGAATCAGAGAACTCCATGTTGGCCCCCATAGATAAGGATTTTAGAAGTGCTTCCAAACAATGGCATGCTAGGATTTAAGGTTTCTTAGAGAAAGGGTCAGCTATGTGACCCAGGTGGAAGAAGTGCTTTACCCAAGGTCACCCAGGCTTCAAACCCAGGTTGCCAGCTGCCTCCCCTGGAGCTCTTCGGTATTGGGGGGCTCCCCAGGAGCTACATAAGAATGGAGAAGGAGGTTTGAAAATGTCCAAGCCCAGAAGCAAAATTGTCACTTCTAGAGTGAGGGCACCAAAAAACTGTTCATTCATTCATACTTGCTGTGTGTTCAGTCTCCTTCTCTGTACTGCAGAGGGAGCAAGAGAAGTGTAAGATAGAGTTCCTGACCTCAAGGGGCTTATAATCTAGTAGGGAAAACAAAACAGATGCACATGGATAGGTCATCCAATCTAATTCAACAAGCACTTATTAAAAACCTACTATATACAAGGCAGAGGGGCAATGCTGCCCAGTAGATAAAGAGCTCCTTTCAGAACTAGGAAGACCAAGGATAACAAACCTTCCCCTCCCCCAATACTGGAAGTACGAACCTGGGCCACTGACTTAATATCTAAGATAGAACTCTGTAAGCATATTAGCAAAGTGCCAACCTACATCCCAAGTATCCTATACCAATGAAATAACCGGTGGGTCCTTCTGAAAGAAAGGGGAAGAAGAAAGGGGAAAAATACTTATTAAATGCCTACTGTGTGCCAAGCACTTTTTACCCCCCAAAAAAATCTCATTTGATTCTTACAACAACCCTGAAAGGTAGGTGCTATTACTATCCCCAATTTACAGTTGAAGAAACTAAGGCAATAAGAAGTTTAATAATTTAGATTGTAAATTCCTTGAGGGCAGAGACTATTTTTCTTTTTATTCATTTATCCCCAGCACTTAGCACAATTGCTTGGCACACAGTAGGCACTTAACAAATGCTTATTGAATTATTGAGCAGACTTACTGCAGATTACATGACTGTGGAGTGTTAAATTTGAACTCAGGTCTTCCTGACTCCAGGCCCAGCCCTCCATCCACAGCACCATCAAGAATGCTCTTTACAAGTAAAGTACAGGGGTGGCTAAATGGCACAGTGAATAGAGCATCCACCCTGGAGTCAGGAGGACCTGAGATCAAATCCAGCCTCAGACACTTAACACAAAAACTAGCTGTGTGACCTTGGGCAAGTCACTTAACTCCAATTGCCCTCCAAAAAAAAAAAAAAAAAACAAGTAGAGTACAAAGGCAAAACAAGGAAGAGCTCATACCCTTGAGGAATTTTCTCCTGGGAGGATAGAAGAAGGTAAAATAAACAAATATAGGCTCATTTGAAGAAGACACGAGGAGCCCCTGAGGGAGCCCAAGAAACCCAGATTTCCAAATCCAGAAAGGCTTGGAGATGGCACATCAGGTGAATCTGGAAGGAGGTCTATGAGGCTCAGGTGTGGTGGGAGGCATTCTCATAAATCTGCTGCTTGAGAGAATAGAGGAGAGGTGTGGAGGGACAGCCAGGTGATGCAATGGATAGAGCCATGGGCCTGGAGTCAGGAAGTCCTGAATTCAAATCCTGCTTGAAATACTTACTAGCTGTGTGGCCCCTATTTCCCTCAGTTCCTCATCTGTAAAATGGGGGCCTACTAGAGAAGGAAACGCCAAACCACTGTAGTGTCTTTGCCAAGAAAACTCCATGGACTTGGTCATGTAAAGTCAGACAGGACTGAACAACAACTAGTGAGATAACATAATGCATTGGAAAGGGTATAAAACTTAAGAGAAAGTTGACACGTCATCTTTGGGCCTCAGTTTCCTCCTGTGTAAAACGAAGGTAGTAGTCCTTGTTCTGTCCATTTCACAGGGTTGTTGTACAGATGAGAATGTTTTAGGTGTGTATATGTGTGAGTATACTCCCCTTCCTTCCTTCCATCCCCACACTCTGTGTGTGTGTGTGTGTGTGTGTGTGTGTGTGTGTGTGTGTGTGTGTGTGTACAGAGGCAGGTATCCACTGCCCTGAACAGGGGCATCTGTGACCTGCCATTCACTTGGACCGCTGATGCTCTAACAGAGGCTGGTTTGTTCCTTCCCTAAGTGGCCAGAGACCTGCACTACAGTGACTGTTCAGTGAGAACAGGAAGGGCCTTTGAAGCAAATTCCTGGAGAAATAAATGTGGATTTTCTTAACTGACCGTGTCTCCTGCTCCTTTCCCCTCCCCTCCCCATGACTTTTTTCCTTCCTCCTCCATCTGCCTGCTCTTTCTTCTTCTCTTTCTTTTCTCTGCAGTTTTTCCCCTCTTCTCTTGACCCTTACTTTCTCCTCATTAGTGTGACCTGTTCTATTCTCCAACCCAATAGTAAATGAGGCAGGCAGGCAACAAATATTTATTAAGGGCTTACTATGTGCCAAGCAAGAGGATGAGGTGGGGGAGCTGCTGCCTTGACATCACAGATGACCCTCTAGGTTTTCAGGTAAAGGGAAGGCTCTGCCCTCCAGGAGCACTTCAGTTCAAATAAATGAAGAAGATAAGTAAAAGTAAACTTAAAAGGAGGGTGGGGAAAGACTGGGAAATGAAGGTCCCTGATGCTTCCCTAAAGGACAGATGGTCTGGATTGCAGCCTAGAGAAGAAAGAGTTAAAGGGGCCATGTGCACAAATATATTTAGGGCTATTTGGGGGGTGGCAAAAACCAAAACCCTAAAGAGGAAACTAAGGGTATGCCCATAATTGAGGACAGGCTAAACAAGTGACAGTGTGTGAATGGAATAAAAGGCACAAGGAAGGAAGAAATGATGAAGGAATGGTTCCACAGAAACCTAGGCTGACTGGTTACAGAGTGAGCAAGCCAAACTAGGAGGAAAAAGCATACACAGTAACAAGGGCATTGCAAAAAGGAACAACCATAAAGGACTTGGGAATTCTGATCAACAGGAATTTATTAAAGACTTACCGTGTGTCAACCACTCTGCTAAGCACAGGGCTAAAGGAAGGTCCTGCCCCTCAAGGAGTTCACAGTCTAAGGGGAAGACAGAGGGGGGAGACATCAAGCTTACGACTATGTATTACAGGTCTTCAGTCATGTCCAACTCTTCATCGCCAATATGGTTAAGTGACTTGCCCAGGGTCACACAGCTAGTCAGTGTCTGAGGTTGGATTTGAACTCATGAAGATGAGTCTGTCTGATTCCAACCCAGTTCAGTGATCTATCCACTGTATCACCTAGCTGTGCAACTATGTACAGAGAGAGACAGAGAGACAGAGAAAGGCAGAGAGACAGAGAGACAGAGACAGAGAGACAGAGAGCACATATTAGAATTAAGAGGGATTAGGAAAATGAGATTTTTATATGGGACCTGAAGGAAGCCAGGGAAGGCAACATCTGTCACCAGGAACATCTGTCACTAGTCCTGAGGAGGGGACTAGTCCCTTTCCCGTTGTGACAGTTGCCTATAGGAAATAGATAAAAGCAAGGAGAATCTGGTTATCTGCATGGATGTCTGTTCTCTAGTTGTTGGGCAGCGAGCTTAGCTTGGAGGGAGAGCAAGAGGGTAGCTGTGTGTGTGTGCACATGTGTATTTCTTTGATGTTGTATGAGTCACTGCAAAAGATTGTATTACAGATTGTGCTTCAAGAAACAGGTAGTTTCTTAAATGGTTAAAGGATATGAACAGGCAGTTTTCAGATGAAGAAATTAACGTTATCTATAGCCATATGAACAAGAGCTCTAAATCACTATTGATTAGAGAAATGCAAAGCACAACAGCTCTGAGGTACCACATCACACCCATCAGATTGGCTAACATGATAAAACAGGAAAATGATAAATGCTGGAGAGGATGCGGGAAAATTAGAACACTAATGCATTGTTGGTGGAGCTGTGAACTGATGCAACCATTCTGGAGAGCAATTTGGCACTATGCCCAAATAGCTATAAAAATGTACATAACCTTTGACCCATCAATACAACTTCTAGAGCTGTATCCCAATGAAATCATAAAAATGGGGAAAAGATCCACATGTACAAAAATATTTATAGCAGCTCTTTTTGTGGTGGCTAAGAATTGGAAATTGAGGGGATGCCCATCAATTGGGAAATGGCTGAACAAGCTGTGGTAGATTAATGTAATGGAATACTATGATGCTATAAGAAATAATGAGCAGGTAGACTTCAGAAAAACCTGGAAAGACTTATATGAACTGATGCTGAGTGGTGTGAGGAGAACCACGAGAACATTATACATGGTAACAGCAACTTTGTGCAATGGATAACATTGATAGACTTAGCTCTTAGTAATTCAAAGTTCTAAGACAACTCCAAAAGACTCACGATAGAAAATGCTGTCCACATCCAGAAAAAGAACTATGGAGCCTGAATTCGGATCAAAACAAATTATTTGCTCTCTCTTTTAGTTTCTTCTTTCTTGTGGTTTCTCCCATTGGTTCTAATTCTTTTTTACAGTATGACTAATGTGGAAATAGATTTAATATGAATGAGTATGTAGAGTCTATATCAAACTACATGCCATCTTGGAGTGGAAGGAGGGAAGAGATGGGGAGAAAATTTGGAACTCTAAATCTTATGGAAGTGAATATTGAAAACTAAAAATAAATTAATTAATTTTTACTTTAAAAAAAGAATCACTCCCTTATACATAAGTTGCCCATATGTGTTGATGGAAAGAATTTCCCCAAACCAATAAAATCACTGGCTTGCATTATCCCTCTACCTGCGTCCCCCACCCTGGAAAAAAAAAAGAAAATGAAATAGAAGCTTAGGTTAAGCTTTCCAGTTTGAATGTCTTATGAGAGTAGCATACTTTTAGAATCTCATGCCCCCTAACAATAGGCATCTAAAGCACAAGGTTTAAAGGCCTATAAAGGGGAGGTAGAAGATCAAGGCCAAAAGTATCATCCCAGGCTAGAAAGTAGAGGCATGGCAGAAGGCTCCCTGATCCCCTTTACTTCCTGACTCTATTAGGTCTTCACTGGCAACCCACCATGAGGCAGGAAGTGTTGAAGCAGAGATGTCCCTAGTTAGAAGTCTTCTAGCCAGTGCTCAGGTTGCATCCAAGTTCCATTCCCAACTTCCATCATATTATAGTACCCTCTGTGCCAGGAAGGGGGAAAGGGGCACTCACCCCTAGACAGCATCAAGATGTGGAGCCAACTGGGCAAAAGCTTTTTGTTAGTCTTTGGTGGAGATTCTAGAATGGTCATGGATGTGGGGTTGGTCATTGCCTCTTGGGATGACCAGTTCTGTGACTACATAAACACTCTATGCCTCCTACCCCTAGTGTCTTCCCTCTGAGATTTACCTTCCTTGTCTTGCTGTATATGTCGTGTATGTACAATTTTTTAAAACTTGCCTCTCCCATTAAAACTAAGCTCCTTGAGAGAAGGGATCCTATTTTTGCCTCACTTTGTATCCCTACTGCTTAGCATATAGTAGGTGCTTAATGTTGCCCATACTTCATTTTTGAAGAGGACTATTGACATCACAGGTGCTGTCTTGATTTGTGTATGAATCAAATTTAAGTAAGGCAGAGTTGCACAGTCATCAGCCTCACTCTGTCTTCCAGAGAAATTAAAGTTCAGTGGCAAAACAAAGGTCAAGATGATTGTCAATGGCCCAGGATGCAGTGGGTGACCTTGGGATCTTCAGTGTCCAACCAAGCTCTAAGCAATGGCTTCATAGCCATTGGAGCAAATTGTCCTCATTGACTTATTCTTCCAAGGGGAGTCTTTGCCTGTTTAGGGTAGACAGCCCTAAACTCACAGATGAGTTTGAGGCTTGTCAGTTATACCCACATTAGGTAGAGAGAATCAATGGATAGATCACTGGTCTTGAAGTCAAGAAGACCTGAATTCAAATCTAGCCTTAGGCTCCTACTAGTTGTATAACCCTAGGCAAGACACTTAAAAAAATCTGTTTGGAGGGTGGAACCAAGATGACAGCATAGAAGGAGGAAAACTCTCCACACTTCCCCATAACCACCTCAAATACCTATAAAAAATTACTCTAAACAAACTTTAGGGCTACAGAACCCACAAAAGGACAAAGAGGAACAAGCCTCCCACTGAAAACAGCCCAGCAGTCTGTCAGGAAGGGTCCAGCACAGTGCTCTGGGACCAGAGCCCAGCCCTGCATGATTCCACAGTTTTAACCTAGGGGTGGCCTGACCAGCCGTGACTGGAGGGACTTTGGTAGAGTGTGTCACCAGCAGCTGTGGTGGTTTCCAGAACTATAAACCCATAAATGCCAAAGACAAAGTGAGAGGTCAGAGTGGACTTTGTGGGAACAGGGGGTCTCAGAGTGTGTTCTGGCCTCTGCTCTCAGAGGGAGAAGCAGCTGAGGCACAGTGGCCACTGCATGGCTGCTTCAGAGCTCCTGGCCTGCAGATTGTAAGGGGAACAAGCAACCATTCTGAGGGGTAATCACTCTTGCTTTAACCTGCTTCGATGTGGATTGCTGTCTAAGGGTGGAGGTCGTGGGGTGTGTGAACAGTGAGCCAGAGCATGTGGAGGCTTCAGAGAGGGCACCCAACTAATAGCTCCAGTAGCTGTGAAAACCCCAGAAATTTGGGACAAAGCTCTCCTCTCTGGAAGCAGAGTTCTACTGTGGCAAAAAGATTAAAAGTCAAGTAATTGAGTGGCAACATGAGCAAGCAAAGGAAGCAAAGCAAGCACAGCAATCCGACTTTAGTCTCCTATTTTGGGGACAAAAAGAATAAAAGCATGGAACAGGAGGAAGACAATGAAGTCAGAATTCCTGCACCAAAAGCTTCCAAGAAAAAATATGAGCTGATTACAAGCCATAGAGGAGCTTAAGGAGGATTTTTAAAACCAAATAAGAGAAGTGGAGGAAAAACTGGGAAGAGAAATAATGAGAATGATGCAAGAAAATAATGAAAAGAGAGTCAACAACCTGACTGAAGAAAATAACACCTTAAAAACAGACTAACTCAAATGGCAAAAGAGGCTCAAAAAGGCAATGAGGAGAAGAATGCCTTAAAAAGCCAATTTTGCCAGATGGAAAAAGAATCTCAAAAGCTCACTGAGGGGAATCATTCCTTCAGAATTAGATTGGAGCAAATGGAAGCTAGTGACTTTATGAGAAAGCAAGATACTATTAAACAGATCCAAACAAATGAGAAAATATCAGGCAATGTGAAATATCTCATTGGAAAAACTACTCATCTGGAAAATAGATCCAGGAGAGATAAGTTAAAAATTATTGGACTACCTGAAAGCCATGATCAAAGAAAGAACCTAGAAATCATCCTTCAAGAAATTCTCCTCCTCTTTCTCCTCCTTCCTCTTCTGCTCCCCTGCTCTGTTACATGGTTGCATCCTCTGCCGCTGGCTGAGGATACCCTCCAAACTTGCTTCGCAATGGAGGATTACCATAAGCTGGACCAACAGAAACTGCAGGCGCTGAAGGACACAGCCAACTGGCTGCAAATCAGCTCCATCAGCTCCAAAGCCACCACAGCAGCTGGCTTTGGTCACCCCACGTCATGCTGCAATGCAGCAGAGATTGTGGCAGTCCTTTTCTTCCACACCATGAAGTACAAACCCCAGGATCCCAGGGACCCCAGCAATCATCGCTCTCCAGGGGTCATATGGCCCCCATCCTCTATGTGGTTTGGGCTGAGGCCGGCTTCCTGTCAGAGGCTGAGCTGCTAAAGTTGAGGAAGATTACCTCCATTCTGGATGGCCACCAGTCCCTAAACAAGCCTTCACAGATGTGACTACTGGCTCCCTGGGTCAAGGGCTTGGAAAGGCATGTGGAATGGCCTACACAGGCAAATACTTTAACAAAGACAGCTGTCATGTCTATTGTTTACTGGGTGATTGGAAGGTGTCTGAAAGCTCTGTGTGGGAGGCCATGACCTTTGCAGGATTCTACAAGTTGGACAACCTAGCTGCCATCTTTGACATTAACCGGCTGTCACACAGCGACCCTGCTCCTCTGCAGCACCATGTGGAAGTGTACCAAAAGCTTTGTGAATCCTTTGGGTGAAATGTTGTGGTTGTGGATGGACACAGCATGGAAGAACTATTAAAGGTCTTCAACCAGGTCAAGGATAAGCCACTGGCTGTCATTGCAAAGACATATAAGGGCAGAGGAATCTTAGGTGTGGAAGATAAGAAAATTTGGCATGGGAAGCCCCTTCCCAAAAACATGACAGAATAGGTCATTGAGGAAATATACAGCCAAATCCAAAGCAAGAAGATTCTAGCTACCCTCCCCAAAGAGGATGCCCCAGCTGTGAACATCACCAACATCCAGATGCCATCTCCCCCAAATTACAAGCTTGGTGAGAAGCTAGCCACCAACAAAGCCCATGGTTTAGCCCTGGCCAAACTGGGGAATGCCAGTGACCATGTGATTGCCCTGGATGGAGACACCAAGAATTCTACCTATTTCAGAATTCTTTAAGAAGGAACATCCCAGTCGCTTCATTGCAGAAAAGAGCAAGGTGAGCATCACCGTGGGATGTGCCACATGGGACAGGACCATGCCTTTCTGCAGCACTTTTGCTGCCTTCTTCAGCAGGGCCTTTGACCAGATCAGTATGGCTGCTATTTCTGAGAGCAACATCAACCTGTGTGGCTCACACTGTTGGGTGTCCATTGGTGAAGATGGTCCTTCTCAGATGGCCCTTGAAGATCTTGCCATTTCCAGAGTGTTCCCAATGGCACAATCTTTTAACCAAGTGATGCTATGGCCACTGAGAAAGCAGTTGAGTTAGCTGCCAACACAAAGGGCATCTGTTTCATAAGGATCAGTAGCCCAAATAGTGTAGTCATTTACGACAACAATGAGAATTTCCAGTTTGGCCAGGCTAAGGTGCTCCTGAAGAGCAAGGATGATCAGGTGACTGTGACTGGAGTTGGAGTGACCCTCCACAAAGCCTTGGCAGCTGCAGAGCAGCTGAAGAAAGAAAAGATCAACATCTGGGTGCTTGATCCCTTTACAATTAAGCCCCTGGATAGGAAGCTTGTCCTTCACAGCACCTGAGCAACCCATGGCCACCTTGTGACTGTGGAAGACCATTACTATGAGGGGGGCATAGGAGAGACTGTGGCTGCTGCCATGGTGGGTGAGCCTGGCGGTCTCCAACATCCCAAGAAGCAGGAAGCCAGCAGAGCTGCTAAAGATGTTTGACATTGACAAGGATGCCATTGTTCAGGCTGTCAAGGATGCCTTGTCTTAGGCCTTGTCCAGGCCTTGTCTGAGATGCCTGCCCATGATTCCAGACCAAAACAAGGAGAAAGGAAGAGAGACAGAAACATTTCTGCACCTTTTTATGCATTTAGTAACTTTTGTTTCTACTGAGGATCAATTAAAAATAAAAATAATTATTAAAAAATGTTTTGAGAGAAAAAAAAGAAACTCTCAAGGAAAATTTCCCTGATGTTTTAGAACCAGAGGGCAAAATGGAGGTTGAAAGAATCCACTGATCACCTCTTGAAAAAGATCCCCAAAAGGAAACTCCTAGGAATATTATAGCCAGGTTCTGGAGTTCCCAGAACAAGGAGAAAATATTACAAGCAACCAAGAAGAAACAATTTGAATATTGTGGAAACACAATCAGGATAACACAGGATCTGGCAGCTTCTAACACTGAGGGATCAAAGGGCTTGGAATATGATATTCAGGAGGTCAAAGGAGCTGGGATTAAAACCAAGAATCACATACCCAGCAAAACTGAGAATCATGTTTCAGGAGAAAACACGGTCATTCAGTGTAATAGAGGACTTTCAAGCATTCATGATGAAAAAACCAGAGTTAAATGGAAAATTTGACATTCGGATACAAGACACAAGAGAAAAATGAGAAGGTAAACAGGGGAAAGAAATAATAAGGAACTTATCAAAGTTGTTCTATTTACATTCCTACATGGAAAAATGATAATTGTAACTTATGAAACTTTTCTCAGTATGAGAATAGTTGAAGGGAATAGAAATGTGTGTGTGTATTGTGTATATATATGTATATGTATATACACACACACATACATATGTATACATATATATGTCTATATAGGAGGGTATATGGGCATATGAATACATATGTGAGTGTGTGTGTATATATGTGTATAGGTATACATAGATTGAGGGCACAGGACCAATTGAATAGGAAATGAAACTTAAAAGGTGAAATTGAGAGGTGAGAGAGGAATATAATAAGGGGAGATGGAGAGAAACAGAATGGGGATAAATTATCTCCTATAGAAGAGGTAAGGGAAAACTGTTACAATGGAGGGGAAGAACAGGACAGCAAAAGGGAATGGGTCAACCTTACTCTCCTCGAATTTGGTTTAGGAAGGAAATGACATACACACTAATTAGGGTATCTTACCCTACAGGAGAGTAGAAGGGAAGGGGATGGGGGGCG
Organism: Gymnobelideus leadbeateri; assembly: GCA_011680675.1. Taxonomy (NCBI): domain Eukaryota; kingdom Metazoa; phylum Chordata; class Mammalia; order Diprotodontia; family Petauridae; genus Gymnobelideus; species Gymnobelideus leadbeateri. The sequence continues at coordinate 176,609 of WOXC01008173.1, read as the reverse complement.
ATGATGGAGGGGAAGGCAGGTTGGAGGGGGGAGGGAAGTTAGAAGCACACACTTTTGAAAATGGTCAGGGTCAAAGTAGAGAACAGAACAAGTGGGAGGTGGGATAGGATGGAGGGAAATATAGTCAGTCTTTCACAATATATCCACTATAGAAATTTTTTGCCTAGCTACATGTGTACAACCTATATTGAATTGCCTATCTTCCCAGTAAGGGTGGGTGATGAGGGAGGAAGGGAAAGAATCTGGAATTCAAAGTTTTAAAATCAAATGTTTAAAATACATATATGTGTGTATGTGTGTGTGTGTGTGTGTGTGTGTGTGTGTGTGTGTGTATTTTGTATGCAACTGGGAAATAAAGATATACAGGCACCGTGTTATAGGGATCCATCTTGCTCTATGGGAAAGTCGGAGAGGGTATGGCAGAGAATATAAGAGAGTGCAGATTGGGGGAGGGGGTATATAATGGAATGGCTGTTTTGGGGTGGTGGGAGGGGGAAAGATGGGGAGAAAATTTGTAACTCAAAATCTTGTGGATATGAATGATATAAACTAAAAATAAACATAAGATTTAATTTAAAAAATCTGTTTGCCTCAGTTTCCCCAACTTTAAAATGGAGATCATAATAGCACCTGACTCGAGGTGTTCTTGTGAGGATCAAATGCAGTGCTTAATAAATGCTTATTGAGCACAAAGCAAGCTCTTTGGAGAGGATAATGTTTGGTTTTTGTCTTTCTGTCCCCAGTGCTTAACTCAATGCCTGTCTAATAAATGCTGGTTTATTGACAAGTTGGCCATCCCAAATCAAGTCAATTAGCTGCCCTGGATCTTGCTTTCATCAGCTGGGAGAGTTGGCATAGTTCTTTAAATTCCTTTCCTGTTCCAAATCAAAGTTAGAAAGAGAGGAAGCCTTGGAATAGTTCAGAGAGAGCTGGCCTTGAAATCAGAAAAATCTGGATTCAAGTCCCACCTTACTGGTTCTCTAATGGTAAGTGGCTTAATTTCTCAGTGCCCTAGACTTCATTTTAAGAGGAATTACAGAACAGGCCATAATCTTCACTAGCAGAAGGGATTTCCTTAATTGGAGTGTCCCATGCCAATAAAATCGTGGGTCTGGTCTGGGAGAAAAAAGAAAGGAGGACAAAACACACAGATAAATGAGTGACATTAGGACTGAACAAACCAAGATATTTTAACTTTAATTTTTTTCCTGGATCAGAAAAGGGACCCTGCAGCTTCTCCTAGATCCAAAGCCATAACAAAGAATTCTGGAGCCTAGAACAATTTGGGGAGGATAGGGAAAGGGAGGGGAACAGAGGAAATGAGGGAAAGGTAAGGGAAGAGAGAGGGAGAGAAAAGGAGGGGAAGGGAGAGGAAGAAGGGAGAACGGGAGGGAAGAGGAAGGCAAGAGAGAGGATGGAAAAGGAGAAGGGGAGGGAAAGGGAGAAGGAGGGAGGAGAGGAGGGGAGAAGGGAGAGATCTCCAGGGAAGAAGCTGGAGAGAGATTTCAAATTTGCTACTGGGGAAACAGGGGAGCTCACCTTGCACTGTCCACCTCTGGCCCAAGCAGGCCCTCACCTTTACCTTTTTATGGTATGAGGGTCTGTTATGTGATATTATGTTTGGTAACACACTTGAAGTCAGAAAAAAAAAGTAGGTTCAAAGGTTGCCTCAGACACTTACTGGCTGTGAGACTCTAGGCACTTCTAACCTTTCCTCATTTGTAAATAGAGAAGGTCACATAAGATGGGCTCTGATATCCCTTGTAACTGCTTAGATATGACCCTGTATAACCACAGAAAATGGGAGAGAGGGCTATATGACCCCCAGGATAGGGAGTAGATCTGTTTAATTACTTTTAATGTATTTTATCGATCTCATTTAACTTTACATCAAATTCATTTCTGAGTAGGGGAAACCCTTCTCTCACCCCACCCACACTGAATAATTTCCTCTCACAAAGAAAAGTAATTAAGTAACCACATCCTATGCAATGGCTACATCTGATACTGTATATAATATTCTGCCCTGTTGGTTGCCCACCTTTCTTTGGTGAGAATTGAATTGTTTCATTAGCTGTTCTTCTGCCTTATTATGATTTCATTATCTGTTCTTTTTATGGGTGCCCTCTTTAAATTTCAGGCCCCTTTGCCAAAGCTCTGTGCCCACCTAGTGATGACTCTGTCCACACTCCAAGATAGGCATCATGCCCCAAACTAGAGAATTGACAGGTTCACCAGCCTTTGAAAATAGTCCCAGAGACCATCTGAAAGCAGCATCCTCTCCTTGTTCCCTGAAGCAAGCAGCTCTGCACCCAGATATCAGCATCACAGGCTTATAAATGGTAGCCTTTCCTCCTATTCTGGCCCCTTTTCCCCTCCATGCAGCCAATGCACTCCGTCCCTCCCCCTACATTCTCTCAAGCATGGAAAGAGTTAACACCCATCACAGAGTGGCAGAAATGTCTGTAGCCAGCCAGGCAGCTCTATTCCCCACCTCGGCTGGCTCCCATTAAAGAGTCTATGTTTTATTAATATTTGGTATTAAAGTTTAATAGTGTGATTACGGAGGGAAAAATGGGACTTCAAATTCCAGGAGTATTAGAGGTTTTTTGAAATTCTTTGAGCAAGGGGGACATTTGTCACCAGCTTACAGGACAATTCCACCCCCAACCATCCGTCAGAGCTTTTGCAAATACTGTGCTTGTGAACATGAAGCCCCAACTAATTCACGGTCTGTCGGTGTCTTCTCTTCCTCTGGCAAGGAGCACCCTCATGGCCTCATTGCTATGTCTCCCCCAAAGCAATCCCTAGGCCTTTGTGAAGTGCCTGCCGTGTAGGGCATTGGGCTAGATTCTTCAGAAACTGGGGGGTGTGGGATCGGAGAAATCAATCAAGTATTTATTAAGCCTACTCTACCAGGTAGCATCCTAGATACTGAGGGTGCAAAGGCAAAGAACAAAATAATCCCTATCCTCAAGAAGTTTACATTCTACCGAAGGGAAGCTAATTGTAAGGAGAGACTAGAAGTTGGGTGGGTTAAGAAAGATCTCATTTGGCTTTTGAGCTGAGTTTTGAAAGAAACTAGAGATTCTAACAGGGGAGTGAGAAGGGAGGGTGTTCCAAGCACGGAGAACAGCTTTTGCAAAGGTGTTCAAGGTAGGAGATAGAGAGAGAAGAGAAAGAAAACCAGTTTGATTAGATCACAGTAAATGGGTAAAGGAAAATGGTGGGGCTCTGGGTGGGGGACAGAAAGAAAGCTCTGAATGCATTGGTCCCTCCTAAAAATGAACCTCCCAAATACAGCCCTTCCCCGGTTCTCTCCTAGTCTATCACAACACCCTTCCTGTCAAAAGATAATGTTCTTAAGACAATCTAATCACAACCTACAGGGCATATGGGTGAAGGTATTTTTTGTTTATTTTTTCCCAATAAATGAGGGCTGGGGGCGGGGGGAGTGGAGCTTTCCTGGATTCTCCTCTTCTCTCACCTAGACATCCTGTGACTGTTTCTATTCAGAAAAATGTTAACTGGCAATTTCTCTCTCTCTCTCTCTCTCTCTCTCTCTCTCTCTCTCTCTCTCTCTCTCTCTCTCTCTCTCTCTCTCTCTCTCCCCAAATCTTTCTCAGCCTTGGAGATCAAATTCCACTCTCACCTTCTGCATGAAAATTCTGCCAGGTCTCATTGATTTTCTTCTCCTCTGAATTGCTCCAGCACATAGCCTGTACCCCATAACAAACACTAAATTAATTACATGCTGTCTCGCATGGTTTGCCACTGACTCTTGTCTCTATAACTAGACGGTGAGGGCCTCAGGGGGTAGGGACTAAGTCTCCCTAGTAGCAGACTGGGGTATGAGGCTCAGCCCTGAGCACATAGCGTCCAGGAATATTGAACTGAAAGGGGCCCTAGAGGTCATTCTCAGAAACCCTTACATATTACATAAAAGGAAACTGAGGTCATCGATATTGAGAAGCTTCATAAAATCTCGGAGTTGGGACCTGGACCTCAACAAAACTCCTCTATCTATTCATTCAACAAGCATTTTTAAAAGCACTTATTCCACTCCAAGAGTTGTGTTAGATATAGGATATAACAAAAACAAAGTAGTCCCTCCTTCTGAGAAGCTTAGCATGCCCAACATAAGGTGATTCAGTCTCTGCTTAAAGAGGGGAAAAGGGTAGAAGGAAGAGATCTCCCTTTACCACTTTGAGATGGAGCTAACGATCAGATCCTTTCCTTGTTTGCTGGTTTTCATACTAAGCCTAAATCTTCCTCTTTGCAACTCCCTCACCCACCCCTATAATCCCAGTGCTCTTGGCTCTGCAAAATAAGGCCTAGCAGAACAAGTCTGATCCCTCCTAAGACAGTCCTTCCCATACTTCAAGTCAACTGCCACAGCCCCCCAAGTCTTCCTTTCTCTAACCTAAATGTGCTGGGTTACTTTGGCTGATCCTCCTGTCTTGACCTCTGGGCCCTAGACCATCCTGGCTGTCTTCCTCTGGATATTTTCCAGCTAATAGACAGTTGGGGCCTGGAAATTATAGAAAGTCATGAAGCTGATTAGTGCCTCCCTCAAAAAATCATCTTCCAACTACTCTATATGTTGTGCTGTCTGCTCGTTTTTTTCAGTTGTGTCTGACTCCCCATGACCCCCTCTGGGGTTTTCCTGGCAAAGATGCTGGAATGGCTTGCCATTTCCTTCTCCGGCTCATTTTACAGATGAGGAAACTGAAGCCAACAGGATTAAGTGACTTACCCAGGGTCACACAGCTAGGAAGTGTGGGAGGCCGGATTTGGACTTAATCTCCTGACTCCAGTCCACTTCATCGCTTACCCAATTATTTATAGGACGTTTCCCTCAATGGCACCTCCTTGAAAGCAGGGACTATTTTTGCCTGGCCCACTGTAGGTATCTAATAAATGTTTGTTAGTAGATGAATTTATAGTAGTTGTGAGAAGAGACAAAAGCCTGATCTTTTCAGTCCAAATCTAATGCTTTGGGGTTTTGTTCCATTCTATTATTTTATCATGCTTACCTCACTAGCAATAAGCTTTTCTTGAATGCTAAATAACATCTTTTCACTCTACTTCCTCTCAGGGAGTCTGAACCTGGAGTCCATAAACTTTAAAATATAATGTTTTTGATAATTATTTAAATGCAATTGAATTCCTTTGTAATCTTATGTACTTTATTAATGTGTTTAAAAACATGACTCTGAAAGGGGTCCATGGATTTTACCAAATGGCACAAAGCAGCGGTTCCCTGGCTTTACTAACTCTCCGATTCTAATGGGCACCGGGGTGGGGCAGTGGACAGAGCACTGGCCTTCAGACACTTACAAGCTGTGTGAATCTGGGCAAGTCACTTAACCCTGTCTACCTTAGTTCATCTGTAAAATTAGCTAGAGAAGGAAATAGCCAACCACTCTAACCTCTTTGCCAAGAAAACCACACAAGGGGTCACAAAGAGTTGGAAATGACTGAAATGACTCAAGAAAAACACTCTTATTTAAGCAGCTAGTCGGTTCAGTGAATAGAGTACTGACCTTGGATTCCAGAAGATCTGAGTTCAAATCCTGCCTCAAGCACTTATCTATGTGACCCCGAACAAATCAATTACCCTCTATCAGCCTCAGTTACCTCATCTGTAAAATAGAGATAATTATTCAGGGTTGCAAGAAGATTAAATGACATGTACAGTGTTTTGCAAACCTTAAAGTACTGTGCAATTTCTGGTTGTTATCATTATTATTATGTTCTGCATTGTGCTTAAGCTCTTTCAACGTCTTTGGAAAGAAGGTAAGGGAAGTTAAAATCACAGGGGAAGGAAGGGGAGGAAGGAAGAAAGGAAGGAAGAGAGGGAAGGAAGGAAGGAAAGAAGAAAGGAGGGGGGAGGGAAGAAGGTAATGAAAGAAGGGGGAGGGAAGAAAGCCTGCAAGAAGAGAAAGAAGAAAGAGAGCGAGAGAAGGGAGGAATGGAGTGGCTAGGTGGCACAGTGAATAGAGCACCGGCCCTGAAGTCAGGAGGACCTGAGTTCAAATCCGACCTCAGACACTTAACACAAAACTAGTTGTGTGACCTTGGGCAAGTCACTTACCCCAATTGCCCTACCTTCCTCCCTCCAAAAAGCAAAAATTTAAAAAGAGAGAGGGGAGGAAGGAGGGAAGGAAGGAAGGAAGGAAGGAAGGAAGGAAGGAAGGAAGGAAGGAACTCTCATAGTTCTTTGAAGAGATTCTCATTGCTTGCATCGATGGGGACCTGGCTATACTTGTGGGTGGATGCTGTACTCCCCAGGAGAATAGAAGCTTATGGAGACCAGAGACTGTCTTTGTACAGCCAGGGCTTAATATAGTTCTTGGCACATAGTTTTTAATAAATGTTTGTTGAATTGCACAGTGCTTAAAGGAAATGAATCATCCTCAAAAGACCTTTTTAAAGTGTCTATTAATGCTATAATTATTCAGGCATGGCTACTGCCCTCCAGAGAAGGGTTCTAAGAGGGATATACCAACAGTGACTGAAGTGGGAGGCATTTTGTGCAATGGCCCTGGCATCTATGGACCTGGATTCCCTTCCCACCTCTGTCACTCACTATCTGCATGAGCTTGGACAAATAACAACTTGTCTAACAACAAGTAACAACTAATCTAACCTTGATTTTCTCATCTATAAAATAAGGAGCTGGCTTGAGATGATCTCTAAGGGCCCTGTGAACTCTAGATCTCTATTATTATAAAGAAAGGACACTCTTTGAAGGCTGTACTTGAAGAGGTAGTGAGATATCATTGTCCAAACCAAACTATTTCTTCATATGGCTTCAAATAAGTCTTTTGGTTACTTATTTTTTCAATTTATTAATTTGTTTATTTTTAGTTTTCAACATTCACTTCCATAAGTTTTAAATTTTCTCCCCCTCTTTCTTCCCTCCCTCCCCAAGATGGCTTGCAATCTGATATTGGCTCCACACATACATTCCCATTAAACACATTTTCACATTAATCATGTTGCATAGAAGGATTATAATGAATGGGAGAAACTGTGAGAAAGAAAAACAAAACAAAACAAAAAGAAAATAGTCTACTTCACTCTGCATTCCAACTCTATAGTTCTTTCTCTGGATGTAGATGGCATTTTCCATCATGAGTCCTTTAGAACTGTTTTAGGTCCTTGAATTGCTGAGAAAGGGCTGAGTCTACCAAAATCAGTCATCTCACACTGTGGCTGTTACAGTGTACAATGTTCTCCTGGTTCTACTCACTTCATTGAGCATCAGTTTGTGTAAATCTTTCCAGGTTTTTCTGGAATTTTGCCTGTTCATCATTTCTTATAGTGCCATAGTATTCCATTACATTCATGTACCACAACTTGTTCAGTCATTCCCCAATTGATGGGTATCCCCTCAATTTCTAATTCTTGGCCACTGCAAAAAAGAGCTGCTATAAATATTTTTGTACATGTGGGTCCTTTCCCATTTGTATGATCTCTTTGGAATACAGCCCTAGAAGCAGTATTGCTGGGTCAAAGGGTATGTACATTTTACAGCCCTTTACTTATAGTTCCAAATTGCTCTCCAGAATGGTTGGATCAACTCACAGCTCCACCAACAATGAATTAGTGTTCTATCTTTCCAACACTTTCTCCAACATTTATCATTTTCCTGTTTTGTCATGTTAGCCAATCTGATAGGTGTGATGTGGTACCTCAGAATTGTTTTGATTTGCAACTCTCTAATCAATAGTGATTTAGAGGAATTTTTAATATGACTATAGATAGCTTTAATTTTTTTCCTCTGAAAACTGCCTGTTCATATCCTTTAACCACTTATCAATTGGGGAATGATTTGTGAAATGAGACTTTTGTCAGAGACACTGGTTGTAAAAATTCTTTTCCAGTTTTTTGCTTCCCTCCTAATCTTGATTGTATTGGCTTTGTTTGTGCAAAAACTTTTCAATGTAGAGTAAACAAAATTATCCATTTTGCATTTCATAATGTATTTTGGTTACTTTTAAAACAAAAGTTTGTGTTTTAAGTCTTGTGAATCTGTGTGCTTATAAGGGAAACTGGTGACTAACCTGGAGGACAAGGTCAGATACTAAAGTATTCAGATCATCTGGGTGAAGGAAATCATCAGGAAAAGTGATAAATTCTCTAAAGCAAAAGCATCAAAGACCCTGCCCATGTTCTGCCTAAATAGATTAAAATGTATTTGAAAAATATTTAACAAAATACAATAAAAAACATAGATAGTGTTTAATAAATGATAGATGATTGATGGCTACAACCCCTATTGGGGCTTTATCAGTTGCTTCACAAATATTTTATCAGACACCCCTAACCTCTTCCCCCTCTTTCTATATTCTACAATTCTAGGCTCTTTCAACCTTCCTCAGTTGCCCACAAGGGTTAATTATTTCATCAAAGATCCCATTTTTTTTCACTTTCTACACCATTTAGCAACATCTAGCATGAGATCATTTTGTTGCAAGCCCCACTTTTTCTGCTATTCTCCTCAGCGTCCAGCAGATGGCTCTTGTTCCCTTTTTCAGGGAACATATCCTTCTCTGACCCAGAAGCCAAAGAACAGCTTAGGTGGTGCTTAAAAATGCATCTCAAGGACTAAGTGCTTCCATTTTTTCCAGGTTCCTTCTACATACCATTCCTCATAGTTTAAGGCCTCTCACACAAAGGATTTCTCAGAAGCAATGGGTCTCTTTTCCACACATTCTATTTTCTCATTAGGGCTTTTTGCTATTTGCATCCTTTGCCTGCAGAACCTAAATGTGTTTGTGTTTGTGTGAGAACTTCTCAGGATTTAGAAGAGGACTCTATTCTCTCATTTTTCCCTCCATCCCTCACTTCCCTAGATGGCACCTGGGCCAGAGTATTCTCCCTCTTTACCTCTGCCTACTGGCATCCTTAGCCCCTTTGTAAGGCTCATATCAAGAAGCCTTCCCTGATTCCTCATATCATCAATGCTCTTTCCCCCTTAAACTAAACTTCCTTCTTAGCTGCTTTATACAAACTGTGCATGGACTGGTCTGTATGCTTACTTTATCTCCTTAATAAAACATTAGCTCCTGGAAGGCAGGGTCTGTTTTCTTTTTCTTTCTTCTCATCTCCTCTGCATCTAGCAATAATGGGAACTCAAGAAATGGTCTTCAAGTTGAATTGATCCTATATAGTGATAAGTGGCAATGATGAGTTTTCCAATAGGGTGTCTTTGCACCTGTGCATGAAACGTTCTTCCTCCTCACTTCCACTTCCCGGATTCCTACAGAACTTCCCCAATTCTGCTTTCTGCACAAGTCCTCTTCTGGTCTCTCTACGCCCCCCGCCCCGCCCAGTGCCATCCTGCTGAAGTTGCCTTCCATTTACACCCAATATATCTCGTATCATACCTAGCTCTCTGCTTCTTGTCTCCATCACTAGAAGAAAAGAACTTTTTAAGGGCAGGAACTATTTTTGTGTTCCTTTATCTCAGTGCCTCTTAGTACAATGACCGGGGCATAGTAGGTACTAAATGATAAGCAATAGAAACTTTTGTGATGACATCTGCTATCATTCCCATAAATTATTTAAGTAAGTGTTCTTTATGCCTATCCTTTTTAGATCTGGAGAAAAAAAATGGCGAACCACTACAGTACCTTTGCCAAGAAAACTGCAAATGGGGTCATGAAGGAACAGACATGACTGGAAAATGACTCAAAAAAAAAAAAGAAGATGCCTTAAAGGAAAAGAGCGGGCGTGATCGCCTTGGGAGCTGAGTTTCCATCTGCTGAGAGAGAGGAGGGGGAGTTGGCCCTGTGGGCCCTCTAGAGACACAAGAAGGAGCTTCCTAGAAGGGTCCAAGCAGTAGCTGAAACCTTATCTGAGCTACTTTCTTAAGGAAGCACTTAGTGTAAAAAGTAGCAGAAATGGTTAGTGAAAACAGATCTTGCCTGAACAATTTCTGGCATGCAGGATCAACATCTCTGAAACCTCTCCTTCCCCTCCCACTTCCTACCCATGTCCCTAGACAACCCAGACCTTATCCTCTCAAACACTGGTAGAAGAGTAGATAAAATGCTGGCTCTGGCATCAGGGACAGAGTTCAGATCCTGGTTCTGCAGCGTGCTGCCTCTGTGACCTTGGAGAAGTCACTGTACCACCACCATCACGCCACCCCTACCTTAGTTCCTTATCAGTCTAATGAGGGGCTTGGACTAGACCCTTAGAGGGTCTCTGGGGATCCTTCTAGCTCTAAATCCAGTAATAATAGCTACCATTTATATAGTGCTTCAAGGCTGGCAAAGCCCTTTTCAAATAATGTCTTATTTGATTCTCACAACACTGGGAGGTAGGTGCTCTTGTTGCCCCTCCATTTTGCAGATAAGACAAACTGAGGCAAAGGATGATTAAATGATTTGTTCAAGGTCATAAAGCTCATAAGTATATGGGCTGTATTTAAATTTAGAACTATCTTGACTCTGGAGCAAACACTCTATCCACTAGGACACCTACCTGCCCATAGTCCTCCAATCCAGCTGCATCCTGGGAGCCTATTGTGAGTTCAGAGGACAAAGAGATGGCTTTGAGCTGGTGTGATCCCAGAAGGCTCCTTAGAGGAGATGGGACTGCAGCTGAGCCTTGAAGGATGCAGTTAATCTAGGGAGATGGCAGTGCAGAGTATGAGAAAAAAAACCTAGGACTTCTCAGGCAGCCCTTTGTATAATGTAGACACTTAAAAAGTGCTCATCAGTTTGGATTTAAATGTTGATATCATATTATATTAATATTAAATATAATTTGAAATGATCAGAGTAACCCATTAACCAATGTGGAAATCAATTCAGTTATACCTGGACTTGGCAATCAATGCCCTCACTGGCCCCCATCATGTCCTTTCTCCACCCCTGCTCAGGATAAGTCTAAGTCATCCATTGTAAAAGAATGAGCAAACCCACTCTGTTGGAGGATGGAATAGGGCACGAAGCCACTGCTCCTTTTGTGGACCTAACATTGAGGGTCAGGAGTTTGAATCTCACCTCAGACACCAACTTGCTGTGTGACCTTGGGTAAGGTATTTAAACCCCTATGGACTTAAGCTTCTTCACCTGTAAAATTCAGGTGTTAGATTTGATGAATTCTAAGTTGGCGCAGTGGATAGAGGGTGGGGCTTGGAGTCAGGAGAATCTGAGTTCAAATCCAGTCACAGACAATGATAAGCTGTGGGACCCTGAGTAAGTCACCTCATGCTGTTGGCCTCAGTTTCCTCATCTGTAAAATGAGCTGAAGAAAGAAATGGCAAACCACTTTAGTATATTTGCCAAGAAAACCCTAAATTGGGTCAGGAAGAGTTAAACATGACTGAAAAACTACTGAACAACAACAAAAAAAATGCCCTTTACCATTTAGAAATCTATGAACTTAGGATGGCATCCTACATATGTCACTGGGGGCAAACTACTCCATGCTTTCTGGCCCTCAGTTTCCTTATCTGTAAAATGGGGATAAATAATGCTGCCTCCCAGGGTTTTTATAAGAGAGCTCTAGAAACCTTGAAACCCTATAGAAACAGAAGGCGTTTCTATTGTGGGGATTTTGGCAAGTGGAGAGGAGAAAATGCACTAACAGAATGCAAATTGAAAGCCAACCTTTTATGAGATGGCTCCAATCTAGGTTTGTAGGTCAATTACACAGAATCCTCCTCCCACCCCCCAACCCCTTTCTACTCTCTCCATTACAGGCACAATGATCAGTATGCCCTTATCCCAGTGTGAGAATCTCCCACCTCTGTGCCTTTGCAAAGGCTCCTCCTCTACCTGGAATGCCCCCCCTCTTCCCTTTCAGCTCTTGAATCCCAAGTTTCCTTCAAGGCACAGCTCAGGTGCCTTCTCAGTAGATGGTCCTTTCTGATCTCTGTTGTTGTTACTGCTTTCTCCCAGACACATACCCCCACCTCCCATGTTGAAATTTGTTGTTGTTGTTGAGTCTTTTGTTGTTATTGAGTTTTTCAGTCATGTTCCACTGTCTGTGACCCCGTCTGGGGTTTTCTTAGCAAAGATATTGGAGCAGTTTCCAATGTCTTGTTCCAGCTCATTTTATGAATGAGGAAACTGAGGTAGACAGGATTAAGTGACCTGCCCAGGGTCATACAGCTAGTAAGTGTCTGAAGTCAGATTCAAACTCAGATCTTCCTGACCTGAGGTTTATCCACTTTGACACCTAGTTAATATTTAAATTACATTGTGCTTCTAGCATATATGTATTTTATATTGACTTATCAGCTATGGACATTGTTCATATATACATTGTTATTCTACACTGCTTCCCGAAATGTAAACTCCCTGAGGGCAAGGGTTATTTGGCTTTTATCTCTGAATTCCCTAGTGCATCTATATCCCACCTGTGGGAAGTTAAGCAAAGTTTTTTGGTTTGGGTTTTTTTGTTTGTTTGCTTTGAGGTTTTAGTTTTTTGTCTCTCTGGGTCTTAGTTCCCTCATCTGAGCAGTTAGGAGGCACTATCTCATTTACAACATTGTTATAAGGGTCAGATGAACTGATTCAGGTAAAGGGCTTTGCAAATTTTAAAGTGTTGTACAAAGGTTAGCTATTCATTATAAAACGAGGTGGTCTGGGAACTTATGAATCAGCTGATCATCTTATCTTCTTTTGAAGGAAATCAAAATTTCCCACGCACCTGGAGCTGGAGGGAGAAAGGGGTCTACTTTCTCTCTCTCACCTGTGCCTGGAGATTATTACTTCGGATTTGAGGAAGAGTGGGGGTAGAAAACTCACTGAAAAGAAAAAGAAAAAGGTCCTTTACTTGGGCTGTGTTTTGTATTTAATTTCCCAGTGAACGCGCTCTTTTATCATTCCAAACCGTGAAAGTAAATTAAGAAGAAATGGTTTTCTTTCAATTAGGCTCAGGGTTGCTTTGAGTAACTGCCTATAATTCTATTTAATGAAAAAATAAAATCATTATTCCACTTCTACCCCTGCCTTGTCACGCGCTCACAGACGGGCTCCATTAGCAGGCACCGTGGATTTATTTAATTAGAAAAATATTTTGTTTTCTCTGATTCTTTGGGAGGAGGAGGGGAAAGAAAAAAAAACCTGCAGGCACAAAATTAATCAAATCTGTTACCTGGTGGATAATAAGTTATAAACTACAGGCATCTATCAATCCTACAGAATATTCTCTCCTCTCCACTTTCTTTCTCCCTGGCTGGTCTATGGCTGAGTCAACTGGCTGTCCTGTACATTCTGGTCCTCTCCTTTCGGGAGAGCTTCCCAGCCCCTGGGGAGAGAGATAAGGGTGGATGGACTCTGCATAGTAGGAGCCCCTAGGAAAGGGGAGGATGCCAAATCCTTGTGTCTCCAGAACAATATGAGCTTTTCTGAATGTGAGCATATGCAAAATACAAAAGAAAGGCAAGCTGGGAAAATACATGTGCTATTGGTTAAGGCGAATCTCTCTCCCCATTCCCTGCCCCAACCACTACCACTACTGCCTTCTGACAGTTCAAGGCAGCTAGCCTCAAAGGCCTGATGACAGGACCCCTGATCCTTGGGTTATTTATCTCTATCAGAACTACCTAACAGGGTGGGGGGCAGGGGAGGGGAGAGCAAGAAGCACAGACTCAGAGACAAAGAGAGATACTAGAGAGAGGCATACTCATTTACACTGTACCTCCCCCCCAAAAAAGGAATATACTTTGTGTTGTGTAATGGAAAGGAAGAGAGGGGTGAAGTGGGAGTCAAAGACTGGAGACCCAGGTTTCAGTGTGCTGCTTTGGCCACAATAGTGTTCTGATTTTTGGAATCTAAGGGTCAGGGGTCAATTCCTAGCTCTGATACTTGCTATCTGTGTGATGTTGGGCAAGTCAATTAACGTCCCTGAGTCTCAGTTTTGTTATTTGTAAAACAAAGGAGTTGAACTACATGACCTCTTGAGGTCCCTTCTAATTCCCCAGCTATGATCTTATGACTCTGACTTCATGAGCTCTGCTAAGTCACCTCATCTGGACCTCAGTTTCCTCAGCTGGATGAAGATAGGCATGGCTGACCACCATGGAATTTTACCTGCTAGTTGCTTGCACAAGTGACATGTCCCTCTGTGCCTGGAGAGCATTCTCCCTCCTCCAGTCTACCCATGGAAAGTTTTTGCTTTCAACATAGGATGATGCTTTACCCAAGGTCCCTAGTGGCCAGCACTCTCTCCCTGGGCCTCAAATTATCATTTGTATACTTCACTGGCCAGACGTTGCATCTCCTTAGTGGAAGATAAGATCCTTGAAGACAGGTACTATTTTAGTGTTCTTTCTTTCAATCTCTAGTGCCTGGAACATAGTAGGTACTTAATAAATGTTTGTTGACTTAAATTTGCCTAGAAATTTAACTCAGTCAATCATTATTCCTGAAAAATCACAGTTCTGGGCTATATTCAAGTCAGAGAGAGTGGGTGATACAGAGAAGAGAGAGGGGGTGAAGGGAGAGAGGGGGAGAGAAAAAGAGAAAGAAAGAAATAAAAAGAGAGGAAAGAAAGAAAGAAAGAAAGAAAGAAAGAAAGAAAGAAAGAAAGAAAGAAAGAAAGAAAGAAAGAAAGAAAAGGAGGCAGGAAGGAAGGAAGGTAAAGAAAGAGAGAAAATGAATCACAGAAACTATAAAAGATTAACTCCTAAGAGGAACTTCCAAGCTTTTGAGGCAGCTCTTTCATAATGGAACTTCTTAGAAGTTAGCTAGCTTCTTAGAAAAGCCAGCATCGAGGTGGCTAGGTGGCATAGCAAATAAAGCACCAGCCCTGGAGTCAGGAGGAACTGAGTTCAAATCCATCTTCAGACATTTAACACTTACTAGCCTGTGACCTTGGGCAAGTCACTTAGCCCCAACTGCCCTGCCCTCCAAAAAAAAAAAAAAAAGCTAGCATTTATATTGTGAAAGAGATCTGAGAAACTATAAGAACTATAGTCCTTTTAAGAACCTATGTTTTACAGAGGAGGAAACTGAGGCACAGAGAGGTTAGATGAGAAACTGAGTAACAGCTAGTGAATGTCTGAGGTGGGAATTAAGACTTTCATCCATGGAGAGTAGAGATGGATTGATGCTAAACCATCTATCCCCTCTCAACCAGTTCCCTTCCTGACGAGGCTGATTACCTGAAGGCACTGTCCAGGGTCAGGATGACCTGTCTGCAGGTCACAGAACAGCCTTACCCTTTAAGAAGTTCTATGGTCTTGAGAAAAACATAACCTGATAACTTAGCCTCAGTAACCCTGGTCTCTAACCACTGAGCAAAGTACCTAGGCATCTGACAGAAATGAAGCCAAAAAACTAAACTCCTGAGTTGCTTATGTTTATATTTCCCGGTTCATCTACACAGCTTGGGTTTGGAACGTCACATAATAGAGGGGCTCCATTCTCCTATGACTGGTCAGAGATGCCAAGGGCTTAAGAAACAGGCATTCACAGCTCACATCTATACACTATAAAGTGAAAGGAAGTGTTGGCAATTCTCCAGTGAATCCAATCAGTCTAGAGAGCTCACAGAACTGATTCAAGATCAAAAGCTTTTCTTTTAATTATATTGGTTATCCCTCACAGTGCCTTCCATCCCATCCAACCCAACAAGTGCCCTCTGTGTACCAGGGACTGTTCTAGATGCCAGGGATATAAAGACAGGAATGAAAAATGGATCCTACCCAGCGAGAGCTTACATTCTAAGGCAAAGAGGGGAAATTACCCTGAGAAGGTCAGTCAACAAGTTACTCAAGCCTCAGTTTCCTTCTCTGTAAAATAAGAAACTTGAACTAGATGACCTCTAAGGTTCCTTATAGCCCCAAATCTATGATTTGAGGACTTTAAAGGGGCTTTCATAAATCTAAAGCAAATCCTAAATGTCATTATGATTATGTCTAAATCAAACTCAAGTAGTTAAGAAGAAAAATGGTTGGTGTATTCTTACATCTTATTCTTTTTTTTAATTTGACTTATCTAGATACTGTGACTCATCTGATCACTTCTATCTGATAAAGAGGGGTATGAAAAGCAATGGCAGAAAAGGTCTGCTTCCAGCTGAGCTTTGGTTCAAGTCATTCAACTGCATTACCCATAACCACCAAGTAATGATATAACATAATTACATTAATGTACATTCCCCTGAACTGGCTGAATCCCTTCATGATAGTTGTTAAATGGCCCCTTGATGGACTCAAAAAAGGCATTCAGTTGAGACTTCATTCCATCCCCGTCGGGTTCCCTCCTTGTTTTTCTACAAAATTAACAGACACCCAAGCATGAACAAGGACTCATGTTGCTTAGCTGACTTAATCTTCCTGACTACTCCTTCTCCCTCCTGAGCTCAGGCTGCTCCTTGGAACATCATTAAAGACAGAACTGTCTCTTTTCCAAGCTCCTGGGGTGGAAGTGTTAGGGGTGGGGGTGGGGGTGAGATGAAGGGGGCTGAGGGAAGGAACTCAGTGGAAAAAGAGTTAAAGTCAGAGTCAGAAAACCTGACTTCCAGTTCCCTTTCTGTTGCTGGGGAGTTTTGGAAGTTTGAGTAAATCCCTTCATAGGATCTTAGCTTTTATATGAGGAGGGGCCTTTAGAGATGGTGTAATGCCCTTATTTGATAGGTGAGGAAAGAAGGGACTTGTCTAGGATGATGTCAGAGTTAGAATCAATCAAGCAGTCAACAATCATTAAGCACATATATTATGTGCTAGGCACTATGCTAAGTGCTGGGGTTACAAAAAGAGGCAAAAGACAGAAATTTGAACCCTGGCCCAGTGATTCCAAAACCTTTCCACCATGCCTCACTGTCTTCATTTTTCCCCTCTAGGCTTAGATTTCCCTTTCTATAAAATGGAGAGGCTGGAATAAAGGTCTAAGGTCCTGTCCTGTTGCTCTTCCAATTAAGAATTACATCTAGAGGCAGTATAGAATAAAGGGAGAACACTGAATTTGGAGTCCAAAGACCTGGGTTGGAATCCTACTTCTGACTACTTGTTAACTGTGTTAGTCTAAAAAAGTGCCTTAATTTCACTGATGTTTTATTCCTTAAAAAGATCTGCTTGGACTTGAAGACCTAAAGTGTTTTCTTCTTGGCAAAAGATACTGGAGTGGTTTGCCATTTCCTTCTCCAGCTCATTTTACAGGTGAGGAAACTGAGGCAAAGAGAAAGAAGTGACTTGCCCAGAGTCACACAGCTAGTAAGTGTCTGAGGTCATATATGAACTCAGATCTTCCTGACTCCAGCTCCAACACTCTATCTACTGTGCCACCTAAGTTGTCCCACAATTATAGAGAACATGAAATTGAAAATCTTTTGCACAAATAAAATCAGCATAGCTAGGATAGGAAATTAAGCTCCCAAATGGGGAAAAAGAAAAATCTCTGCAACAAATATCTCTGATTAAAGATTTAGAGATCTATAGGTAATTAACATAATTGCATCAGATCAAGAGCTATTCCCCAATTGACAAATGGTCAAAAGGTATAACCAGACAGTCCTTAAAAGAAGGATTGTAAGCTATTAGCAACTATATGAAAGAATGTCCCAAATCACAAATAATGAGAGAAATGCAAAAAAAAAAAATAAGTTTCACCTCAAAAGCAAAAGTTAGAGGGGTTATTGAAAAACAGGCACACTAATACAATTATAAATATAAACTTAAGTGAAGAATTTGATATTGGTTTAGATGTAATTTATTTAAGCTCCTCTTTCCATGCCAATATCTTAAGTTATTTCTAACATAAGTAATTTTGATCCTTTGATACAATAAATGATTTTATTGTTGGATGCAAAGATTCTGATGTAAACTATTTTGTATAGTCCTTATTAATGATCTTATGAAATACATCTTTGTATTTAAATGCCATGTTCAGTGCAGAGATCAAGTAACCTTGTCAAGATTCTTACTGAATGAATGACTTCCCTGGCAGCTAACTCACTAGACATGTTTGTTTCACGGCGCTTCTTCAAGTACAGTAATTTTCCTGTTGATAGCTTATTATTATTGTGTGTTTCCAAATCTAGCACATGAAGAAAAAAATGATGATATGCTCCCATATGAAAATGTGTAACAGAAAGGATCAAAATCTTTTTATAGATTATAGTGACCTAATTTTGAAAATATTGTATGTTTTGCACAGAGATAATAGGTCAGTGGGTACATATAGTTAATTCAGAGTCCAGATGATTTATCATATATATATATATATATATATTTGCCTTTTGGAGGGCAATTGAGGTTAAGTAACTTGCCCAACGTTACACGGCTAAGTTTTTTTGTTTGTGTGTGCATTAAGTGTCTGAGGCCGGATCTGAACTCAGGTCCTTCTGACTCCAGGGCCTACGCTCTACTCACTGTGCCACCTAGCCACCCGGATTTATCATATGTTAGCAACTGAGATACTTTTAAAATTTAGTTGTATAGTTTGCAAAAGTTCACTTTGAAGTACAAGACTATGAAAAAATTATGCTGATACTATATAGCATTTAATCAAAATTATTTTGAAAGTTGGCATTGTTTGTTTATCTGCTTTTAAAATGCATGTATATATTTGGGCATTTCATTTTGAAACTTGGATCGAGGTTCTGAATCAATTGTAAAATTAAATTTATTTATTTACTGTAAAAAAAAACAACAGGCACACTAATACATGGTTGATGGAGTTGTGAAATGATCCAGCCATTCTAGAAAGTAATCTTAAATTATTTAATAGTCCTCCATTTCCTCCCTATCAGGATTTGGATTAGATGGCCTCTAAAGTCCCTTGCAACTTTTAATTTATAATCCTATGGGCATAATGCCAAGAAATTGAGTAGAATATTCATAATCTTTTTTTTAAATTTCTTTTCTTTTTTTTGCTTTTTTTTTTTGGAAGGGTAAGGCAATTGGGGTTGTGACTTGCCCAAGGTCACACGACTAGTTTTATGTTAAGTGTCTGAGGCCGTATTTGAACTCAGGTCCTCCGGACTCCAGGGCCAGTGCTCTATTCACTGTGCCACCTAGCCACTCCGAATATTCATTATCTTTGACCCAATGATTCCCACTGCTAATTTTACCCCAAAGAGAGGTTCACATGCACCAAGATATTCATAACTGAACTTTTTGTGACAGCAAAGAATCAGAAACAGTAGAGAGGTCCATTGTCTGGGGAATGACTAAACAAATTGTCATAGGAATGGGGTGCACATACGATCAAAGCCATTGTCATCATCTTAGCTCCCAGTGATATGACTTTTACTACTTTGCAAGGTACCCTACATTTATCATTTCATTTGCACCTCGTGGAGATCCTAATTAAGAGATGAGGAAGCGAACGAATTCAGAGAGGCACGAAGTCAAGTCAACAGAATGAGGAAAAAATCTACCCAGTAATCACAACAATGGAAAAGGAAAGAAGAAATAAACAAACAGAATTATGCTGACTAAGAAACTTGACCCTGGAGAGGGTCGGAAAATGCACCTCCCGGGGGCGGCTACTCCCACAGTGAGTAGAGGGCCTGCCCTGGAGTCAGAAGGACCTGAGTTCGGATTCGGCCTCAGACACTTAACACACACAAACAAAAAAACCTAGCCGTGTGACTTTGGGCAAGTTACTTAACTCCAACTGCCCTTAAAAAGGGAAAAACAACAACAACAACAACAAAAAATGCACCTCCCTCCTCCCTTCTTTGTAAAGGTGGGAATCTATAAGCCTCTTACATACACTTTCTGATTCAGCTAATGTATCTGCTGGTTTTGCTGAACTATTTTATCCCTCTCCTCTCTCCTCCCTCCCACTTTTAAATCTTTATTAGAAAGGATGGTTCCCTTGGGAGAGAATGAGAAAGGATACATTCAGAAATTAAGGTGATATAAAAACAAAAGATATCCATTTTTTAATAAAAAGAAAAAAGCTTGTGGGAGATAAGCCAGACTGTCCCGAGGCAGTGCGGAGAGAGTGTTTGGCTTTGGAAAGGCTTGTTGGATACTGGAGAGGATGTCCTGCTTTCTTTAACTTCATTAGCTAGCGTTCCCCTCCTCCCCTTCCTCACCCCCTCCCTTCTCTCCTATTCACTTTGGCATGAATGCCCCCGAGAAGAGGAAGTCTGAATTAGGGCACTGGAACCCTGAGCTGCAGTTTTATAGCTTTAAATTAGCAGATAGAGACTTGCTCCAGGTACCGTAACAAAGTCAACAGTCAGGGTCCCTATCTGATTACAGGCGCTGATACGGGCTTTATGGAACATAGGACAGGAAGGGTGTTCTTAATGGAAATGGCTCTTAAGTGAGATGCCCTTCACAGCCCGAGATGTTTCGGGCCACTGAGAGAGAAAACAACCCACGCTGTGTACTGAAACATCACAGAGGTTTCCCCCTCCTCTGCTTGTACAGCCCTGGAGAACCTACCTCCCATTCCGCATTCACCATCTTTTAGACGTCTCAAACTTGTAGTCTTCTTTTATAAGTATATAATTTTAATGAAGATATTCTGGGGAGAGTGTCTCAATGACCAGCAAGCATTCATTTCTGCCTTCAAAAGCATTGAAGGAGGAAAGGACAACAGGGCAAGAGTCAGACATATAGCCTGCTCCGCCTCTAAGAGGAAGACCCTTTCTTATTTATTCAACAACTGTTCTTTGTTTTGTTTGTTTGTTTGTTTGTTTTAGTGACTATAATATATAAAGCCCTATATAAAGCAAAACTAAAACCAGGGAGTACTTACCAGAGCTTTGACCCAGGCAGGAATTTATCCCAGACATAAAAATTCCTACTCATGACGCTATTGCCAGGCACTAATATGCTAGCCAGGTGACTTGATTTCAAATCCTACTTACCACTTGTGTAAACTTGGATGAGACCCCTCTTTCTTGTCCTCAGGTTTCCCCATCAGTAAAATAAAGGTATTAGACTAACTGGTCTCTAATAAGACACCTTCCACCTTTTGTTTTTGTCTTTGTATTCAAAGTGTCTGGCCTATCATACATAGCCCTTAGTAGGTATTTAATAAATGCTTGCTGATTGATTGCTGGGACTTCTTTTTCTAAGACCAAGGTTCCTTCCTCTACCCAAGAAGTATATGTAATTGCTATATCTACATTATATCTACATTATATCTACATTACCAGACTGTAAGCTCTTTGAAGACAAGCATTATATCATTTTTTTTCATCTTTGTCTCTGCAATGTCTAGTGTTGGTCTAACACATTTTAGCTGTTGCATTACTATTTGTTGAATTTGTTGAATGAATGAATAAAAAAAGTCATTTAATAATTACTATGTGAAAATGAATGAATTACTGAAAAGGTACTTATTAATTACCTATTATATGCAAATGAAGGCATGTTCACATGAATAAATGAATGAATGGGAAAATATAAGTGATTACTCTGAAGTGACAAAGAAACTTTCTGACAATGACTACTACTATCACTTCCTAGTAGGACATATCCCAGGTTAGCAGCAGCCAGTGTCTATAAACTCATAGAAAACTTCTCAGTTATCCCTACTTTTGAAGATGGGAAAACGGAGGGTCAGAAAGGTCAAACAACTTTTCCAAGATTACACAACTAGTAAGTAGGAAATAGACCTAGGTCTTTGTTCCTCTAAAGCCAGAACTCTGCTACACTCTTCTGGGCCTTAGTTCTGGTTTTGCCAGTTTCTAGGTGTGACATTAAAGGTAGTCACTCCCCCTTTCTTGGACTCAGTTTTCTCTTTTGTAAAATGAGAGGGTTGGATTAGATGGTCTCTGAGGTTTCCTCCTGGAGGTAGCATGTCAGTACAGAGGAAAGAACACAGAGGAAATGCGTTTAAATCCCACCTTGAATTCTTACTTCCCTTTCCCTCCCTTCCCTTCCCTTCCCTTCCCTTCCCTTCCCTTCCCTTCCCTTCCCTTCCCTTCCCTTCCCTTCTCTTCCCTTCCCTTCCTTTCGTCCCATCCCTTCCTCATCTGGAGAAAGAGGGACTATTTGAATTAGAGGTACTCTCTGCATTTGCAAATTCAACCTTAGACAAAAGTTGTATGACTTTTAACAAGTCACCTAACTTCTGCTTTCTTCTGTTTCCTCACCTGAAAATTGGGATAATAATAGCACCTTCCTCCCAGGGTTGTTGTGAGGATCAAATGAGAAAATAATTTAAGTGCTTAGCAGAGTTGCTAGCACATAATAGGGGCTATGTAAATGTAGCTATTACCAACACCAACACCATCATCATCATTTATTACTATTATTGGTGCTGCACTAAGAACAAAGTTTAGATAAAACACCATTCTTGTCCCCCACTTCCCATAGGTACAATTTAAATGCTAGTTATTATTACTACTATCTTGCTTTGCTCTTTTTGAAGTCCACATTGCCTACCAACCACACTTGCTGAAGTTCTCTTTCTTGAAGTTCTCCTCAGCTTCCAGCAGATGGCAGCTGTTCCTTTTCCCAGGGGACCAGATTCCTACAGAATCTCTGCCAGTCTGCATTCTACCCCAAATACAGCAATAACCAAAGTCTTACTTTTCAATGTTATTTCCACGACCCTTGACCTCAGACTTACAAGTTTTCCCAGGAATCTAGACCAGTTACATCCCTTTGAACTTAATGAGGAGGTTTCTACCAAAATGGCAAAAGCATAGACTCAGAGTTGGAAGACAACTCAAAGGTAATCTAATTTCCCTTATAACTGACCCAAGGATCTCAGCTTCAGCATATTTAAACAATATTCAAAAACCCTTTTCCTTGAAGATTTCAAATGAAGTAGAATCCACTATCTTCCCAGACTTTCCATCATACTTTTGAACAACTCAAATTATTAGAATTTTTCCCCCTTGCATAGAACTCTAAATTTGTTTCCATTCAATTTCTCCTCATTGCTACTATATCTGTCCTCTGGGGCCAAGTAGAACAACTTTAATTCTCTTCTATAGAATGCAAATATTTGAGCATTATCATGTTTTCCTAAGCCTTCTTTTTTTCACAAAAATAAACTCTTTTTTCTGGATT
The DNA here is from genome assembly GCA_011680675.1 of Gymnobelideus leadbeateri. Lineage (NCBI taxonomy): Eukaryota > Metazoa > Chordata > Mammalia > Diprotodontia > Petauridae > Gymnobelideus > Gymnobelideus leadbeateri. Next base: position 153,646 of record WOXC01008173.1, on the reverse strand, counting down.
GATCTTCATATTAAATTATCTTAAAACTTTCTCCATTCTCTGAATAGGCTGGTGCTCAAAAATAAATGCAATAATCCAAAGGCCATCTGACCAAGGTAGTATACAGAGGGACTCTCACCCTCTTTGTCCTAGACACTTTGCCTCTCCCAAAGAAACCTAAGATTATACTAGTTTTATGAGCTATGATATCACATTATTGACTCATATTGAGTTCACCATCCATTAAAATCCCAAATTTCACACAAGTTCACAGTGTGGAATTATAAAATAATAAGGTATCTTCTTTTCCCCAGTCCCAGGCATGGTAGCACTTCCCACTTGTTGGGACTGGAGAAAGCATATCACTTTTTTTCCCAAATGTCTTTCAGTCCACCCAGATTCCCTTGGGGCAAGTGTGCAGGACTGCTGGAATTACCCAAGTCTGGTTGGGTAAAACATAGGCATAAGAGATATTTCCACTACCCTTGACCTCAGACTTACAAGTTTTCCCAAGAATCTTGACCAGTTACATCCCTTTGAACTTAACAAAGAGGTTTCTACCAAAATGGCAAAAGCATAGACTCTCAGACTCTACTGCTAAGCAAGTTTGGTGGTCCCCAGTACCTGGAATAAGATTGCTATAAAACACAATATGACATGATAAATTTCATTTTAGGGGTACAGAAAGAAATAATATTTGAGATCCAAGGGAGAAAGTCATTACCAGCCATGGAGATGAGGGAAGGCTTCCTAGTAAAGATAATTTTTAAGGTTGTCTGTAAATGGTGGGTAGAAACTGAACAAGTAAATAAGAAGGAAGAGATTCTAGATGTAGGTACTCAAAAGAGTGAAGGCACATGAGTGAAGGGACTATTTGACCAGAATCTGGAATATATCAAAGGGAATAATGTGTCTAAACACAGACTAAAAGGGTATGGTGGCCCTTGGTCATGGAGAGTTTTCATACCAGGCAAGGGAGTTTGAACTCTCTTTTGGAGGCAATATGGAGAAATTGGAGATTGCAATAAATTGATAAAATCAAATCTAAGCTTGAAAGGGCCTATTATGATGCCTGTGTCAGAGAGATATTTTAAAATCTGGATCAAATGATGAATTTGTAAAATACTTAGCATGGTACTTGGTACATAGTAGGTACTTAATAAAGGTTTAACCTTTTCCCTTCATAGATGGGTTGGAGAGGAGCAGAGAGCAGAGACAGTGTAATACAAAGCACAAGCTCTGAAGTCAAAAGACTTGTGTTCAAATGCCCACCTTTGACAGTTACTATCTGCATGACCTTGTCAATCCTCTCAGCCTCAGTTTCTTCCTCTGTAAACTGGATTTGAGCTCAATGGTTTCTGAAGTCCCTTCTAGCTGTATCAATGATGTTAGGACCTGTATGGAAGTAACTGCAGGGGGTGCAAACAGGAAGGGCAGCAACAGAGCTGGTAAAGAGGATGGGGGCACATTAAGACAATGTCGTGGAGTTGGAAACAGCAAGAACCAGGAACTGATCAGACAGTCATGGAGTCATGGAGGGTGTGAAATCAAAAACCACCCTGAGTTTTTAAACTTGGGACGCCGGGTGAATAGTATTGACTTATACAGGCAGAAATAAGTGGGTACCAGACACAGAGAGGTGAATTCCAATCACATCTAAAGAGAAACTCTAGCAGGTCCTCTTCTTACCAAATACTTCTCCCTCATCTGGGAAAATCATTTTCTCTCTCTTGGCCTCAGTTTCCCCATCTGGAAAATAAAGGGTTTGAATTCATTGACCAACAAATTCCCACTCTGGTTGCCATCCTGCCCAATGGAAGGTCGGTCTGTGATGAAATTTGGGCTCAAGATGGCGCTTCAAGAAAGTGAGGGGATAGACTGGGACCCCAAATCTTGACAAGCTTATTCAGTTACAGGTAGAGTTTACACCCTTGGTTGGCTTTCTCATGTAACAAAAACCAGCTCTGGGTATAAGGAGAAAATATACTTGGCTATTACAGTAACTGATTTCTTCCTCAGTGGGAGAAAGAGAAGGATGACCCTTGACTACACACCATGGCTCCATACAGCCTGTCATTACCCCACCCTCAGGTCTCTCCACCATTATTCATTTTCCAGTTCATCCCAAAGTTGCATGCATAACCTCCTATCCCATCCAAGGCACTGTGGTTGTGTTGGAAAGAACCCAGAGGAAGAAGACCTGAGTTCAAATCCTCCTTCTGCTTCTTAACTACCATTGTCATTTTGGGCAAATCACAGCCCCATTTTTGGACCTAGTTTCCTGTAAAATGAGTAAACTTTGTCTAAGGCCCCTTCCAGCTCTGAAGTTCTAGCCATTGAAAGGAGGGTTGATCCCAGCTTTTCTCAGGTCTCTCAAAGGAAAGCTAAGGCTGATGTGTGGAGTCTTGGCGCCCTCTGCTGGCCGTGCGCTGAAACAAAGAGGAGGGAATTCTAAGGGTGAGAACAAATCCAACAATTGATACCTTGGAGGGAACCTCAGAGGTCATCAGTCCAGAGAACAGGAGCCCTCCCAATGGCATCACTGACAAGCGACTGTCAAGCCTGGGCTTGGAGTTCTCTCATGAGGGAAACCCATGATCTCCCAGGACTTTCACTTGGAGATAGCTCCAAACCCCTTAACCCTCCCCTAACCTCAGTTCCCTTCTCTGCAGAATGGACAGATGGGTTTTGATCAAGTAAAAAGTTAATAAGGATTTATTAAGCACTCGCTTGGAATGAGATCTGTAGTAATGCTAGAGAAAGACAAAAATGTCATAATCCCTGCCCTCAGCCATACACACATACACAATATATGCATGTGCATATACTATATTCATGTATACATGCACGTGCTTATGTGTGTATAATGCATACACGCACCCATACGCACATTACAGGCATATACATATACACATGCACACAGAGATGTGCACATACATGCCCATACATATGTGTGCTCGTCATGTGTGTCATGTGTCTTGCATGTTTGCATGCATGTGCATATGCTTATCTCTATATATACACATATGAACATTAGAATATAAGCTCCTTGAGGGCAGAGACTGTCTTTTGCCTCTTTTGTGTCCCTAGTACCTATCACGGTGCCCAGTACATAGTACATGCTGAGTAAATATTTATTTAATTGAATTGAATATATACAGGGGCATACAAACATGGGTATGTATACACATGTATGCAAACATGCATGGATATGTGCACATGTGTACACCTGCATGCATATATACACAGACAAGTCCGTGAATTGTGTAGACACACAAATACAAAATAAATATCAGGTAATTTGTCGGGGAGGGAGAATCTAGAAGTGGGAGAATCAGGGAAGACTCTTTGTAAGAGATGGTACTTAACCAGAGTTTGAAGGGAATCATGAGAGGTACAGGGGAGGATAGAGTGTTTTCTAGTAATGGGGGATAATTGGCCTCCAAAGTTCATTCCAGTTCTAGATTAATAATAATAAAGCTATAATTTACATAGATCTTTAAGGTTTGAAAAGTACCATATGAATATTATCTTACTTGATCCTCACAACAATCCTGGGAAGTAGATGCAATTATTAGACCCATCTTACAGTTGAGGAAAGTGAGACAAACAGAGGCTGTGACTTGTCCAGAGGCACATAACTAGAAAGTGTCTGAAGCCAGGTTTGAACTCTGGTCTTCCTAACTCTAAATTCAATCTACCTATGGCAGAAGAGAGTATGCCTGCCCTGGAGTCAGGATGATCTGAATTCAAACTTGACCTTAGACACTATCTTCATGACCCTGGGCAAGTCACTTAACCCTGTTTATCTCAGTTTCATCATCTGTCAGATGAACTGGAGAAGAAAATGGCAAACCACTCCAGTATCTTTGTCAATAAAATTCCAAATGGGGTCACAAAGAGTTGGATATGACTTAACAACAACAAAAAGCTGCCTCTGTCTCTAGATCCATAATGCTATGATCTGATTGGATAGCAAGGTCTGACCCATTCAACAATTTCAGAATCTTTGCCAATTCCAAGGTCTAATGGAACCCATCTCCTTCAGCTTGAGGTGTCCAATGTAAGCCCTGACTCAGGCTCAGTTGAAGCTTGTAGATTTGATCGCAGATGGAGAAACTAAGTCCCAGAAAGACTACACAGAAATCCAAGGGAGACCTGGGAGTAGAGTCCAGTGGTCTTTCTCCTAGCCCAGGATTCTTTCCACTCTGAGGGAGGAGAGGTGTCTTGGAGATGTGGTGTTGCTAGGGCAGGCAGTTGATCTAAGCCTTAAGCTTCTCTTGCATGGGCAGGATGGTTACCAGCCAAAAGCAGACACCTTGTTCCAACAGAAACCAAGTGATAAAGGGCCTCACTGCATATTCCATCAGCATGCTTGCCACAGGAAGGCTGCTTCCTTTCCTGCCTCTCCTGCCTAATCCACCCACTGTCCCTCCCTCCCTCTCACCCACCCCCAATACATCCAGGGAATCTTGCATCCAGAAACAGGCTGTCTATTATAACTTTCCCTACCTCCTGGCATCAAGTCTCTCGATGCCTCCTGACAGTCTGAAATCTCAGGGCTGCCAGGGTCAGAGAAGCACGTTCAGGGAGTCTGAATGCCACCTACCCCCTGCCCTCATGCCACAGCTCCCCAAGATTCAGAATGTTCCTCCCCTTCCTGGTTCCCAAGAGGGAGACCTACTTGACTATGTCTCCATTGTTGTTCACTCAGTTCTGCTACAGATGAACCATCTCTCTCATCACTCCCATGTAGAGTGATTTCATTGGCTCAGGAAGCTAAGTAGACTTGGCTGGTCCATGTGTAATAAACATCTGGGCCAGCTGTTTATCCATTCTAACAGCCAAAGCTTGGAGGTGTCTGTTGCCATGGAATAGCTCTGGGTAAAAATACAGGTCCAAAAGAGTCTGACCAGGTTCCATCCACAGAAGTTTAAATGGGATTAAAGAAAAAACACAATCAGTGCTTTTTTAATGGTCAACCTTATGTTGTCTATCATTCTGGGAAGGCTTGACTCTTGGTTCTCCATTGCCTAAATTTTTTAGCCTGCCATGGGTGGCTCCCCACAACCCAGCCCCAATCTGCCATTCCATGTCTCGTGTCTCTTCCCCTCAAGGGACATTTCAGCTTCAGCCCAGGTGACCTCCGGATCATCTGTCAAACTTAGTTCACACATTCCCACCTTAGTGGGAATTGCCCCCCATGAAATGTCCTTCCCTCATCTCTAAGCCTACACATATCAGCTCAAATCCCACCTTCTCCTCAAAGACCTCCCTGACCATCACAGTTCCTTAGTGACCTCTCGAGGTTCAAATATAAACTCCTCTTTTGACATGTAGAGCCATTTACAACTTGGTTCCAATCCACCTTTCCACACATATTCCACTTCAAAAACTCTGCAACTCAGCCAAACAGGCTTTCTTACTTTTCCTCAAAAAATATTTTCCATTTCCCTTCTTCTAACCTTTGCACCAACTGTGCCTCCTACCTGCAGTGCCTTCTTTCCTCACACTCTCCTCTTAGAATCCCCAGCTTAAAAAAAGTTCAGCTGAAATGTCTCCTCCAACATAAGGACTGCCATGTGCTTCTTACCACATCCCCAGCTGCAGTCTTCCTTTCCAAAACTGTTTATTTAGTGTGTACCTAAATGTGTATATATTAGCTTCCAGGGATTATTTCATTTCTCTTATTGGATCCCTTGCACCCCACTCAATACCCAGCCTGTGTCAGTGCTTAATAAATTAATGTTGAATAATGGATTGATTGACTGAGTAATTGTAGAGCACCGGTCATCTGTGTCATCCAGGAGGCAAATAGTCACATATTTGGAACGGATAGAACACAGGATGTGGAGTCAGAAAGACCTGGGTTTGAATTCAAACCTCGGAGAGTTATGAACTGAGTGACCCTGGATATGAGTTAGCACCACCCCGAACCATCATCATCATCACCACGACCATCATTGTTAGCTTCATCATCTTCATCATTCTCATCCTCCTCATCATCATTGTCATTATCACCAACACCTTCATTATTGTCATCTTCATCATTCTCATCATCATCATCATCACCACCATGACCATCATTGTTATCTTCATCACCATCATTCTCATCCTCATCATCATCATGTCATCATTGCCACCAACACCATCATCACTGTCATCTTTATCATCCTCATCCTCATCTTCATCATTCTAATATTCATCATCATCTTCATCATTCTCATCCTCCTCATCATCATTTTCATCATTCTCATCCTCCTCATCATCGTCATTGTCACCACCATCATCATAGTCATTATCACCATCACATCATCATCATCCTCATGTTTTTACATGTCTATATCTTACCTTCCTAATTCAGAGAGACAGCTCCATAGTAGAGAGGACAGAGCATTGGCCTTAGGGTCAGGAAGACCTGCATTCAAATCCTGCTTCAGAAACAATTTAGCAGTATGACCCTGGGCAAGTCATTTCAACCCTCTCAACCTTAGTTACTTCATCTGTAAGAGGGAGATACTGATAGCGCATACCTCGCATGGTTATTGCAAGCATCAAATGAGATAATATATGTAAAATTCTTTGCAAACCTTAAGTGGTAGTTATTATTATCAATAAGCTTCTGGAGGCTAGGGATCATAGTTTATTTTATGTCACAATATCCAATATGATCGCTTTGTTGTTTCAGTTGTGTCCGACTCTGTGTGACCCCATTTGGGGTTTTCTTGGCAAAAATATTTTAGCAGTTTATCATTTCCTTCTCTAGCTCATTTTACAGATAAGCAAACTGAGACAAAGAGTATGAAGTGACTTGTCCAGGGTCACACAACTAGGAAATATCTGAGGTCATATTTGAACTCAGGGACATGAGTCTTCCTGATGTCAGGCCCGGCACTCTATGTACTATGGTGCCACCTAGCTGCCCCATCCAATATAGGAGACTTGCACAAAATTGTAGGATATGGAAAATAAATGTGATTTGACTGTATTGATTAATTATTGACTGTTACTAGGCTGTCATCCTCTCTGAATGCCTCATTTTTCTTATCTGTCAAATGAGAGAACTGGACTAGGCAATCTCTAAGCTTCCTTCCAATTCTAAATTATATGATCCTATGATTTATTAACTTTTTCCTCAATTTTCTGCCCTTGATGAAAACCTATGCCAGCCTCTCTGACTCCAGCTGGCACCACCATGGTGCTCTAACCACCCGGTGATGCCAGCCCCCTGGGCAGATAGGTCAACAAAGGGCCATGAGTATCACCATTCCCCTGTGCCAGCCAGTGGTTGGAGCAGGCAGGATGTTGGCGGATATCTTCTGCTCCTAAGGCTCAGGCAAGTCTTGGTACATGACTTAATATCTCTGTTCCCAGAGAGAGGAAGGGAGAGGAAAAGGGAGCCTTCAACACTGGACCTGAAATGAGCCATATCCTCCGCCCCCATCCCCACAGCTGGGGAAGAATGTGAGTCAGATAGGACCAAGTCCAGAAAGGTAGCCAGCATAGAAAATGGCAGCTCCAGATGGCTACCCTGGAGGCTCTCCAAAGAGAGAAGAGGCCAGGGAGATGTCCCAGCTTTCACCAACCTCTGAAATAATCCAGAGGCAGTTAGGTGGTGAAGCATAGAGAACATTGAACTTGGAGTCAGAAAGACCTCAGTTCAAATTCTGCCTCACACATTTGCCAGATGTGTAAAACTTGGCAGGTCATTTTACCTCTCTGTCTCAGTTGTCTCATCTGTAAAATGGGGATAAACATAGCACCTGCCTCACAGGCTGTTGTGACAATCAGGTGAGCTAATGTATATAGAGCTTGTTCAGTCATTTTTCAGGCACATCCAACTCTCTGTGACCTCATTTGTGATTTTCTTGGCAAGGATACTGGAGTGGTTTGCCATTTCCTTCTCCAGTTCATTTTACAGATGTGGAAACTGAGGTAAACAGGGTGAAGTGACTTACCCAAGGTCACACATCTAGGAAGTGTCTGAGGCTGGATTTGAACTCATGAAGATGAGTCTTCCTGATTCCAAATCCAGAGCTCTGTGTGCTATGGAATCACCTAGCTGTCCCTAGCAGAGTTTTTTGTTTCTAATTCAGTAAAATAACTAGTGTCTGAGATCATATGTGGACTCAGATATGCCTGACTTCAGGCCCAGTGCTCTATGAACTATGGAGCCTCCTTGCTGCCCATATAAAGATCTATGCAAACCTTTCAGTGCTGTTTAAATTATTGTTATTAATGGTGCTCATATTGTTGACCATGACCTGAGTTCCTTCCCTCCAACAACGCCCCAGTTTATGCTTCATCTGCTTTGTTTGTATGTGGCTGTTTGCATGTCATCTCCCCCATTCAACTGGAAGCTTCTTGAGGGAAGGCACTGTCTTTTGCCTTTCTTTGTATACCCATTGCTTAGCACAGTACCTGGCATACAGTAGGTACTTGATAAATGCTGACTGACTGCCAGACTGGCTTTGTTTTTAAGCTTGCCCATGGGTCTGCACAGTGAGTATTTCAAAGGTTGCTTTGTCCTCCAGCTGAGGCACCAGCAGTGCCAATGGGCTGCCACCACATGGACAGTGCTGACAGCCTTATGACCCAAATGCAAGGCTTTGCATTATATGATTGCAGATCCAGGGTTGAAAGAGCCACTGAGTCCATCTTCCTTCATTTAAATGGAGGCTCGAGTTCACAAAGAAGGAGGAAAGGAAGAAATGAGGATTTACTGAGGCCCTACTATGTGCCAGGTAATGCACAAAGCACTTATATCTCAAATATTATTTCTTTTGATCCTCCCTGAGAAGTAGGAGCCATCATCTCCATTTTAAAGTTGTGGTAACTGAGGCAGACAGTGATGTGTTCAGGGTTACACAGCAAGCAAGTGTCAGAGACTCCAAGCTTCTGACTCCAAATCTCCTGCTTTTTTTTTTTCACTGGACCAGGATCCTCCTCGTAGGTTCATGAGAGAGGGCAGCTAGGTGATATAGTGCACACAGTGCTGGCCCTACACTCAGGAAGACCCCAGACACATGCTAGTTGTGAGACCCTGGGCAAGTCATTTAACCCTCCTTGCCTCAGTTTCCTCATCTGAAAAATGACCTGGAGAAGGAATGGCAAACCATTCCGGTGTCTCTTCCAAGAAAACCCCAAACAGGATTACAAAGAGTCAGACATAACTGAATAACAACAAGGCATGTGAAAATATTGGCTGATCTGGCTTGATATAGTTAACCCAGATATTCTCTTCATAATTAGTAGGTATCTGTTATTTGTGGATCATGTAAATCTTTTATTCAACCCAATTATATTTCTAATAGGTGTCAATTCTAGGGCTTGTTAGCTCTAATGTATAAAGAAATTCCTTTATAAAGGAATATAGGAATATAAAGGAACTTTGCTTCCTACCTAGTGTGTAAAGGATTATTTTCCTTTGAATAATTAGGTCAAACAAGGAGCTATTCTAGGTAGCATGAGGGGTGGAGGGAGACAAAAGCACGAATAATTATCTGTCCCGGCTCATGAACTCCCAAGTCTGCTCATCTGCAAAATGAAGGGGCTGATCTTATAGAATCATATGGCTAGATGTGACCTCAAAGGTTGTTCATTCCATGCTGCATGGGTTTCTTCTTGGTCAACTTATCTTCACTTGGAGGCAGATATTGAAGAGGAGTTCACTCCTTCCTGGGGCAGCCCACTGAAGTCAAATCAATAAGCACTTATTAGGTCCCTACTATATACAAGACATCGTGCCAAGCCCATGCCTTCCATGCCACTTTGGAACAAACCTTATTGTCAAGAGCGTTCTTCTGACATCAAGCCTAAATTTGTCCCTCTGGAATCTCTGGCCATTGCTTCTGGTTCTGCTCTGGGACCAGGCTAAATATATCTTCTTCTGGGACTCCATTATATCCCTTCTTATGTTATCTTGTCCCCCCAAGAGCACTAGATCTGGAGTTAGAGGTCTCAGATTCAACTTCCAGCTCTGCACCTTTGCTACCTGAACGACCTTTACGTTTTCTGGACCTCAGTTTCCCAATCTGTAAAATAGACTAGATATCCTTGACAAGCTCTAAATCTCCAACCCTTTCCAGGCTGAATAGTCTCAGTTCTTTCAACCAATCAAGGTTACACTAACCTACAATTCTCTGACCACCCTGGTTTCCCTCATCTGAATACTCTTCAGTCTACCAGGCTTTCTTCCTACATGGCTGAACCTAACCATGAAAATGTGAGCCGCAGGGGTTGTCTGGTTTGCCTATTTGGATCTCCACCATTTATGTCTGTGCTTTGCACACAGTAAGCACTTAATAAATGCAGCTATATGGTTTATAGAATAGAGTGCTGGGCTTGGCAACAGTTCAAATCCCACCTCAGACACTTACTAGCTATGTGATTTGGACAAATCATAAACTTGGCTCGTCTCAGTTTCCTCATCTGTAAAATGTAGACAATAATACCCTTTACCTCAAATTATTGCTGTGAGGATCAAAAAAAATGTTATATAGAAAGTCTGTGCCTAAATACATAAGGTTACAAAGATAGACTGCTGTCTGATTTTGAGAGGTACAGGTTTGACCATGTTAATAAAGTCCAATGCCTTCTTGCTGCTCCTAAGGTCAAATATGAATTCTGTCTGGAATTTAGCACTCCCCCACTTTAAGAGCAGATCCCAGGGGCAGCTAGGTGGCAAAGTGAATAGAGCACCAGTCTTGGAGTCAGGAGGATTTGAGTTCAAATCCAGCCTCAGATACTTGACACACTTTCTAGCTGTGTGACCTTTAGACAAGTCACTTAACCCCAAATTCCTTGCCTTCTCCCCTCAAAAAAAGGGCAGACCCCAATCTACCTTTGCAGCCTGATTTATATTGAGCACATAGACACTACCGATAGGAAAAATGTGGCAAAGAGATAGATATGCTTCACAGATAAGTTTCACATAAAGGAAAAGGTCTCTTATAATTTGAGCTACTTTAAAGTGGAATGAATCTCTTCAAGTGCCGTTGGGTTCCCTTTGCTGGAGGTCTTACAGCAAAGGCCAGTGACGCCTGCAGCAATGTTGAGATAGCTGGAGGCAGAGTGGGTAGAGCACTGGTATCTCACTTTCTAGCCATGTGACCCTGGCTAAATCACTTTATGCCTGCCTTAGTTTCCTCACATGAAGTCTCCTATTACTGTGTCTTTGCAGTAGAAACAGCATTATTCTCAGCCCCCTCACTGAATGAGGGTGAGGCACAACTCTGGGAAGTCGATGTCAGGTTGAAAAGAGTCAGCATACCAGAAAGGAGAAAGTTGATTACATCTCATCTCTCACTAGGCAGCTAGGGCATGTGATGCACAGAGCACTGGACTTGGAGTCAGGAAGACATGAGTTCAAATCCAGCCCCAGATACTTACTGACTGTGTGACCATGGGCAAGTCACTTCATCTCTCTTTGCCTCAGTTTCCACAACTATAAAATAGGGATGACAATAACACCTATCTCCCCAGGTTGTCGTGAGGATAAAATGAGATAATATTTATAAAACATTGAGCACAGTACCAAGCACACAGTATATACTACTTCCTTCTCCTTTCATCTAGAAACATAATCACATTTGAATAGATCTGTGGTCTACAAGGGAAAGTCATTCTGCCAACAATGCAACCAATAGAAGAGAAATTAGTAAGCCCTCCCTGCATCTGGCAATGGACTAAACACTGAGGATTTGAAGACAGAAAGGAAACAAGCCTTGCCCTCAAGGAGCTTAAGTTCTCTCAGGAAAAGAAACATGGATATATAGAAGTATATACATGATAAAGATAAAGTAATTTTGGAAGGAGAGGGGAAGCATTAGCTATTCCTGACTATGAAATATCATTTTGCTATATCTGAGGGTATCAGGAAAGGCTTCATATAGAAGTAGTATTTGACATAAGTCTAAAGTCAACTAGACTTATGTCAAATATGTCAATTCCAAGAGGTGGGGGTAAGAAGGGAGGGCATTCTAGGCATGGGGAACAGTCCATGCAAAGACATAGTAAGGAGATTGTGAGAAATAAAAAGAAAATGAGTTTGACTGTACTATAGAGTACAAAAGGAATATTAGGTATGTAATAAGAATCCTTAGAGCATTTACAATATGCTGCCTGGTACCAATTCACTTGGAGGCTTGTCGAGCTTGCTCTGGCATGCATATGGGGGCGGGGGGAGACCTTTCCCAAACCAGAGCATACACAAGGATTCTATGACTGCTTAATGCTCAAACCTTCCCTTTGAGATTACTCTCAATATATCCTATACATGTCTTCTTTGTCCATAATTGTTTGCATGTTGTCTCCCCCATTAGACTGGGAGCTCCTTGAGGGCAGAAACTATTTTTTCTTTCTTTATATCCCCAGTACTTAGCAAAGCGTATGGCTAATAGTAGGTGCTTAATAAATGCCCATTGGTTTAATTCTTTCAACTATGATAATTAAATGCCTTTTAACTGCCTGATAAGTTAGAACTGAGTATACATGCAAAATTCTCAAATAAAGGGAAGAATTTTCTCTTCTTAGCAAGAAAAGCTTTCTCTCACATACCCAACTGTTTCTATCTTTGTTGTGTTTTTCTTTCTTGATCTAGTTGAATGAATATCAGAGGGGGACAGTTGAGGTTATGACTGTGGGTTCCGAAAAGTTGGAACCTTTGGAACCAGCAGAGGCCTAGCAAATGGAGAACAACCTGCTAGTCCTAATGTATGTTCAGAGAATAAGTTCAAGGACAATGTGTTATATATAATAAGCCTGAAAATGTAGATTTCAGCCAGGTTTTGAGGAGCTTTGAATGCCAAATAGAATTTGCATTTAATCCTAGAGACAATAGGATCTCACAGGAGTTTATTGAACAAGTCACTAGATGGTGCAGTGGATAGGACATTGGTCCTGGAATGTGAAAGACCAAAGTTCAAATACTGTCACAGACACTTAACTAGCTTTGTGACGCACAAGGAAATCCACCTGCCCTACTTATCTATATAATGGGAACAATAAAAGTACCTACCTTCCAGAGTTGTTGTAAGGATAAAATGAGATGACTTTTAAAGCTCTTTGCAAATATTAGAGGGCTATATAAATACTGGTAGTATAATAGGGGATTGACATGGTCAGACCTGTACTTTAGGGAAATCACTTTGGCAGCTGCAGATCAGAACCCATCCTGTGTTGACTCATCTGTATTCTTCTGTAAATACCCCACCGAGGGTCCACCCAACCTTTTGAGGGCTTTCCTTTGGATCTTGATATTGTTTGATTACAAGTGGACCACGTGGACTTTCTGTTGGTTCTTCCCTTGGCCTCCTCTCTTGGTGACCCCAAATTATAATTCTTGGGAGACTGTAAAGGTCTCTAGCTTGTGACTCTTGTAAATACTGATGCCCTTGTTTCACGCACCTGTTCTTATCATAGACATCATCAATCTATTACTAGAGAATCCAAAGAAAAATTGCAAACTATGAATAACAACATTAAATATGGCTCCCAATCATGAAACATGATAGAAAAACCAATGAAAACCATTCTGGGGTTTCACCTCAGAGCCAGACTCTGAGGTACAAGAATACCCAAATTATCAGTGATAGAGGAGGGACTATGGAAAGAAAAGCAAAAACATTTGAATTTGTCTTCTAGTTTTGAAGAGCAACTTGGAATTGTGGGGGGGAAAGGCATGAAACTGTTCCCAAAGGCCAAAGTTAGAGAGGCCCAATTAGTACTGCTACTACTACTGCTGCTGCTACTACTACTACTGCTACTACTACTAATAATAATAGTAATAAAACACTTACATAGTACCTTAGGGTTTACAGAGCACTTTACATAAGTTATCTTTATTTGGTCCTCGTAATAACCTAAGGAGATGGATGCTATTATTATCTTTATTTTACAGATGAGGATACTGAGGTAGACAGTGGTTAAGTGACTTGTTTAGAAATTATCTGAGGCTGGAAATGAACTCAGATCTTGCTGACTCCTGGGCAGCAAGGTGACACAGTAGAGTGCCTGGCCTAGAGTTCAAATCTGGCCTCAGACACTTACTATCTGTGTGACCCTGGGCAAGTCCCTTAAGCCTGTTTGCCTCAATTTCCTCATTGGTCAAATGACCTGGAGAAGGAAATGGTAAAGCACTGAAATATCTCTGTCAAGAAGACCCTAAATGGGGTCACAAGGAGTCAAGTACAACCCAACCACAACATCTTGCTTCCTCTAAATCCAGTGTTCTGAGTCCCCTACCTATGTCTATACACTAAATATTCATAAGCATTTTTGTAGTAGAAAAAAATGGAAACAAAGTGAATGTTTCTCATTTGAACAGATATCTGAAATAAAATGTGATATATTAATTTAGTAGAATACTGTATTGCTATAAAAATGAAGCCAGAACAAACTGTATGTATGAAGTGATGTAGAGAAATGAAGACAGGGAAAAGACACACCCAACTCTGATGATGTAAATGAGAAGAACTGAAAGAGGCAGATGAACTCTGATTATTTTTAATGTCCAGTCTTGCTTCTGAGAACAGGTTTTGGATGATGACTCCTTCCTTTAAGCAGAGAGTCTGCCATCCACAAGTATATTAAGAGGCATATACCATCATACCTGATGGTTTTTGTGTGGGTGGGTTTTGCTCAACTGTTTTCCTTGGTTATAACAAAAGGTTTGACATGACAATCACTTAAAAACAAAAATCTTTAATACATTTTAATGCTTTTCCAGGGCCATGTCAAGTGGGTTTGAGGGAGGTAGTGAAAGGGTCATTCATTCATTCTTTCAGATATTTATAAAGCACCTACTATGTGTCAAGGCTTTGTGCTAAGCATTAGTGATAATAAGGGTTAAAAAAAATATACACAATCTCTGTCCTCAAAGAGCTTACAATATACTGAACCCGTTAGCATCTGATACCAAACCAACAGAGGACACTCTGGTGTACTCGGGGATCCAGCCTGGCAATGTGTGGCTCAACAAGGACATATATACCCACAGGGTCCAATATGGGGCAAGATCCCAGAGACTTATGGGCACTTCCACCCTAAGCCCAACATGGGGAGGTTTGAGTGCCACAATGACACTCATGAAGAACACACCTGTTCCTGGTAACCCTCCTAATGCTTTTACTGAGACCACAACCAACTCTTTCTTACGTCAATACTCCATGGATCAGACTACTATTGAGATAGATGGGAACTAAACCTGAGAATTCTAAGGGATGGAACCCAGAGGTCCAGTTCACTAATGGGTGGGAAGCAAATAACCAGGTACAATTCTGTGTAGTAGTTCTGGGAACTACAATGCTGTCGTATACACTGTTGGGACCAGGTACTTAACCAAGCATCAGTAAATCACAATGCCTGCTCAGAACTCACTCCTTTGTTGTTGTATGAGTGGCTTTTGATGAAGACATATATTAATAAACAATTTGCACCCTGAAATGTCTGGGGGATAGGGAGGAGGGGGTAGGAATATAATATTGTACCCAAGTCTAATGCAAGGTAGAATAGGAAAAGAATAACAGAAAATTTAAATAAATAGGTAAATGAATCAATGGGTAGACAAATGAATGTGTATATGAATGAATGAGAAAAGTGAGGGAGGGGAGATCACTTTCAGCTAGGGGAGCTGAGATCAAGTCACCAACACACCTGGCCTACTGCCTCGGAACCGGGAAGACTTGGGGTCAAGTGCTCTGCTTCCCACCAGGTATTTGATTCCAGGTGAGTCACTTAAACTCTCTACTCTAGATCAGCACTTTTTAAACTGTGGATACAGAGCTCGCCTTGGAACCAAAAAGGTCATGGCAGGGAGGGGGCGACGCTAGGTGGCACAGTGAATAGAGCACCGGCCCTGGAGTCAGGAGGACCTGAGTTCGAGATATTTTTGATCAGAAAAAAAACAAAAACCCTTCTGCTCTCAAAATCTCAAAATTGGAAAGAAATTCTGAGGCTATCTAGTCTAACCATGCTTGTACAGGGGCAGCTAGGAGGTGTAAAGAGAGAGAGCGGGGTCTGGAATCAAGAAGATTCATCTTCCTTCCCGAGTTCAAATCCAGCCTCAGACACTTAACTGTGTGATCCTGGGCAAGTCACTTAACCCTGTTTGCCTTAGTTTCCTCATCTGTAAAATGAGCTGGAGAAGGAAATGGCAAACCACTCTAGTATCTCTGCCAAGAAAACTCCTATTGGGGTCACTGAGAGTCAGACATGACTGAAATAACTAAACAAGTAATTTCATTGGTCTAAGGAACTCCCAGGTGAGAAAAATTCCTTTACTAATGCATGTCAGCACCTTTTCCTCTACTTACCACTTAGAGAGGTGTCCAGATCAATGAGAGTTTAAGTGACTTACCTGGAATCATATGCTTTGTAGGTATCAGAGACAGCACTTGAGCTCAGGTCTTCTTGATTCCAAGGCGAGCTCTGTATCCAGCAAGACCCCTGCCTGAACACAAATCACCGCAATATCACACCTGACAAGTGTTCATCCCTCTGTTGCTTGATGGCCTTCAGTGAGGACAAACCAAAACCCACAGAGGCAGCCCATTCATTCTGCTTTGGGACAATTGTGTTAGGAAGGTTTTACTAAATGTCAGCTCCCATCCATTGTTCCAAGTTCTGCCCTCTGGGACCAAGTGAAGGAAAAAAAAAAGAATCTCCCTCTTCCACAGGATAGCCCCTCCAAGACTTGAACACAGCCATCCATTCTCTCCTTCCCCATCTGCTCTTCTCCTTCTCAAGGCTGAACATCCCGAATTCTTTCATTAGGTCCTATTATTTTTGTCCAATTGTGTCTGACTCTTCATGACCCCATTTGGGGTTTTCTTGGCACAGATACTGAAGTGGTTTGCCATTTCCTTCTCCAGTTTATTTTACATATGAGGAAACTGAGGCAAACGGAGTTAAGTGACCTGCTCAGAGTGTGTATGAGGCAGGATTTGAGCTCATGAGGGTAAGTCTTCCTGACTTCAGGCTCAGCACTCCAGCTACTGCACCACCCAGCTGCCCTTTATGTACTGTAGGGCGTGGAACCAACGCCCTTTACAATCATGGCCACCCTCCTTACCATACTTTCCAGTTTATGGATCTCCTTAAATTTCAGTGCCTAGAACTGAATGTAATACTTCAGCAGAGAACACAGGGCATAAGACAGTAGATCTATTGTCTCCTTATTCCAAGAATGCAGCCCAAAATGGCATTCATTATTGTGAGTGGCCCACCCCACTGACTACTCAGATTGAGTTTACAGTATACTAAAACCCTGAGGTCCTTTTTTCTGTTCTTGAGGCTAACCATACCCAGTCTCCTTCAACCAACACTAACTAAATGCTTGTTAAATTTGACTAATCATCACCTAGCACTAGCTTACAATCTAATGAATAACTCCGGTTCTACAATGATGAGGGCAAGAAAAGGGGTCACAGCAAACAGCTAAGCTCAATTTAAGACGGGATGCTGGGGGTCTTGGAGGGCAGATCCTGAACTGGGCCCTGGTCTGAGCACCAAGGTCTGGACATCTCAAGGAGAAAACCACATTTTAGCCTTGATGGGGTGGACGCTACCCCAAAGCCTGCTGGGTAATTGTGCCATGGCCTGCCTCGTACCGTCTGCAGAGAACTGGCCTCTAAACATCGCTGGCGGCTGGGGGTGGGGGGGTGGGGGGGAATGTTTTATGTGCACAATTACTTTTACTCAAATTAAACTCTTGCCTCATCCAGAGATGTGGTATTTAAGGCTGTTCGATGGAGGCACGGTTCTGCAGTCCCAGCCCGCTCAGGAAACCGTTCTTCCTCTGACTTCATTAATCTAACTCTTGCTCATGTATCAAAGTGCGCCCGCGATTTCTTGTAAAAATGATTAAGCTGCTAATTAGGCTGTTTATAACTTGTTTCCCTGGTCGCTAATGATAATTAACATGCAAATTAGCTCAGGGAGGGGAGGCACAGGGGTCCTCAGTTCATTACCAAGTTAATTACTGTTTGCATACTTAAACATCACAGTTATAAATGGTGGCATTTAATGTAACGGGCAAGATGATAATTATACTGACGACATTTGAAAAAGTCATTTCACTCTGTTATTTTTCTGGGTGATTAATGTTTCTGTGCCTGGTTGATAAACTTAGTTAGTTCAAGCCAATCTAAGTTCTGTACACAAAGTGGCAAATGGGTCCCCGTCTAATATTAATCTCTTTCTCTATCCCCTCTTGGTTTCAAAGTTTCAGAGGAAGGGAAAAGAGAAAAGTTCGATGCTAACATAGAAACTCAGTCTAAGCTCAAATGTCACCTCTTACCTCTCCTGGTAAGAGGTAAGGCTCTCCTGATCCTCCCAGCTCATAACGGCTTCCCCCTCATCTCCAACTCTCTCTGTCTCTCTGTCTCTCTGTCTCTCTCTGTCTCTCTCTGTCTCTGTCTCCATATCTCTCTCTGTCTGTCTCTGTTTCTCTGTCTCTCCTCTCTCTGTCTGTCTCTGTCTCTGTGTCTCTGTCTCCTCTCTCTCTCTCTCTCTCTCTCTCTCTCTCTCTCTCTCTCTCTCTCTCTCACACACACACACACACACACACACACACACACACACACACACAAAAATACTGTATATTTATTTATTTAGAAGATACTTTGCATGCTTACTGCATATGAAAGATGAGTGAATAGAGAACCTGCCCAGATTCAAATCCAGCCTTTGATGCACACTGACTGTACACCTTGGTGCCCACCATGAACCTTGAGGAGAAGGTGCCAACCTTCACCAGAAGAGGGAATTTCTCCTTATGCCAGTGAAATCACAGGTCCCTTTTTGTAGATATCATCTCCCCAAATGGAACATAAGCTTCTTGAGGGAGGGATCGGAATCATATTTGTATTTCCAGTGCCTGGAACACTGTAGAAAAGACGGTTCATCTCTGGCAGGATTTAAGAGGCTGGATTTTGGGGCGGCTAGGTGGTGCAGTGAGTAGAGCGCCAGCCCTGGAGTCAGAAGGACCTGAGTTCGGATCCGGCCTCAGACACTTAACACACAAACAAAAAAACCTAGCCGTGTGACCTTGGGCAAGTTGCTTAACCAATTGTCCTCCAAAAAGCAAAAAAAAAGAAAAGAAAAGAAAAGAGGCTGGATTTTGTTTTATTTCTGTTGTTTTTGTTGTTGTGGTTTCCTAGCAGTGGGGATTAGTTGGCAATAAGCTACTGCCTTGTTTACACCAACAGGGATAGGAATGCCATATTCCTATGCTCACAGTGGGATGGCACAATAAATGCAGCATCAGACTTAGAGGCAAGATGATCCGGAGTTCCATTCTAGCCTCTGATACTAACGTTAGCTAAGTGACCTTAAGCAATCATTCAACTTCTCTCTGCTTCAGTTTCCTATCTGATGTTGTTCAGTCATTTTTTTCAGTCATGTTCAACTCTTCCTGACCCCACTTGGGGTTTTCTTAGCAGAGATACTGGACCGGTTTGCCATTTCCTTCTCCAGCTCATGTTAGAGATGAGGAAACTGAGGCAAACAGAGTGAAGTGATTTGTCCAGGTCACACAACCAGTAAGTGTCTGAGGCTGGATTTGAACTCAGGTCTTCCTTACTCTATTCACTGTGATATCTAGCTGCCTATAAAATGGGGCTAATAAATAGTACCTCCCCAGGCTTGTCGTGAGGCTAAAATGTGATGACATCGGCAAAGTATTTTGCAAACCTTAAAGCACGATGTCAATCCGCCTTTTTTTCAAACATCTAGACATAGCCATGTACCCCTTTCATCTTGTGCTTGTGAAGCTGATTTTTTTAGTTTAACCAAAGGACTTTATATTTATCTCTTTTAAATTTCACCCTATTAGAGTCTTCTGACTTCAAATCCAGTGCCCTTCCCACTCTATCAAACTATCTTTCCAAGCCACGGAACAGCTTGTGTTGGTTCAAATGAGCACAATCAGGAAGAGAATTCACAATTTTAACATCATCAGCATCATCATTGTAGCTAGCATTTATATAGCACTTGCGATATGCCAGGCTCTATGCTAAGCACTTTACAATTATTATATCATTTTATCCTCACGACAGCCCTGGGAGGCAGGTGCCATGATCATCCCCATTTTACATTTGAGGAAACTGAGGCAGATAGCAGTTAAGTGACTTGTCTAGGGTCACACAGCTATTAAATGTCTGAGGCTGAATTTGAACTCAGGTCTTCCTGACTCCAAGATCAATGTTCTATCCACTATGTCACCTACCTTCCTCTAGGTAGAAAATTCTAGAAAATATGCAAAATGCCTTGGGAAGTCCAAAGTCATACCAGAATGCAAAATTTTAGTTCTCTTAGTTTTAACACCAATGTTTAAGTAACTGAGAGAAAACACCAGAGAGAAAACTCTCCTCCCTCTCTTTGGGGTCACAGATCATGGTATGCTAGAGAGGTCCCTGGATGTGGAGTTCAAAAACCAGCTGTGCTAGTCAACAGAGGCATTGTGACAGTGGACATAGCATTGACTTTGGGAGCCAGAAAGACCTCAGTTCAAATTGTGTCTCAGGTACCCAAGAACCATGTGACCCTAGGGAGGTCTCTTAACCTCTCTTGGTCTCAGTTTCCTCATCTGTAAAATGGGATCAGCAATAATGTTAGCACCTACCTCAGAATGTTTTTGTTAGGAGCAAATGAGATTAATATGTGTGGCCCTTGGCGCAGCACCAAGCAATCAGTGAATGGAACTTTCTTGATTTCCGGGTGTGTGACATTAGGCAAGAAACTTCTCATCTCTGACCCTCCTTTCCTCCCCTATCAAATGGGGGAGTTGGCCTAGGTCATTGCTAAGGTCTGCTCCAGCCCGTAAGCTATGATCCTGTAATTTCCTAAATTTCCAGATGTCCTTCTGCCACCCATAAAGGCAGCATATGAACCCCTCTCCAAAGCCATATAATTATTCCAACTGAGTCAGCAGAGGAGCCCCAGGGGAGTTCAACCTTGTTTTCCCTCCTGAGCAAGAGGGCAATTTGCTTATTGTGGAGAGGATGATGATTTCCCCCTCTACCCTCTTCCTCCTTCAAAACAATCTAATCCTTCTTTTATGGCCCATAATGCTCTTTAATCCCACTCAGGAACCGCAAGCAAAACTCTAATGTAATTGAGATGAAAAAGCCAGCCAGAGGAGGGAGGCTATGGGCAGGTGTGGAGGAGGACGGGAGGTGGGGAGGCAAGGCATAAGCTCTCCCAGGTCCCTCCTTTTGTATCTTAGCTATCCATTATTGAACATGTGTGGAGAAAGAGAACCCTCACGCTCACAGAGAAAAAGTCAGTGAACAGGTGGGTTAGCAAAGGGGCAGGTGGGTGGGGATGTCTGTGGGCATTGCCACCCCTGCAGGTCAGGCTTTCAAGGACAGCAGCTTTGGTGTGGGGGACAGCCTGAAAATCCACTCTGGGCTAAAATCTCCATGAAGAAAAAAGGAAGAAAGCAAGAATGATTAGGGAAGAGCAGAATCTTAAGAACCTAAGCCTTCTCCCAAGGAGGAGATCCCCCTTCTCCCTTTCCAGCCCAGTTATCTTCCTAATCATTGAACTCGCTATGAGAAGAGCTGGTGACTAGGGCTGAAATTTCATCTTCAGCTTCCTGGCAGATGTAATCGAGGAAGTGGGATGTTTCATCAGACCTCAGACTCCCTGAGTGTTGGTCTGTGTCTCCCAGCAACCTACAGCCCAGAAATAAGGACAGCAACTGACCCTTTGGAGTAGCAGCCTGGAGATGTCATCAGGAAACTGACCTGTAGACAGCCATCTTAATTCTGATGGACCTTCAGAGCTGAGGTAACTCAGTTTTCTCTTATTCCATTATTCCACAAACACTGTGAGATAAAAAGGAGAGGAAGGTTGTTAGTGTTCCACAGAGGTGACCGGTAATTCAGTCCTGGGGAGCTTCTGACAAATTTCTCCATCCAGATCTAGGATCTCTCCTGGAGACATCAAAATCTGACTTATATCTAGGCCTGTATAGAAAATATAAAAAAGACCTTAACTCCCATGCAAGCACTGAGGCTAGCAGTGTATAAAAATGGAAGACAGACTTTATTTCACACAAAATATCTAAGACTTGAACCCAGACCTCCAAAAAAGTCAAAATGAATCTTTCTTCCCTATTTAGCGGACCTCACTTCCTCTAGTGACCTATAGAGGCCTCCAGACTTCTAGCATTACAATCTTATGTGTACCTACAAAACTGCCTTGATCTGTCAGGGTCACCTTAGCTTTGAGCAATTTTCATGATTCTTTGCATTTTCCCATGGAATTTCAAAACAAATAATTCTCCATTATTGGTGCTTCTAGAGGTGCACAGCAACAGGAAACACAGAAATAAGGGTTTAATTAGGTCGATTATATGTTTTTTATTGATGTGCTGTCTTTATATAGATTAATATCAAACTGAGCCTGAGGTGCCTAAGCATATACCCACCTACCCATTGACTGATGAGGATAAAAAAAACAGAAAGGAGAGAGAGAGAGGGAAGGAGAGAGGGAGAGGAAGGCAGAGGGGAGAAAGAAGAAGAGAGAGGAAGGGAAGGAAGGAAGGAAGAGAGGGGAGGGAGGGAGGAAGGGAAGGAGGAAAGGAAAGAAGGAAGGAAGGAAGGGAAGGGAAGGGAGGAAGGGAAGGAGGAAGGAAGGAAGGAAGGATGGAAGGAAAGAAGGAAGGAAGGAGGAAGGGAAGAAAGGAAGGGAAGGGAGGAAGGGAAGGAGGAAGGAAGGAAGGAAGGAAGGAAGGAAGGAAGGAAGGAAGGAAGGAAGGAAGAAGGGCAAGAAGGAAGGAGGGAAGAAAGGGAAAGAGGAAGGGAGGGAGGGAGAGACAGAGAAAAAGGTAGAGAGAGGGGAGGAAAGAGAGATACAGAGGGAGAGACAGGGAGGGAAAGAAAAAGAGGAAAGGACAGACAGAAAGGGGAAAGGAGGAGAAGAGAGAGAAAGAAAGTGGTAGGGAGAGAGAGAGGGAATGGAACAGAGGATGAGAGGCAGAGACAAAGAGATATACACGCACTCAGGCAGAGACAGGAAGAGAGGGAGGGAGACAGACAGAGAGAAAGAGGGGGAGAAAGATAAGAAGAGAGATAGAGCATGGAATAGTGGAAGGAACACTATATTGAGAGTCAAAGGACATGGTCAAATATAATCTAGCTGCCATCATTAACTACATTTGTGACCTTGGGCAAGTCCTTTCTCCTCTATGGACCTGTATTAGTAAGAACCCTAGCATATCCAGGATGGCCCACTAGCACAGGTTCTTTGATCTGCTTTAAAGACTGCTCAAAAGGGGGTTAACAATTCTACTTTTAATTGCATTCACTAGTTCAGGGGGAAAATCAACAGCCTGATTGTGGAGAAAATATAAACAGCAAAAGTACAAGCAGAGAAACTAGCACATAGACCAAGAGACAGGGCACCAGCCATCTGAACACAGCAATACTGTATACACTTTGCATACATCACTGGATTGAGGGAGCACAGACATCTGAGTAGTCGGGGATGGGGGGGCTCTGAAAAATGGCTACTCAATCTCAACCAGGAAATCAAAAGATCCTTCTCATGAGTGAACCTCCCAAAGTGCCAACTCAGAGTGTGTATATATATATATATACACACACACACTTCTCAGAGCCAGAAGGCATCACAGCCCTCCTGACTCAGTGCCTAATTAGGTTAGTACCAAAGGTGTGAGAGCCTTTCTATAAGCAAGCACCCCTAAGCAAGATTCTCTTTAAGCAAGTTCCTCCCTCAATGGGCTCTGTGTGATTCAGGATGTATCACAGCTGGGCACACAGGCTTATTAATGGATCTTCAAATTCCCTTAACATTACAGGGCCTTAAGCTTTAGAGAGAGTCTTAGAATCTCTGCCTGCCTCTTGGAAAGGCATTTAGGACCTTGTGAGCAAAGGTGCTAACCAAGAAGCTTGTCCTCTGTCTAATGTGTGGTGAGCCTGAATGCTTACAGGGGAACTGAGATCTCAGTTACTTTTTCTGTAGGGGTCTAGACACAAACTATATCCTGATATATTCAGGGGAGACATGCGTGGGGGCAGAGGACAGTCCAGAGGATAGAACCACGTTATGAAAAAGCCTAACTCCCCTTTCCACAGGGCTTAAAAGTTAATAAATCACCTTCCTCCTAACACACTTAGGAGGGAAATAACTTAAGTGAATATTATGACCCCTTTTTACTGATGAAGAAACTGAGGGCCAGATAGGTAAATTGACTTGCCTGAGGTCAAACATAGTTGTAGATTTAGAGCTAGAAGGATTCTTAGATACCATCTAATCTAATTCCCTCACTTTACAGGAGAGGAAAACTGAGGCCCTAAGAAGTCAGTCCACTTGTCCAAGTCCCTAGAAGATCCTAAATTTAGCTCTGGAAGACAGCTCAAAGGCTGTTTAGTCCATCCTTTTCACATAACAGTGGGGGAAAGTGAGGACCAGGGAGTTCTTTAACTCACCCAAGGATAAAACAGGCAAGGGAACTGAGATTAAAACCCAAATCCCTTACCTCAAAATCAAGCACTTTCTGCATCATGCTAAGCTGTTTCCTACTTCAAGCTCAGTTCTTCCTGTCTTCTGCCAAGTCCAGCAGTCTCTCTATCATGCTACCATATTTTTCTGTAAAAACAAGAACTTTCAGGCATTTAGTTCAGCTCCCTTACAATGAGATTGGGAAAGACTTTCTGGAGGAGATGGCACCTGAGTATGCTTTGAAGGAATCTAGGGATTCTGAGAGGTAGAGGTGAGAAGAGAGGGCATTCTAAGCATAGGGGACAGCCCAGGCAAATACATGGAGGCAGGAGATGGAATGGGGCACTCAGAAAATAATGAGTAGGCCATATAGTAGAGGACATGATAAAATACAATATAACCTCTTTACAGAGACAGTTTCTGTTTTGTCTTTTTCTCTCTAATACCCATCACAGTGCGTGGCGGGCAATAGGTAATTAATAAATGTTTATTGATTGATTGATTGAACATGGAATAATGTATAAAGAGGAGCAGTGAGAAATAAGTCTAGAAAGGTCCTCTGGAGCCAGCATAGGAGAAGCTAAAAGTACCAAGCTGAGAAGGTTGTTTTGTATCCTAGAAGTAACAGGCAGCTTCTAGAGCTATGGAGGACTAAGTGAGGCTTATGCTTTAAGAAGGTTTTGTTTGTTTGTGGTCAATTTTGTGTCAGATGCATTAGACCCCACTGAAAGACTTCAAGGGTAGCTAAGTCGGCACAGTGGATAAAGTACCAAACCTGAAATCAGGAAGACTCATCTTCCCCAATTCAAACCTGGCTTCAGACACTTACTAGCTGTGTGACCCTGGGCAAGTCACTTAACTTTTTCTACCTCAGTTTCCTCATCTTTAAAATGAGCTGGAGAAGGAAATGGCAAACCACTCTGGTATCTTTGCCAAGAAAACCCCAAATGGGGTCATAAAGAGTTGGACATGACCCAACAGAAACCCCCAAAGGCCCCAGAGGTCTTCAAACAAAGGCTGGATTGCCTCTTGGGTAATTGTAAAGGGGAATTTTGTTCAGGTATCTTAGGCCAAATATATCCTGAAGTCTTTCCTAACTCAGAAATTCTGTTTCTGAGAATTTTTCCACTATATAATACTGTTTCTTTCATAGCAACAGACCTAAGAATCTATGTCATGATCTGCAAGTTCCAAATTAAAACTAGACAGAGTCTCTGAAGATTCATAGCTCAGGAGTCCCACCTAATGGGTAGGTGGATGGGTGGGAGAACTGTCCTTTTCTCGTGAGCTATCAATGCAATGCCCTTGGCTGTTGGGCTAACTACTGTCTCTCCTGCCCACCCTTCATGCACCAGATCATCACAGCACCCTCACCTTGCATCTCAGATTAGTCCATCCCCTTCCAGAAAAAATGAGTGTTTTGGAAGTCAGTCAACAAGCATTTTTTGAGCCAGGGGTTCTTAATCTTTTTTTTTAATATCACACACCCCTTTGGCATCCTGGGGAAGCCAAAGGACCCATTCTCAGAATATTTTTAAATTCATAAAAATACCACACATAGAAAAAAATACCACACATAGGACTTCAAAGAAAGCTAATTAGATTGAAATATAGTTACCAAAATATTTTTAAATTCATAAATTCACATTAATAACTCCTGTATTAAGTGCTAGTTATGTACCAAACACAATGCTAAGCACTGAAAATACAAATAGAAAAGCAAGACAGTTCCTAATCCCAAGCAGCGTATATGCTAATGGAGGAGAAAACATGCAAATAACTCTGTAGACACAAGATATATGCTGTGTAAATGAGAGGTAATCTGAGAGGGGAGGCACTGACAGTGGGAGGGACCTCCAACAGAAAACAGAATTTGAGCCAGGTCTTGAAGGAAGCCAGGAAGTGGAGGTGAAAATGTAAAAGCATTCCAGGTGTGAGGGATAGCCAGGACAAATACTTGGAGGCAGGAAATGGAGCCTTGAGTGTGAGGAAAAGCCCCAAGGCCAGTGTGGCTAGATGTTGAGTATATATAGGGGAGGAAGGTGTAAGAAAACTGGGAAGGTAGGAGAAGGCAGTTTGGGAAAGGCTTCAGAAGCCAGAGAGATGACTTCCTATTTACTCCTGGAGATAAAGGGACCCTTTGGAACTCATTAGAAAAATCATTTTGGTACCTGGGTGGAAGATGAATGGGAGAGAGGAGAGTGGTGGGGCAGGGGGATCAGGTAGGAGGGTATTGGGATGACGGTCTGCACCAATGTGGTGGTTGGGAGAATGGAGAGAAAGGGATGTATATGGTAAAGCAGAGTCAGCAAGGCTTGGCAACAGATTAGATGTGTTGGGTGAGAATGAGACGTCCAATAGGAAGTTAAAGATGCAAGTCAAGAGGTTACTCCTGGACAAGTAGATGTATGAATGGTCTACAAAGAAGTGATAGCTAAATCCATGGAAACTGATGAGAAGTGAAATCACATAAAGAGAGAAGAAAAGAGGTCTTAGGATAGAGCCCTGGGGGACATGTGGGTGGGCATGACCTAGAGGAAGAGCTAGGAAAGGAGATCAAAAAAGAATGATCAGAAATGTAGGCAACCCAAAAGAGGGTGACCCCACAGGAACCTAGAGAGGACAGGGTGCCCAAGAGAAGAGAATCATCAGCTTGCCAAAGATTGAGTCAAGAACGATGGGGACTGAGAAAAAGCCATGGGATCTGGTGATTAGGAGATCATTGGTAACTTTGGAGCTGTTTCAACTGTTTGATGAAGCTAGGAATCAGACTTCAGAAAGTCTTGAAGAGAGTAAGAGGAAAAGCAGAGGCACCTATTGTAGATGGCCTTCTCAAAAGGTTTAGTCAAAAACAGAAAGGGAGAAATGGGGCAAAAGCCAGCTGTGATGACTGGACAGCAGTGCTGGACGCAGCAAGCAAGAGATGGGTTGGATTGGCAGAGAAAACCAGGAGCTGTCACAGCCTTCCTCATTTTGTACATTTGGGCTAATAAGATAAGTGTGTGTAGATTGAATCTTGGTGGATCAGATTCCATCTTAAAAGTCCTTCCCTGGAGTGAGCCTGGGTTCCCAATGGCTTTGCCAGTAGAGGATGAGCTCTGATAGGTTGGGCAAAGCTGGAAAGATTTCAAGAGTGGACAAATGACAGCTGGGTCTTCCTTTTGAGGACCCTTGGGGTCCTTGATCCAGAGTAGAAGGGACTTCAGAGGTCATCTCATTCAATCCCTTCATTTTGCAGATGGAAGAATTGAGGGGAAGTTACTTCACAGGGTCATAACTTTCGAGGGAGAAGAAGGAACCTTAGATCTAATCTAGTCCAGTCCTCTCATTTGACATATGAGGAAACTGAGGCCCAGAAGGTCAAGCAACTTGGTCAAGGTCACATAGGCGATAGACAGCAAAAGGAGGATTTGAACTCGAGTCCTCTGATTTCAGAACTGGCTGTCCATCCACTCTGGGAGGCTTCCAACATGGGTCAGCAGAGGGTACCAGGAAATGACCCATAAAATGATTATGTAATGTTCAGTCCATGGCTCTATGCTACTTCATACTTTGTAATCTTAGACTTTAATAAGCCAACTTTGAAATGCTGTTCACAGATTATATTGATTATCTATGGTGGTTATGGAGTCAAAAGATCTGAGTTCGAATATTACCTCTGCTGATTGCTGCCCATTTGGTCTGTTGGTCAAGTCACCTCCATGGGCCTAGTACTCTATTCACTATGCCAACCAGTCAGTGAGAGGTAGACTTCAATGTGGGTCCTCTGTCTTCCTATTCTTTTCAAACCTTTCACCCGACATGATACAAGTTTCAAAGGACTTTGTGAAGACTTGTACATCATATTTCTATATCCTCCAGCCTTCCATGACAGGGCTGCTTGGTAGGCTTATGGTGAGGGAGGGGCAATGCATCTGTGTCACAGGCTCGGGATCCACTGAGACTGCCAAGCTCATTTGGCTGGCACCCGAGGGCCCTCCTGGCACGGCAGCCCCGGAGGCCAGGCAGGCGATGTTTGATCAGCTTGGCTCTGCCTAATGTGATTTCTAATGTGGAACAGCCCCACTCTGAGCAGAGCCCCCCCTTTCTGACAATATCACCTATGGTTGGTGGTGACAACCCCTCTCAATTATAGCTTGGTGGCTAATTAGGGTAATTAAAATGAAAGTAATCAAAGCAAAATAATGGGAAATCTCTTAATAAACTGTCACAAACTTCATCAATCGTACCAAGGCGCAGAGGGGAAGGGCGGAGGGAGAAAGACAGCTCTATTTGTGGCAACAGAGTCGGGAAAAAAGGGTCAGGCTGTAACCCAAGAGTCTGGGGGCCAGAGAGAAGTCTGTGATCCTATCAGGGCTAAGCTCATCATTCATGCTGCTGGCATTCAAGCCCCTGAGGGCACTGTGTGTCCCATTACTAGCAAGGTCATCCATATATGCAGCAAAAGGAAGAGGGAATGGAAGGAGCATTTATTAAACACCCACTATATGCAGACACTATGCTAAGGCCTTTATAATTATTGTTTCATTTGATGTTCACAATAACCCCAGGATGAAGGTGCTTTTATCGTCTGCATTATACAGTTGAAGAAACTGAGGGAAACAGAGACAAAATGACTTACCCAGGGTCCATTAATTAATCAATAAACATTTATTAAGCACCCACTACATGTCAGGAACCAAGCTAAGTTCTAGGGGTTTGTGTTGTTGGTCGGCTCTTTCTAACTCTTCCTGACCCCATTTGGGGTTTTCTTGTCAGAGATACTGGGGTAGTTTACCATTTCTTTCTTCAGCTCATTTTACAGATGAGAAAACTGAGACAGAGTTAAGGGACTTGCCCAGGGTCACATAGCTAATGAATGTGTGAGGCTGGATTTGAACTTAGAAAGCTGAGCCTTCCTGACTCTAAGCCCAGCATTTTAATCCTCTGTGCCACCTAGTTGCCCCAGAGGGCCTGGAGTCACAGAATTAGTAATTATCTGAGACTAGACTTGAACTCAGGTCTTCCTGACTGCAGGTCTAGCATTCTGTCCACTATGCCCCCAGCTGCCTAAAAAGTAGCCAGGCTATTTAGAAGACCCTTCAGGGGCCCAGACTAGTATTATACTCTCTTCCCCCAACCCTTTAGAGCTAGAGGGAATCTTAGAAATTATCTTATCTTTATTTTTTATTTTACAGAGCTCCCTCCTGAGGGAAAGGACTTGTCCAAGGTCACACAGATAGTAAGTGGCCAAGGCAAGATTCAAACCCAGGTCCTCTGGTTCCATATACAGGGTTCTTTGCTCTCTACCTTGAAAGTAGCCCCAGCCTTGGGAGGGGAAAAGGTGTACAACATTCCTTAGGAGTAGCCCCACCCAAGGATTATGTCAGAAAGAGACTCAAAAAGCACTATAGAATGTGAAAGTCTTTAAGGAAGGTGGATTTTATCCTCGGGGCAATAGGGAGCCCCAGAAATTTCTTGTTCTAGAGAGTAACATGGTCACACTAGAACTAATTAGGGAGAATATTCTGGCAGCTATAGGGAGGATGGATTAAAGAGACAAGCCTGGAGAATGTTGTTCTTATTGTCCAGGCAGGAAGGAATGAAGACACACAAGAAGGGGAGGGAAGCAGTGAGGTAGAGAGAAGGGAGGATTAGATTTGGAATCAGAGATCCCTGAAGCTTGGTTTTGCCACTGGCCATGTGACATTGGTAAGGTCTCTTTACCTGGCCACATGTCTATTTCTTTATCAGTAAAATAAAATATCTGGACTAGATAACCTCCAGTTCCCTTCCATGTACAACTCTACGATCCTGGATACCTTGGTATATGACGTCTGATGGTAAGAGTGGTAACTAGGAACATCAGTTCTTCAGGCTAAATTGTACAAAACAATCTTACTCCCAGCACTGAAAGATGGAAGAGCCCAACCTCTTTCCCTTTTCCTCTGAAATCCAACAGCCCATCACCACTACTTCCCTGCCATTTCCTGGGATCTGCCTTCTCCTAAGGGCTGGTAGAGGGCTGTGAGGCAGTCTTGGGAGGGAAGATACCATCCACCCCACCCTAGTTACAGCTCTGTGGCTAACAGGTGACCTGACACTTGAGCTTGTGCTCAGGGGGCTGCCTTCAGAGCCTGTGACATGTTCTGCTAAGCGAGCAAAGGAAACTAGGACCCTGGATGGAGAGGTAGGAGGGCCCCCAGAGGCCAGCTAGTCTGATGCCTTCATTTTATAGATGAGGAAGCTGAGAAAATTTGACCAAAGTCACACAGCTAGTAAGAGGGAGAGCCAGGATTTTGCCCAGTTCATTTGACTCCAGCTTTCCTACCCTTGTAGCTCATAGTTTCATTGAAATAGTCCTAATGCTTGTAGAGGAGCGTAAGTTCCACATAAGTCAAGCCATCAAAATAGTTATTTAAGCGCATACTATGTGTCCAGCACTATACTATGTGTGGGGTTTTCAAACAAAGGCAGCCAGATGGTTCAACAGATTGAACCCTGGACCTAGATCAGGAAAACCTGAGTTCAAATCCTGCCTCATATATTTACTAGCTGTGTGACCCTGGGCAAGTCATTTTGCTTCTGTCTGCCCAGTTTCCTCAACTATAAAATGGGGGTCATGATACCACTAGGGCTTCTGTGAAGACCAAATCATATAATATTTCTAAAGTCTCCAGACCAGAGTAGGTACTTAACAAATGCTTGTTTAGTTCCTTTCTTCCACTCATTTTTTAGATGAGAAAATAAAGGCTGATGTAGGTGAGGTGGCTGAAAGGTCACACAGATAGCAAGCATCAAGGATAGGATTCGAACCCAGGATCTCTGACCCAAGAGTCAACACACTCTCCACTGACTCACACTATCTCCACTGCTATACTTGAGCCCCTAGTTTAGAATAAATATCTAGTCCTACATCCTCCACCCAGGTCAATCAAAGAGCAAGCACTTATTGTCGCTTCTGTTCAGACATTTTTCAGTCATGTCCCACTCTCCATGACCCCATCTGGGGTTTTCTTGGCAGAGATACTGGCATGGTTTGCCATTTTCTTCTCCAGCTCATTTTCTAGATGAGGAAACTGGGACAAACAGGGTTAAGTGACTTGCCCAGGGTCACGCAGCTAATAAGTCTCTGAGTCCAGATTTGAACTCAGGAAGATGAGCTTTCCTGACTCTGGGTCTGATATTCTATGCTCAGCTAAGCATTTATTGTGCACCTGCTTTGTCCCAAACAATTTAGTCAGACCATATTTGGTTTGTGTTTGTTTCAGTGGGTGGAGGACCACGAACAAAACCATCCCAGCACAGCATGAACTGTCTCTGGAAGCAGTGGTCTTTGAGCAATGATTAGATGGATGGATGGATTGATGAATGGATGGATGAATGGATGACCAGTTTTCTGGCATGGAGTTAAAAGGACTCATCCAGTTATTGGTCAGACCAGCTGATTTCTGAGATCCCTTTCAGCCCTGAGATTCTGGGATTCAGGCATTCAGTGATTTCTGAATCCGCAGGATTCCTGATAGAAAGAGGTGTTATTGACTCTCCTTCCTCAGACCCGATAAATATCAAAAGACACCATCATCAATGAGACCAATAGAACCTCATCCACAATCCTCTAAAATAATAGTGTAAGATGGGGCAGCTACTCATCTATGACTTCTCACTTTTCACCCCCAAGCTTTGCCCCAGTGCCCTGAGCACCTTTGAGATGATCTGAATATTTCAATTTTCCACAGTTATTCCTCCACAGACAGATTGTGACCCTCCAGGGTATAATCAATATACTTCATGAGTGGTCATTAGCTTTCCTGAACTTTTGGCAATTAGCTTCTCTGAACTTAGCTGAGCTGGCTCTGGTGTAGGCCCATGTCCAGGGTGCTTTCCTCCTTCCCACTAACAGCACAACTCATAAAAAGGAATTTTAAAAAGCAGTTTAACCAAAAGAGCACAGTCACTCTGTGTTTGATGAACCCAACTATCTATTTGGTTGAGAACTCACTATTCAACAATAACTGATGGGAAAGATAGAAATCAGTTTGGCAGAAACCAGGTATAGATCAGCATCTCACACCAAATGCCCAGATAAGCCCCAAATGAGTACATGCTTTAGACATGAAAGGTAACAGCATAAACAAGTTAAGAGCAAGGACAATTTTACTTTTTATATCTATGCATAAGACAAGAGTCCATGACCAAATAAGGGATAGAGAGGATCACAGAAGGTAAAATGGGTCATTTTTATGACATAAAATGTGAAAGGTTTTGCACAAATAGAACCAATGCAACTAAAATTAGAAGAAAATGTGAATGGGGAGGGGGAATCTTTAAAGTAAGTTTCTCTGATAAAGGTCTCACTTCTAAGACTTATAGGGAAGGGATTAAAATGTTTAAGGATAAGAACCATTCTTGGCACAGTGAATAGAATGCTGGTTCTGGGGTCAGGAAGACTCATTTTCCTGACTTCAAATCCAACCTCAGACATTTACTAGCTGTGTGACCCTGGGCAAGTCACTTAACCCTGTCTGCCTCAGTTCCTCATCTGTGAAACAGGTTACAAAAGAAAATGGCAAACCATTCCAGTATCTTGGCCAATAAAACAAAAAAGAAAAAAGAAAAAAAAAACGCATGCAAAAAAGGAGTCACAAAGATTTGGACATACTGAAATGACTGAACTGAAATAACAACCACCAACTTATAAAAGGTCAAAGCATGTGAACAGGTAATTTTCAGAGGAGGACAGTGGATACCATCATTATCCATAGGGAAAAATGCCCTCAGCCACTTATAATTAGAAAAATGCACTTAAAAAAAAGGTTCTACCCCACATTCACAGATTGACAGAGCTGGCAAAAAATAATGACAAATGATAAATGCTTTGGGAGCTATGGGAAAACAAATCCATTAATGCACTGTTGGTGAAGCTGTGAACTGGTCCAGCCATTCTGGAAAGCAAGTTGGAACTACTGCCCCAAAGTTATTAGACTGCTTATACCCCTTGAACCAGGGATACCACTACCAAGCTTATATCCCCTAAGAGATCAAAGAAGGAGGAAAAGGACCCATATGTACAAAAATATTTATAGCAGTTCTTTTTTTGTGATGGTGAAGAAATGGAAACTAAGGGGGATATCAACTGGGGAATGGCTGAACAAGTTATGATATGAATGTGATGGAATATTGTTGTGCTGTAAAAAAAATAATAATAATGAAGGGAATGATCTTAAAGACACCTGGGGAGACATATGAACTGATACAGAATGAAATCAGCAGAATTGGGACAACAGAAACGTTGTAAAGACAAACAACTTGGAAGGACTTAGGGCCTCTGATCAATGCAATGTTTAAGCACTGTTCCAGAGGACTCATGATGAAATGTACCACCAACCTCCTGATAGAGACTAACTCAGGGTAGTATGAGATGTATTTTCTTTTTTTGGACAGAGATAATTCAGGAGTTTATTTTGCTTGACAATATAATAGGGGTTTTGGTTCTCTTTCTTTCTCAATGGCATGGCAGGGGCTGGGGTGGAAGGGAAAGGAGGTGGATTTTCCTTGATTGAAAAAAAAATAGTTTTTAAAAATGATTTCACAAGCAAAAGGAAAATCATTTTTTTTGGGGGGGATGAAATCTGGGGATTTTAGTGTACAGCAAACTCGAGTTAAGTGAAATATGACAGCCAAGAAAGGCTGAAGGATTGTCCACTACACTGAGAAGTGTAGCATGCAGGACTACAGAGAGGGTAGATCCACTGCCCTCTGCCCTTCCTGTTCAGACCACATTTGGAGGATTGTGTCCCCTCCACACCATTGCATTTTAGGAAGGTCCACGACCAACCGGAGAGTGCCCCAGGAGGGGGAGAGGGATGGTGAAGGGCCTTGACATCACGCCATGAGAAATGTTTAAAGAAAGAAGAGAAAATTGAGTGGGGGACATTATAGCTCTGTGCCAGCATTTGAAAGGTTATGGAGTTCATAGAAGTACTCCATTTGTCCTGGGCACCCGAGGCAGCACCAGGAGCGGCAGGTGGTCTCAGAGACGAATCTAGGCCGGCCGGAAGCCAAATTCACTAAACTAGGTTATCCCGAGGGGGTTTGGGCTGCCTCCACAGGGAGTACCCCGCCCCTCCCTCCTCTCCCCCAACCCCCCTGCCGCCCCCTCCCTGTAGGCTTAGTTTAAGCCCGCGGCCACTGCCGGGGGACAAGGAAGAAATTCTGGTCCGGACGCACATCCATGAGGACATACACGGATTTGAAATTTGAAAGGGACTTTGGCCCTGTCTTTACAGATGAGAAAGCTGAGGCCTAGAGAGTTAGAGCCTTAGTCCGGTGTCTAGCGGCAGGGCAGGATTCCCCTTCAGTGAAGTACTGTTCCAAGCCAGCCTGCCTTCCCCCTCCTGGGACGCGGGGAGGCTCTGCTGGGTCTTCTGGGTGAAGGCACCGACAGCCGGAGTCTTTTCAAATCCTGGAGTTACCGGGATAGTTCCTCAGTCACCTGGAGCTCCCCTGGCTCCTTTCAGGACCCGGGTCCTAGCGGGAGAGGGGCTGCGGAGGCGCTGAAGCCCGGCTTTAGACGCCTAGGCTGTCTGGCCGGAATGGATAGGGCGCGCTGGGCGGAGAGAGAGTGCCTGCAGGGATAGGGCCGGGCTTGCAGCCTAGAGGGGCTGGGCTAAGCCGGGGAGCCACTACCCGAGCCCTGTTGATGATCTCCCAGGAAACTTCCCACGTGGAGGGACAGCTGCTAGGCTGGCAGACCCGCTGGGTAAGCGAGCGCGCCCACCTCCTGCCCCTCCCCCAGGCGCAGAGGCTGCGTCCTGCTTCTTGGCACAGGCCCACGGGAAGCCCCCCACCCACCCCCGGACGTGGGTGCTTAGTAAGCGCGGGTACCTCACTGTGGTTTGGGCTGGGATGCATTGAACTGGGGGAGCACTGGGCTGGGCTGTAGTACGACTGCGACTGCGGTGAGATGCTTGTGCCTGGCAGGGCTGAGCTTGGCTGGGCCGGGGTACACCAGGCTACGGTGCACTGGGCTGGGCTGCAGTACGACTCGGGTGTGATGCTTGTGCTTAGTAGGGCTGAGCTGGGCTGGGCCGGGGCGGCGAAGGCTGAGGTACAATGGCCTGGGTTGGGGTGTGCTGCGCTAAGCTGAGCTGGCCTAGGCGACTCTGGGCTGAGCTGGGCTGGAGTGCACGAGGCTGGCCTGGAGCAAGAGGTGACAGCCGTAAGAGTGCCACAGAGAAGCATGGGGTGGGAAGGCATCGACGTTTCAGTGCCTCTCCAAATCTCTAGGATCTGTAGAGACCCCAAAACTCCACGAATTTTCCTGAAATCCTGGTTTCCCTTCCACCATTTCCTCTCCAACATGCCTTTCTCCCTATCCTTTTACCTTTCTTCATTCAGAAAGTGATAAACCTTCCCAAATTAACCTGCCCAGCCTTCTTCTCTACCCTGAGGACTGAAGGGTCCTCTACCTTGCCCAGCTCTCTGAAGCCATGGTGCAGAGGCTGTCTAATGGCTTGTTGGGGTTGTTACAGAGGGGAGTCTAGCTCAGCTAAGGTCTGGACAAGGTGACCTCTGAGTTGCCTTCTACCTCTGACACTCTGTTGATACCCATCAATGGCTTTGAGGTGGTTCCCTCCATCCATCCCTGCTCCACCAACTTTCCAGCCCCAACCCCAAGAGACCACTCCAAAGCCAACAGGGAAGCCTCTCCCAGAGTAAATACATATTATCTAGCCTGCTAATGGAGGTGGGAGTCACAGTTTCCATGAACCTGCCTTGGGCAGGGCTTGTTCAAAGGGTGTGGTGTGGGGGTCATTGGTGTCTGGGCCAGTACTTTTCCTATGAGACCCTGAAGCTGCGAGCTGGTTGGGAGCTGAATCTCTTTTAAAATACACACAACTAGGAACTGTGAGTAATTGTTTAATGACTCATTTTGATCATTTCAAGTCAATAAAGACTTATTGTGTGTTGTAAAGGAAGAAATAGGAGAGTAGGATGGATAGATAATTATTAAGTGTTTATCATGTGGCAGGTACTGGGCAGAGAACTGGGGATACAAATACAGGCAAAGAAGCCTGCTTACCCAAAAGGAGCTTATACTCTGATGAGGAAGGCAACATTGAAATGGCTCTAGAAAGCAGGGGGGAGGGGAAGAGTAAGGAATGAGGAGGAGATCTGACAGAACAAAGTAAGCCTGCTTCCCAGGAATGATAAGACAAGGTCCAGCCTAAGTAGAGTCAGGGAGGAGCCAGAATAGGAGCCCAATTTCCTATGGGAAGAGTAGGTCCATGGCAAGAATGGATTTAGATATTAAAGGGAACTTAAAGGTCACGTAGCCCTACCTCCTCATTTAACAGCCCAGAGCCCAGAGAGACTAAATGGTCATCTCACAGTCATGAAGTTAGATAGTGGCAAAGCCCGAATTTGAGTCTTGTTAGCTGTGTGTCCTTGGGCCAGCCACTCCATTCTCTGGGCCTGTCTTTTTTTATGGGTCTGAAATTTTTATTTCAACCTATCCTCTTTTTTTATTTTTATTTTTTTAAATTTTTATTTCTTTTAAACAAATGCTTTATTAATTTCTGGTTTACATCATTCATTTCTGCCAGATTTTGAGTTACAATTTTCCCCATTTTTCCCCTACCCAGCACCCCAGAATAGCAGTCCCACAAAATACCGCCTCATCCAATCTGCTCTCTCCCATATCTTCTCCCATACCCCCTTTGACTTTGCCATTAGGGCAAGGTGAATCTCCGTGCCCCAATGCCTGTACATCTTATCTCCCAATTGCATGCAAAATAGTATTAATAGTAGTATTTATATATATTTGAAACATTTAATTTTAAAACCTCGAATTTCAGATCCATTCCCTTCCTCCCTTGTCACCCATTTCCTCTGGGAAGATAAGCAAATCAGTATGTGGAGGTGATCTGGGGGAGAGCACCTTGGACGTGCTGTTTCTACTCTGCCATCTTGGCTCCACTATTTGAACCTATTCTCTTAAAAAAAAAAAACACTTCATTTATTTTATTCTGAACTTAAGAAATAAAGCAAGCATTTCCACAACATAGTAGAACAGGAAAAAAAAAAGATGGTTGTACATGAAACTGGAAATCTATGATGTACAGCTGGCTATTACTTTTAAATATATAATAGTTATCATCTAACTTTCTTTCCCTTTTTTTTCCTTCCCTTGAGGAGGGGGCTGGAACAGAAGACCTCCAGGGGCTCTCCCAGCACTGCCTCTATAATTCTATTAGCAAAACAGTGTGATGTAGTAGATGGTGGGTCGTTTTCACAGTCACGAAACCCTGGCCTCCCTCTGACATGTATCCCAGAGGATAATAATCTTTAAGACAATTCTCTAAGTTGTAAGAGAGTTGTATCTATGTGTTGTCTTTTCTAACTGGAATATAACCTCTTTGAGGACAGAGACTGGCTTTCCTTTTGTAGTTATATCTTCAGCACATCGCCCAGTGCTTGGTACATAATAAGTAATTAATAAATGATTTTTGTTCATTAATTTATTGCTTAGTAGAGGGAGCATATCAGTGAAATCACAGAGACCCCCCCCCCCCAGTGATCCTAGGAATGGCTCCACCGCAAGATAAAATTCTCCCTCCTCTCTAGCTAGGGGGCTTCCTGGAAGCTCCCTCCCCATCCCTCCAATTACTATGTCCCCTTCAGCTCACAGCCATTCAATTTGTACTCAGGCAGGGTAGTCATTTAAAGGTGGTAGAAAAACCCAGAGACTGTGGTTCAAATTCTACTTCTCATACCAGCTGTGTGAGACCAGCACGATGACTTATGCCTTTGGCATATGCTAGTGGAGATCCTGAATCTCTAAACTCTGGGGAATCTCTTGAGTTTAGGAGTTCTGAATTTCAAAGACAGAGGGAAAGGGAAGAGAATAAGCATTTATATAACACGTACTATGTGCCAGACACTGTGCTAAGCACTTTACAAATATTACCTCATTTGATTCTCACAATAACCCTGGGAGATAGATGTAATTTACATGTGAGGAAACTGAGGCAGAGGTTAAGTGACTTACCCAGGGTCACACAGCTAATAAGTGTCTGATATTGATTTGAACTCAGATCTTCTGATTTCAGATCCAGTGCTATATCCGAGCTGCTTTTGGTGAGCTAAGTTGATCCGGTGTCTAAATTAAGTTTGGTGTTAGTACAGTTGCCCTCTGAGAAAAAGGGGGCTTCTAGGTTGCCTCAGGAATGGTCAATCAGCCCAGTTTGGAAAATGGAGTAGGGCAAGGCTCCACAATTAGAGTGGGACCACACCCATGAATAATGGGGGGGGTGGAGTTTAAAGGCTTGAAGGGAAGGAGAAAGAGGAAGTGAAAGGGAAAGAGAAAGGGAAAAGGAAGAGAAGGGGAAGGAGGAGGGGAAGGGGAAGGGGAGGGAAGGGAAAAAGAAAAGTAGATTGCTGTGTGATGCCAAATAAAATATTTAACTCCTCTATGTCAGTGCCATCTCTAAGGCTTGCATTACCAGACTACCCTTCTTCATCTTCTGTTCTTCACCTGTGAAATGAGGGGGTTGACCCAGGAAGGTCCAGGGCCCTGGATCTCTGAGCATCTGCTCTGAGCTTGTTACATCTCCTGCATTCAGTCATTGAAGTGCATGATGGTCCACAATTTCTTTCACTCCACAAGCGTTTTCTGAGTAGATACGTTGGCCACAATTGGTGATCTGACCAGTGTGGGTGTTTTCTTCCAGGTGAAATTCCCATCATTCCTGCATGCCTTGGCAGACAGTGTTCCAACCCTCTTCTATAAAATGACAGGACAGGATGGTGTGATCACAGTACCATCAATTTAGAGTTTCTAGGGATAAAAAGTCCATAGTCCCACAGCCGAGGTGGGGATGAACTCCTCTGGACATAGCTATGCTGGTCCTCAGGTGGCCCACGGATAGAAACTTTGTGCAGTGACTCATCACAAGGCCTGTGCTCACCAAACCTCGGAGATGGATAAGATCTCAGAAGCCAGAGTCCAACCTGTCCCTGAGTGTAATTCCTCCTGTGACCTTGGATTTTAGCCTCCTTGGGCCTCAGTTTCCTCATTTATAAAAGAAATCTGACCATCGTGGCCTCTGAGGTTCCCAGACAAGTGGTCATCTGCCTTCTTCCTGAAGACCTGTAATAAGGGGGATCCCACTACCTTCCAGGGGGCAGCAGTGCCCATTCCACTTTCGGGCCAAGCAGAACAAACCTATTTCTTCTCAAAGCATTCCAGACCTAAATCTTGAAGGGGCCTCAGAGGCCATGACATCCAACCCCCTTGTTTTACAGAAGAGGAAACTGAGGCCCAGAGAAGGACATGGGATGATTGAATCATAGACCTACAAGTGGATGGGACCTCAAAGACCATTGCATTCAACTCTTTTATTTTACAAAAAAGTAAAGTGAGGCCCAGAAAGGTTAAAGAATTTGCCTGAGGTCACACTGCTAGGAAGTGTCTGGGACAACTCAAACCAGGTCTTCATGACTGCAAGTTTGAGAATATTTCTTAAAAATATATATCCCCACTTGGGTCCAAACCCCAAATTTTCCATGTGTAAAGCAGATGTGATCACCAGTATACCTTGGAACCAGTCGGGGACCAGTTGCCTTCACAAAAACCCAGGATCACTTTTGTGCAACGATGAGGCTTTAGAGGCGAATGTTAGTGGGGGAACATTGGCAGGGAGCATTGTGGGAGGTTGGCATTGAGGACCACAGCCCTGCTGAAGGCTTCATGTCACCCTGTCACCCATCAATAACCACCCTGTTCATCTTTCCATAGGTGATCACCTAGGGTAAAGAGTAAGTGATGTAACTGTAAAAGGTCCACTCGGGATGTCAGCCCAGGAACTTACTGTCCGTCTGTGTCAGGAGGGAGACCGGCACCTGACCCTGGATGAGCTCCCCTTGGCCACCGCCTTCTACCTGGCCGCCTTCAGCTGCCACCCATCCTCAGTGGTGAAGAGGGCACAGCAGTCACTGAGCCAGGAGCAGACTGGGCAGGTGGTCTCCATGCTCGAGGCTTGGTGCCGAGGAGAAGCCCAGATCCCCTCTATCCACTGGGATGGTATGGCCGTGGTTTCCCTCACTGTGGCCCTGGCTGCCTCGTTCCTCAGTGCCCTCCACCCCAACAACCTGGCCGCCTCCCTTTACAGACTGACCACCCTGATGAGGCAGGGACGACATGAGGAAGTGACCAGGAGATGTAGCACTCTTCTGGATGCCCATGCCACAGGATCTCTGGAGCTGCGGCTCATGCGAGCTCTGGCCTGGATCCTGTCTGGGGCCAAAGTGGGGGATGGCGTGACTGAGTACCTCCAGGCTTTCATCACACAGGCCAACCAAACTCTGGGCTTTATCCTCGCTCACCAACGGGACCACCTCCCCCTGCTCATCAGAACCTGCCAGGATTACCTCCTGGAGCAATACAAGACAGAGGCAGCTGGAGACCAGTGGGCCAGTGACTGTCACCGCTTTCTAGCTGCCCTGGCCCCCAGAGAGACCCAGGCATCGTCCACACAGGCTGTTTCTCTGCTCCGGACAGGCAGACTGGAGGAATGTGTGACCATGTGCAGCCGTATCCTTGAATCAACCTCGCCTGGTGACAAACTCCAAGGTACTAGCAGACAATTTTTTAAAAGTTCTTAAGCATGAAGATAAAAGAAAAATCTTGACATTGGCTGCCTAAGTGGTTAATGGCCAAATACCACTCAGGGAAGGTCTTCTGCAGAAGGTGGGATTTGAGCTCAGTCTGGAAGGAGGCCACAGGAGTCAGGAGATAGAGGTTAGGTTTCAGAACATTCCAGATATGGAGGACCACCAGTACAAAGGCATGTGTGTCATTGATTGAGTGTCATATTCAAGGGGAGTCAGGCAGTCAATCAAGCATTTATTAATTCCCAGATAAAAAGTTCAAATCCAGCCTCAGACACTGACAGCATACATCTGTGTGACCCTGGGTAAGTCACTTCCCCTCAGTTTCCTCATGTGTAAAATGGGGATCATAACAGCACCCACCTCCCAGGATTGTTGGGAGGATCAAATGAGATTATAATTATAAAGCTGTTAGCACCCAGTGCCTGGCGCATAGTAGGTACTACATAAAGCTCATTCCCCTTCCCCCTGTGGATGAGCAGTAATTGCACCTAACAGTGTGACCTTGGGAAAGTTGCCTAACCTCCTTTGTCCTCAGTTTCCCCATCTCTACAAGAAGCAAGGTTGGACTTAATGGCCTTCCAGTTATAGATCTGTAGATCCCAAACCCATCTTTGTTGTCACCTTGGGAAAGTTACTTAACCTCCTTTGCCTCATTTTCCTCATCTGTCTAGGGAGTGGATGGATTCAATGACCTCTTCCATATATTTATGGGATTATACTGTTCAGTGACTCACACTCTTACAGCCTCAATGGGGAAATATTGTTGGACTTTCATAGGATAGAACTTGAGGGGCAGCTAGGTGGAACCATAGTGCACAGAGTATTGAACCACGGAAGACCTGAGTTCAAATCCAGCCTCAGACACTTCTTAGCTGTGTGACCCTGGGTAAGTCACTTCACCCTCTTTGTAAAATGAGCTGGAGAAGGAAATAGCAAATCACTCCAGTCTCTTTGCAAAGAAAACCCCACATGGGGTCACGGTCAGTCACACACGACTGACCAACAGCTGAACTGCTTAAAAAGGGTGGAAGTGCTGCCTGCTTCCCAGATGTGAGCCAGTCTGATGTGTGGTTTCAAAACCAGAGCCTTGTAACTGACTTTTTTCTCTATATAAATTGCCCCCCTGGGGAGAGGGCTTGATTTATAGAATCAGAGGATGTCAGAGCAGGAAAGGCCTCCAGCAACCATCTGGTCTAACTAACTAGTACCTTATAAAGGTTCCCAAAGACCATGAAAATGGGACAATTGAAAGGAAATGGAGTGGTTGAGCTCCCTTTTCTCATTCAATGTCGGGTGCTGGAGGTCCTAGTCTGTCAGGGAGACAACATGGGTTCAGTATGAAAAAACCCAGCTTTGAACCTGAGTTCAAAGTCTATCCCTGATGATTCACCTGTGAATCACCGATGGTACCCAGGTGACCGCAGGTAACTCTGTCCCTTATCTTCTCTGGACCTCAGTTCCTCCATCTGTAAAATGTCGAGTCTGAGCTCCAAGGCTCTGATCGTGTGATCTATATGGGGCCTTCTTTCCCAAATGATAACTGGAGGTAGTAAATTAAATAAAGGCCCAGACGATTACTTCGGCCATAAGTACAGTTCCCTGATGCTGACCTTCTGCACACCTTGCTCTTCCCCAAGGAGAAGGTCCATCCATCGTGCTGGTCACCCGGGCAGCGGCCTCTTTCTCCCTCGGTCGCCGGAGCCGGGATATGCTCCAGGACCTCCAGGAA
This sequence comes from Gymnobelideus leadbeateri, assembly GCA_011680675.1. NCBI lineage: Eukaryota > Metazoa > Chordata > Mammalia > Diprotodontia > Petauridae > Gymnobelideus > Gymnobelideus leadbeateri. Next base: position 110,811 of record WOXC01008173.1, on the reverse strand, counting down.
GCCTTCAGGCTGAACCCGGACTGTGCCAAGAGACAACTGGAGGAGGTGTTCTCACCCAGGGACACGGATCAGATCCTGGCACAGGCCCAGGATATAGTGGAGACGGACTTTTCCCTTTTCCGAGAGGCAGTGAGAGCTCGTGCGGAGCTCCGAGCCGATTCGGGGATCGAGTTGCTTCATCCCATCATCCACACCCTGCGCTTCCTCCTATGTGTGGCTCCCCTCGGGGCCCAGCGGGAGCTCACCATCCGGCTCATTGACTGCCTGCTGCTGGCCGGAGATGGCCAAGAGGCCCTGGGGCTCTGCCATCGCCTTCTTGGGTCCGAGCACCCCACCTACCTCAGCACCTTGCTCACACTCCGGGGTTTCTGCACCCTCCACGCAGGGGAGGCCGGGCGAGCCCTGGAAGACTTCCAGGCAGTGGTGGAGCACGAGGCGCCCCACCCCGGGAGCTGCGTGAGAGCCCTGTGCGGCCGTGGGCTGCTGAGACTGCTGGCCGGCAGTCCATACTTGGCCACTCTGGACTACATCACAGCCGCCAGGGTGAGGCTGCCGGAAGCCGTCTTCACCGTCAAGTCCTATATCCCCTGGAATCAGCGGGGGCTGCTGCTGAAGGTGCTGCAAGAGGAGGGGCAGAAGATGCTGCAGAGGAGGGCAGAGCCCGCCCCGGGAGGCACCGGCGCCTGCTGCAAGAAGCCAACAGAGGAAGAGGGCAGCCTGCCTGCGAAAGAGCGGTAATCCCGAGTCTCATCCCTTAGCCTTTAATGTAACCTACAGCGTAGAGAATGATGAAGCCTTCCAAGGGACTCCCTAACATCCCTCACCTTTTATCTCAAGGCCGGGAAGATATTTTCCCAATCATTAGGGGTACCTAGGGGTGCCAGGTCTGGAAGACTCATCTTCCTGAGTTCAAATTTGGCCTCAGACCAAATTTGGGTGACCCTGGGCAAGTCACTTCAACCAGTCTGCCTCAGTTTCCTCATCTGTAAAATGAACTGTAGAAGAAAATGACAAACCACTCCAATATCTTTGTTAAGAAGACCCCAAGGGGCGGCTAGGTGGCAACGTGAATAGAGCACTGGTCCTGCAGTCAGGAGGACCTGAGTTCAAATCCAGCCTCAGACACATAACACACACACACACACACACACACACACACACACACAACCTAGCCGTGTGACCTTGGGCAAGTCACTTAACCCCAATTGACCTGCCTTCCCCCTCCAAAAAGCAAAAACAAACAAACAAACAAAAAAACCCAAATGGGGTCAGGAAGAGTCAGACATGACTGAAATGATTGAACAATAACAAAAGTGAGGCAAAGAAGTGACTTCCCTATAGCCAGAGAACAGAATAAAGGTAGGACTAAGAGTTAGTCAATAAATAGTCTTTAAGCACCTGCTATGTTCCAGAAACTGTGCTGAGTGTTAGAAATACAAAAGCAGACAAAAAACAGTCCCTGTCCCCAAAGAACTCCTAATCTAATGTTCTAAGAAAGAATAGGATATAAATCTAGTTTTTACTACACTGCATTTATAGCCCACTGATTCTTCTGTGCCTCAGTCAGATGGGGTATCATGGAAAGAATACTAGATTTATAGTTAAGAGGACCTGGGTTTGAATCCTAGCAAGGTGGCATAGTGCCATACTTTGAGTCAAGAAGTCCTGAATTCAAATCCTTCTGCAGTAACTTACCAGATATGTGTCTCTGGGCCAGCTACTTTAACATCTCTCAGACTCAGTTTCCTCCTCTGTAAGATGAGGATAATGGCAACAGCTACCTCTCAAGCCTATTGTAAGCATCAAATGAGAAAACATATGTAAAGTGCTTTGCAAACCCTAAAAGGTTATATAAATATTTATCATTATTATTATCGCCTTCATGACCTTGGGCAAGCTGTTTCCTTACTTTCCTCCTCCATAGAATGAAAGAGTGGCATGACCTTGGAGCTGGAGTTAGAAGGGACCATGAATGTCATAGATGTCATACATGATCATGTCATACATGATCTTTTAGGTTCCTTCAGACTCTAAATCCTATGAAATTGTTGAGGGGACTGTGGCACAGTTACAAGGCACATTGGAAGTTCAAAGCCTTAGCTTCAAACCATCTCTACCACTTACTACCTGGGCAAATCCGTAAGCCTTGTGGAACTCTGTTTCCTCATCTTCAAAATAATGATTAGATGAGATGCTCTCTAAGATCCAAATCTATAATGCCATGAAATGATAAGTCAAGAGGCCCGAGTTCTCAATTCCTGCCTTTACTACTCATGCTAGCCAGGGGACTTTAGACAAATCATGTAATTTCTCACCTTTTAAGGGGGGTGATTATACTTGGATTACCAACCTCACAAGGTTTTGGGGAAGGACAAAAGAGAAAAAGGACACAAAGTGCTTTGTAACTTGTAAATCTCATTTTAAAAAAAATAGCTAGCTATCATTCTCCCATTCTGCCCCAACAATATTGTAAGGTTAACTCTCTCTCTTAAAAAAAAATACAAACGCAATTTAATTGAGTTAGAGAGCTCTAACATGGTCTCTGTCTCTGTCTGTCTGTCTCTCTCTCTTCATCCCTTTGTCTCTGTCTCTGCTTTATCTCTCTCTGCCTGTCTCTCTGTCTCTCTCCCCCCATGAAGATTGGCATTTCATCCATAGCCTAAAGATTTAGAGACTTACCTGTAGTTAAAACATATAAAAATACAATTAAATATATTTTTATTATACATTTATTAGGTTAGATGACTTGCCCAGTGTCACTCCGTCAGTATATGCCAGAGGAGGGCATTGTCAGGTGGGAAGGTGGTGGGGAGGAGCAGAGAAACCTTACTGGTGACTAGGGCAGCCCATTTTAGATGTCTTGGCCCCTCTGTAGCTGATCTAGACTTCTCATTCCCATTTTCCAAGGGATGCCTGTGGAGTTCACCAGCTGGCAGCCCTGTTGATGGAGCTGGATGCAAGTGATGAGATATCCAGGCTTCTGAGTGCGGATGCCCTCTACCAAATGGGACGTATTGAAGATGCCCACAAGACCCTCTTGGTGGCATTGTCCAAGAACCCCCACACAGCCCCCATCCTGGCCCGCCTGGCCCTGCTGCAGCTACGGAAAGGCTTTTGCTACGATGCCAACCTGGTAAGGCAAAGGGATAATCAGACACTGGGGCCCAGGTATGAGAGGCTGAGCATCGGTGTCTGCCTCTGTTTTCCTATCAGTAAAATTGGACTAAATATATCTCTTGTAGCTTTGATATTTAGGGAGGTGAGAGGGCCAGGGGAAATAGCCCTGAATTTGGAGTCAAGGGATCACAGGACCACAGCTTTAGGGGTGGAAGGGACCTCAGAGTTACCAGTCTCTGTGCCTTTTCCCATGCCTAGAATGCTCTGCCTCCTCCCCTCTACCTCCTGGCTTCCTTGGCCTCCTTAGAGACACCACCTTCTGCAGGAGGACTTTCTTGATCCCCAGCAGCTGGTGCCGCCCTTCTCCAGTCACCATCTCTCTACTCCATCTTTATTTTTTATTTACCTAACTATTTACAGCTTGTCTCCCCTGTTAGACTGGGAGCGCATCTTACATGCAGGAGCTGTTTTTGTCTTCCTTTATATCTCCAGAACTTACCATGGTGCCTGGCATAAGGCAAGCACTTAATACATGTTGGTTCACTGAACGATTCTAATTTAAAATGCAGCATTCTTTACAATTCAACATCATCTTCAGGGGGGAAATGGAAGAACTGGGGTGGAAAACCCACAGTAACTCAACTTGAAAAGAGTCAAACTTTGAACCAGGAACATGGAATCAGCTCTATCCATAGGTCAAAAGCCATCAAACTTTGGTCTTCTTTGGCATGTCCCCAAAATGTGCAGCCCATGTTATACCTGGTGCACATTCCAACCTGGTGTAAGGACTCTGCACCTCCCTCAGTTTTCTCCTTTGTAAAATGAGAGGGTTGGACAATGTGTACCCTAATGCACCTTCTAGCTCAAAAGTATGAGATCCATCCGCTAGAAGGGTTTGCCTCAGGTGGCCCCAGCTCTGTCCAGTCCCAGTGAAAGGCTAGGTGCAGGAATTTGATTAACCAGCAGAGGGCACATTCAGGTCTTACTTTCCCAGAAAAGGTCCCACAAAGGGACTGACTGATTTAAGTTATGATACTATTTTTCCCTGTTCCATCTCCCCCAACCTAACCCCCAAGTGTATATAGGATGTCTACATAGCCTGAACATATAACATGTGTGTCTGAGTATAATTATATATGTATATAGTGTGTATATACATGTATATGTGTATCGTAGATAGAGAGGAGAGAAAGATGATAGATAGACAGACACATACATACATACATACATACATGGGTAGATGGATAGATAGATAGATAGATAGATAGATAGATAAGAAGGAAGGATAGACAGACAGACCTAAATGTCACATGGCTAGTGAGTGTCTGTCACATTTAAATTTAGGTTTTTGCTGACTCAGAGCCCCAGCTGTATTTATATATGTGCATGTGCATGTATGTGTGTACATGTACACATACATGCAAGCCTTGTGTACATGTCTTGTGTAAATGTGTGTATGTATATTGTATATGTTGTGCATGCATATGTGTATCACTTTATCTATCTATGCATAAACACATACACATGTGTATGCACACATACATATATACATGCATGTGTGTGTGTGTGTGTGTGTGTGTACGTGTGTGTGTACAAACCCGGGGCCTGAACTCAAGCAACCTGAGTTCAAATCTGGCTTCTGTCACTTACTAGCTGTGTGACCCTGAACACTACCCTTTGTCTGCCTCAGTTTCCTCACATGTAAAATAAGACTAGCAACAGTGCCTGTCTCCCAGGGTTATTGGGAGGATCAGATGTGACAGTCTTTGTCAAGTTCCTTAAAGCACTACATGAGTACTAGCCATTATGCTGATTGTCTGGGATCTGCTTCTCCAGAGGCAGCATAGTCTAGTGCCAGCCTTATTGAAAGAGCTGGGGAGGGCTCTAGATCACACGCTGGCAGAACAAAAAGTGCCCCAGAGGCTTCATTGGGTTCTCTTCCTTTTTCATTCCATTGTAAATTTGGCAAAAAATCAAGTGAGTACAAAGAGTATAGTTACCTAGCCTAGTCTGACCCCAGAAGCGACAAAAAGATCAGAAAAAAGCCAGCCTTCATTAGGAGTTGTTTGTTTTTGAAAAATATGTAAATTCATTTTCAATTAGTGGATTGACAATCTTTTATTAATGCCTACTGCTCATGGTCACTCTGCTAAGTGTTAGAGACGGGAAGTTAAAGGAGAGACCAATCAATCCCTGCCGTCGAGGATCTTATATTCTACTCAGGGTGCAATGCATGACTGGCAAAACCGTCCTCACAAAATCCCAGAGTTGGAAGGACCTCAGATTCCATCAAGCCCAACCCATACCTGACTCAGAATCTACCCTCCAGCATCTCCAGAAATACAGCACCCGGTTTTAGCTTAAAACCTCCAAAAAGGGGGTTCCTAACTGTCTCCTCCATGCCACCTTTTCCACTTTAAGGAGGCTCTAACTATGGATCCTGGCTCTATCCTCCCGGACCAACCAGAGCTAGGCTAATCCCTCCTACACTTGGCATCCTTTCAGATGCTCCAAGACAGCTCCCAGCCACCACCCCCTCCATTTAGCCTCCCCAGACTAAATGATCTTCAGGTACCATGGACTCCAAGTCCTTCACTATTCTGTTTCCCTCCTCTGAATCCTTTTCCAAATTTCAGCGTTCTTCTTTCACTGTGGTGCTCAGAACTGAACAGATACTAGAGAAAAGTGTCCCAGGGCACAAATGGCTCAATTTTGTGTTCAATTGTTTTTCAGTCATGTCCCATTCTTCACGACCCCATTTAGGGTTCTCTTGGCAAAGATACTGGAGTGGTTTATGCACAGTATAATACCATATCCCTTCTGCAAAGATGGCACCAATTCCTGCTCTCTATGCTCTGGGGGTCTTACTACTAGATCAGTGATTCTCAGATTTTTTGGTTTCAGAACCCTTTACACTCTTAAAAATTATTGAGAATCCCAAAGAGCTTTTGATCATAAACATTCTGTCTTTGATATTGACTGTTTGGAATTAAAATGGATAGTTTTAAAATATTTATTTACTCATTTCAAATAACAGTGATAAATATCTTAACATAAATAACATGTTGTTATGAAAAATAGCCACACTTCCCCTAAAAAAATAGATCAACGGATGCAAAGAGGATCATTGTTTTCCACCTTTTTGTAAATCTCTTTGACATCTGTCTTAATAGAAGACAGCTGGATTCTCCTGTCTGCTTCTGTACCCCATCTGTTGCGATGTTGTTTTAGTTAAAGTATATGAAGAAAACCCTGCCTCATATAGTTATATAATTGGAAAAGAGAAGAGTATTTTAATTAGGCAAATGCCTTAGCGTTATTATAAAAGTAGTATTGACCTGAGTCTTGGGGTCCATGGACCTCACCTGGAGAATGGCTCAGTATGGGTTATGATGCCTATACTTCCATATCCACACTCTGGCTCACAGACTATGCCCCTTGTCCCAGAAAGCACGACTTTGGGAGAGCAGAATGATGTGAAATAAAGAACCTGGAATGTCATTTGGGAGATGTGGCTTGTAGACCAAATCAAATCAGTAATGTTCCTGCCGCTAATTTAGTTTTGGCCTCAAGGTGGCGCACTGAACAGAGGGCTAGACTTGGAATCAGAAAGACTCATTTTCAAGAATCTTGACACTTGAGTTCTAATCTTGACTCTGATAGAAGTCTAGCCTCATTTTCCTCAACTGTAAAATGACTGTTGGTAAAGACAAAATGAGGTGATTAATGTATGAAAGTGTTCTGCAAACCTTAAATTAATTTATAAGTGCTAGATGTTATTATTATTAATGGTGTTAACATTATTGTTGTTAATCATCACTGTCATTATCATTAAAAAATATCCTGATAACACCTAAAAGGTCCTGATCTCCTGAACTGAGGGCTGTAAGCAAGGCTTACAGGGTATCCTGCCCTTGAGCTATCTCTACAGATAGGAAGGGGTGGTCCAAGTGGATGAAAGGAAGGGGGTCCATTTAAGCATCCATCAGAGAAGAAGGATTCCTGCCCCTGAGGCTTCCAGCCTAGAGCTTGAGGCTGTCCCTAGGCCACGAGTTGTGTCCCGATGTTCCTCTTTATATGACAATGGGAATCTTTAGAACCATGCAATTAGTCTCACAGTTGGCCAAGCCTTGGAAAAGTCAAGTCCCACCTGGGGCCCCACCTCTTACCTCCAGTCATAGAGAATAGAAACCTGAAGTCCTAGGAGGTCACATGATTCATCTAACATCACACATCAAGATTAGAACTCAAGTGTCAAGATTCTTGAAAAAGCCTGTAAATCAGATGTTAGTGAGTTAAGTCATTCTGAATGTTCAGGAATCCTAAGACAAAACTATTTTGTCAACTGAAATTTCTTTCAATTGATGTTCAGTGAGTTTTCATTTTTGAAAAATACTTTCCATAGTTCTAGTTGGGTGCATGTAGCGCTGAAAATGGGGGTGGGGTAGAGAGGAAACTGAGTAACAAGGAAGGGAGGAAAGATTTATTAAGGTCCTCTTATGGGCTAAGTGCTTTACAAATATTATCTTATACCAGCCTCACAACAAACCTGGGAGGTAGGTACTGTTATTATATCCATTTTACAGATAAGGAAACTGAGGCAAGCAGAAGTTAAGTGACTTGCTCAGCATTCCACAGTTAGAATCTTTTGCCAATTCTGTGCAGCAGAATCCATCACCTTCAGCCTAAAGTTTCCAATATAATCAATGTCTGAGGCCAGATATGAACTTGGTTCTTCCAGGCCTGGTGCTTCTAACCTCCGAGCCACCGGGTTGAATCAGAGTTGAAAGGGAAAAGTCACTGGTTCTAAAGTCAAAGATCTATCTCTGCTACTTACTATACTAGGTGTCTTCAGGCACATCCTTTAGCTGCCTAAATCGTAATTTCTTTCTCTGTAAAATGGACTAGATAACTTCTAAGGTTCTTTCAAGTTCTAGTTCTATGACCCTGTTATGCTATCCATGTGAATTTAGACATGTCACATAGCCTCCCTGGGCCTCAGTTTACCCATCTGTAAAATGGGAAGAGGTTGGACTAGTTGGCCTCTGAAGATCCTCCCATTTCTAAATCTCTGTCCCTTTGATTCATCTTGGCTAATGCAGATGTGGACAAGAATTCTTCCACCAGCCACATGACCCCCCAAATGTTCATTTAGCCTTTGCTTAATGGTTTCATTTGAATGAGGGATCCAGTATATTCATCAGGATTTCCCATCCCACCAATCACCAGCTGCTATCCTGTGTAATATGGAGATTAGGGTTGGTGGGATGAGACTAGAGCCTAGAGGGTCTTGGATGACAAAGGATGTTTTCTTCAGTAAGTAACAGTGAGTTATAGAAGACTGTATGTCAGGCTCCCCGACCTGTTCCTGTGAAGATAATTCTCTCTTTGCTTCCCCACATCATTCAGCTGATAAAGAAAGTTATCCAGATTGGGGACACCTCCTGCCTCCAGCTAATCATGGAGATCTTCAGGGAAGACGACCGGAAGCTACTGCAAAGTCACTGCCACTCAAGGGCTATGACAATCCTGAAGAATAAACAGGGGGACACATACACCAAAGAGGCCATTGCTTACCTCTCTCTCGCCATCATCGCCTCAGGTATGTCTGGAGAAAGATGGGAGGCCAGGGTTAGGGCTGCAAGGGACCTGAAGAGCATCTCACCCAGCCCTCTTATTTTACAAATGAGGAAACTGAGTCCCAGAGCAGCTAAGAGGTTTGTCTGCTAGGGTCATTCTCCTAGTTAATGTCAGAGCCAGGATTCAAACCCAGGTCTTTGGACCACCATGCCACACATCCATGATGATCAATGAGATTAAGTGACTTGCCCAAATAAGTATCATAGGTAGGGTGAGACTTCTAGATCCAGAGCTCTTTCTTTCTGCTGCACTATTGTGGGAGGCAATGAGTATGAGATTGTCATGTGATGGGTCATTCACCCATTGGGTGATGAGGAGGCAATGATCCCATTGCACTCTACCCTGGTTGAACCTCAGCTGAAGTTCTGGGGCTCATGCTTGAAGAAGGACGTTAGTAATCTGGAAAATCTGGAAATCTGGAAAATGTCCAAAGGAGAGCAACCAGCATAATAAAGAAGCTATGCCATATGAGGGTCCATCAGAGGAACTGGGCACATTTAGCCTGGAGAAGGGGAGATTAAGGAAAGCCATGATCACGGGGCTCAAATATTTGAAGGATTATCATAGAGAGGAAGGGTCTGGCTTGGTCTGCCTGGCTGCAGAGGGCAGAATCAGCAGCAGTATTTAGAGGCAGACCAGGCCTTGAGGTCAAGCGAAACTTCTTAATGCTCAAGATGTAGAATTAAACATATAGTTTTGGACACGGTCAATGCGGGGATTTGTTTTACTTGACTATGAGTATTTATTACAAGGATGTTGTTTTTTCCTAATTTTGTTTTCAGTGGAAGGGGAAGGTGTGAAAAAAGATAAAATAAATGCTTATTAATTGAAAAAAATATATATTTTAGTAGAAAGAAAAACTTTCTAACAATTAGGGCTGCCCAGAATTGGAGCAGGTCATCTCTAGAAGACCGCTTGTCAGAAATATTATAGTGGGTTCCCTTTCAGCTTTACTTATATCTGTAAAAAGTAGCATCTGATGGTCCTTCAAATCCATTTCCTTATTATGAGTATGCAGCTATCAGATTAACCAGCAGAGGGCGAGAGTGTGCTGCAAAGAGAGCCCAGGCATGGCTAAACTTCCATATTTCCACCAGCCCCAATTCCCAGTTGTTCACTCTCCATCCCCTTTTCCAGCTTCCCAAGGGCCAGTAGGGACCCCAGCTTCCACAGGAGATGCCTCTAATACAGCTAGGACAGCTCTCCCTCCCCTCAACTTTTAAACCTTCCTTTTTTAAATGAGGGAAACAGCACAAAATTAGTCATCCCCTCTTGTTGGGATTAAAGATGAAATACCAGAATGGAGCAAACTCTTCTTCAAACTCACACACACACACACACACACACACACACACACACACACACACACACACACACACACACAGCAACAACAACACCAAGAGTTTAACATTTCTCTGCTTTACCCTTTACCTTCTGGGCTCAGTAACCAAGAAGTCAGCGAGAGGCCAGCTTGTCGTTCAAGGAATAGACCATATATTTCCCAATCACTTATTTCCTGGCTAATATGTTTATTCTGTCTTGTGTCTAAGTAGCATGTTGCAAGCTTTCTAAACAAATTCACTATGCATTACTGAGATGAAGATTATTGAGTTTTTAAAATAAATTTATTTTCATATGCATTAATAATCTCCCCCTCCAATTGCCAGTCCTCCAATTAAACAACAAAAAAATAATAATTAGACTCCCATCACAAACATGCATCCATAGTCCAGCAAAACAAATCCCCCCATTTGGTCATATGTGCAAATGTCTATTTTTCTCTGTATTTGAAGTTTATCACTACTCTGGCAGGAGGGTGGGGCCGTACATGGGTTCTGGGGTCCCTTTCAGCCTCTGTAATCCTGTGATCCTATGACCTGGATAATGAAGGGGCCAGACCAGACGACCTCTGAGTTCCCTTACAGGTCTAGGTCTAAGACTCCTTGATGCTGAGCAACACTATTTCTATTCAGTTGTCATTTTCAGTCATGTCTGACTCTCTGTGATCCCTTTTGGGGTTTTCTTGGCAAAGATATTAGAGTTGTTTGCCATTTCCTTCTCCAGTTCAGATTACAGATGAGGAAACTGAGGCAAACAGGGTTAAGTAACTTGCACAAGGTCACACAGCTAATAAGTGTCTGAGGGCAGATTTGAACTCAGGTCTTCCCAACTTTAGGCCCAGAACTCTATCCTGACTTCCCAGAAAAATAATTCATAATAATGATTCATCATCATCATCATCATCATCATCATCATCATCATCATCATTATCTAAAATGTAGCACCCAGAACTATATACAACAGATGCAGTCTGACAAGGGCCAGGTACGAGGGACAATATGCCATGTAGCATTTTGTGGGTTCTAATGTGCTTTTATCACAGCAAACCTATGAAGCACATACATCATTTCTTTCAGTGCTTTCAATGGATGGCAAATTTGTGTGACCTTGGGTAACTCAATTTTTCTCTCTGTCTCCATTTCCTCATCTAGAAAATAAGGGGGTTGGATTTGGTGGCTGCTGAATTCTTTCCATCTCCAAATCCATAAGGGTGTGAATGCTCCCTCCGTTGGTTCAAACTATACCCCATCCAGCTCTTCTGCAATAAGCTTTCAGCAGCAATAACAGAACCCACCTGGTCTCAGTTACCCTTTCTTAGAGGCCTCATCCTAAGCTGCTGTTTTCTGAGCATCCTCTGCTCTGCTTCTTTCAAGCATCAAGGGATGCTTTGGTCTTCTTCTGTCTCTGTAATCCCATCTCACTCCTGAAGGCTTTTATGCCTCCTCTCTTCTGATCTCTGATATCTCTCCTCCACCTCCAACCCTTCCTGATATGGCTTCTCATGCTTCAAATCAGGTCCTCATCATGAGTAGTGACCCATCATCTCTAACTTAAGTTGGAGCCATCTCCAGTCATCCTGATGAATATCTGGCCACTGGACCCAGATGGCTCCAGAAGAGAAAGTGAGACTGGTGACCTTGCCTTCCCTCACTTAAATCCAATTCACTTGCAAGTCATGTTATCATATCCCTGATGTCATGGTTCTCTTCAAGAGTGAACAACTTAAGTTGGGAAACTCCAAATTCTCATTTGTATAGCGTGTAACAGTCATATTATGCAAAGTTCCCAAACTGTTTTTTTTATTAATAATTTCTCCGCTATTTCTTTACTTTGAAACCCTGAAAATTGGTCATTTTCAAATGGCCACAATGCAGTGACCTTTAGTCAGTCCCTGTGCCTTTGAGGGGCCATGCATTTGGTCAGACCCTCTCCGATGATCTCATGCTCAGGCATCTATTTGAGGCTGAGGGGCCATATCATACTGTCACCTCAGTCTCCAGCTTCAAGCTTATCTGAAACTTTGATGGAAGGTCCTTCAAGATTTTTTTTTTCTAACTAGCTGTCCAGAGGTAAACCAGAGCCTAGGAACATTACCTCAAGTCTCACAGAATGTAAACTGCCTTAAGTAAACAGCAAAAGAAACTCTAACTATCCCATGGGAACACTTTCAGGTGACCCTGGGCCATCCCTGGCACTGTGCCTTCTTTGTTCTGTTTCTATATAATAACTGACCTAGCCTAGGGTTGGTACAGGGATCCATCATGCCATTCTGTCCTCCAACTGCCAAGGACTAGGTCTCATGAGTAAACTCCCCTAAATAACCCAACTAACCTAACAAATAATAATAAACCTGTATTTAGTACGGAGCTGGCTTGGGTCCCTCTTTCCTCCATATCTCAGTATTCTCTCAGAGGCTCTACAGACCTACAATTCACATGTTAGGACAGAACCGATCAGCCCCCTGACATTTGGCCATACAATTGGCATTGCTGGCAGGATAGTCTATACCCCTACAAATCTTGTGTCCTTATAATAGCCAGAACCTTCACCCTGAAATCAACAGGAATCTCCTTTGTTCTATTCCCTCTGGGTCTCAGCTTGTCTCCTGACCCAAGGTGCCATGCCCTCTCTCCTCTGACCCATTACTTTACCTGACTCCACTCTGACTCCACTCTCTTAAAGGGTCACTTCCTTTATCCTCAAACTCTCCATCTCCCCTCTGAGTCATCTGAGATCTAAGTAGAAAAAAGTATGAAGATGGGTTTTGGTCCCACACACTTTTTTGTGTATTATGTTGTTCCCCACCCCCATAGAATATAAGTCCCTGGAGAGCAGGGATTTTTTCTTTTTGTCTTTGTCTCTCCTGCACCTGACACTGTGACTTGAATACAGTAGGTGCTTAATACATGTACTTTGAATTGACTTGGCTACCTCCTCATCACTTCTGAATCTAGTTATTAAATCCACATCCCAGAACACAGAAGAGCTCACCTGCTGGGCTAATTGGATAATATCTTGGATGGGCTGTACAGTTGACTTTTATTCTCTTGAAAATATTATCTTTTGTAGAGCAAATGTTATGACAGCAGCTTCATAGGAGAAACAAATGAGATTATGAAAATGAGCAGCCCTGTGCAATCTGGCTGTATCCCGCTGTTGGGAGAAATATCATCTTCATTCCCCCTTAATGGGCCTTTGCTTTCAATTTTGGCCAGACTGGCTTGGTATCATATGTGAGAAGCTTGGCATTTCTTCTCCCACCTCTCCCTCCTCAAAGGGCATTCCCTGCTGCCATCACCAGGTACCGAAGGCTCTCTTCTCCCCTCTACATCTTAGAATCTCTGCCCAACCCCTATCCTTGTAAAAGTTTTCCCTGATTCCCTTACTTGGGATTTCCACCCTGCTGAAAGTCTCTTGCGTTTGACTATTTGCTTATTTTAGCCTTTCCCTAGTTGAGTTTAAACTCCTTGATGGCAGGGACTGTCTTGGTTTTTGTCCTTGGAACATGTTTACAAAAGGGTGAGTAGCGCTCTCCTACCTGAGGGCAGTGCTCTTCCAGGAAAGAATGAGTGATAATAATAATTTGAATTTTTTGTTGTTCTTAAGTCACATCTTCGTGACCTTATTTGGAGTTTTCTTGGCAAGAATACTAGAGTTGTTTGCCATTTCCTTCTCCAGTTCATTTTACAGATGAGGAAACTGAGGAAAATAGTGTAAGTGACTTGCCCAGGGTCACACAGCTAGTAAGTGTCTGAAGCCAGATTTGAACTCAGGTCTTCCTGACTCCAGGCCTGGCCTTCTATTCACTGTGCCACCTAGCTGCCCTCTTGCATTTACATTTATGGTTTGCCAAGCATTTTACAGACTTTGGATTTGGCAATTTGTTTACTTCAAAGTTTCTCCCCCTCCCTTTTTTATTATCAACTTGAAAAACATCCACAAAAATGAACATTTCCATATATAGAGTGTACCAAAGGCTCATTAGTTTTAATAGCTTAAAAGTACATTAAAACTTTTGGGACACCCTGTATAAATAGCAGGAAAAGAGGATATTATAGGAAATCATAAGCACTTTATATAGCAATCATTTTCTATTAAAATATATATTAAATTTAACACAGTCCTGCCAATATTTCCTTCCTGGTCTATGTCCCTTTCTCAATTTCCTTTTATATATTTTTAAATGTCTTTTTACGCTTTTTTCTTATTTTCATACCCAATCCTACCTCTCCCAGTCTCTTCCTCCTCCCAAATAAAAGCCCTTCCTTGTAACAGAAATGTATAGTCAAAACACATTGGTCATGTCTGAATGGTTTACCCTTTGGACATATCTGAAAGCTTCTTTCTTATCTCATTCCTACTATAGTTCTTCTGATCTTTATAACATATACCTGTGGAGTCCATATTACTATCTGACAGAATAAAAAAAAAAACCTGAGGTAAACAGAAGTTAAGTGACTTGTCCAGGGTCACACAGCTAGCAAGTATCTGAAGCTAGATTTGAAAAAACAGGCATAACATAACAGGTCAATAGACTCCCCAAAGACCTTGAATACGAAGTGAGACAGATTTTTATGTATTAAAAGCAAGATACAAGCCTGGATACAAAACTAATTAATCGGGTTTCTTTTGGAGGAAAGATTAGGGGCTTTCCAAGTTGAGAAGGGGGAAGAGTGAGTTTCAGTAGAGTTAAGAGGGGGACAAGTAGGTTTCACGGTCTTTCCCAGAATGAAAGGTGCTAACTTATTGCATCCATCGATATTTATGAAGTAGTAGGTGGCTTATACCGTCTAGCTTCCCATGGATGATTTGCAGGAAAACGAGAAGGTGGAGGATGTTACATGTAGCACTACAAGATGGATTCAGTGTTCATGAGCTAGAATCTGACGGGTTCTCTCAATTCTCACATCAAGTCAACTCCCTTTTGTAACTGGTCCTCACTACATTTTGTCAGAACCCAGATCTTTCTGACTCCAATTCTAGCACTCTATTCCACTTTTAGTATTGTATGGTTCAAAAAATAAATAAGAAATAAAACATTGCACAAAAAGATTGAAGAAATAAAACCGGTTTGGAACTGTTGAAGACCATTTCTTTGAGGTAGCCTGGGATAGTGGAAGGATCATTGGATTTGGAATCATAAGAACTGAGTTTGAAATTGACCAAGTCTTTTATCACCAGAAGGTCCAAGAAGCATCAATTCATGCTTAAATTTGTTTGATCCTTTGAAGTATTCTTAACTGCCCCCATTGGACCATTGACTCATACAGGTCTGTCTTGTAATCCACCGAGCTCCCCAAATCTTTTCCACAAAAACTGGTGCAAAAATCTCCTCAGTCTCACACTTTTGACATTTATTTTTGAGCCCACATAGACGACTTCACATTTATCTCTATTAAATTTTGTCTAACTAGATTTGGCCCAATGTTCTAGCCTATTGGATCTTTCTGAAACTTCCATCCAGAATGCTAACATATCCCTGGAGCTAGGTGTAGCACGCTGGGTTTGGAGTCAGGAAGACATGATCTTGAATCCTGCTTTAGACACTGTGTGACCCTGAGTGAGTCACTTAACTGATCTCAGACTCAGTTTCCTCATTTTTAAAATGGGAATAATATTAGAGCCTACTTCCCAGGGTTGTCATGAGGCTCAAATGAGATAACATTTGTAAAATGCCTCACAAACCTTGAAGTGCTATATAAATGCTGGCTGTTATAGTTATCATTAATATCTGAAAATTTGGTGAGCATGGATATATGCCTTCCCCCCAAGTCACTGAAGAAAATGTTAAAGAAATCTCAGGGGTGACTCCACTGTAGACAACCTACCATCTTGACATTGAGTCCTTCATTCGGTTTTGAATCAATCAACAAGTATTTATTAAACTTCCACTATATACCCAGCACTATCCTATGGATATGAAGAGAAAAATTAATCAGCCCCTGCACATTCTTTTAATATGATGTCCTAGACATGGTCAAAAATCTCTTGGAGGCGAGCTTTTCAGCCCCTATTCTCTTTCCTTTCTTGGAAATCTGACTAATGTTTGTCCATCTCCAGGTCTTGGATCACTCTGCTATTCTCCCCTCCCTTTCCCCCCAAACTCTGACTGATTAGTCATCCTTGGCAGCTCTCTCATGACTCAAGGATGTTGTTCATCTGGGTCAATGGCTTCTCTTTGTGTCTTTTTCCTTCCCTTGGGCTTCAACTGTCTCTTTGCCTCCTACCTGTTACTCCGCTCTAAGCATTCACCCATCCTCTTTACCCCACTCCTAGTTTTAACCTCTGGAGTAAAGCAGCATCTACCATATCACAGCCTTCTAGGCATTGGCCTATACTTTCCTGTTTTGGAATATCAGAACATTTGACCTTTTCTCTTCCTTCTACACATTCTTTCTTTCTTTCTTCACATTCTTTCAAATATTGCTGACATTGGTTCAGCCATTGCATTCAAGTACTTCCATCAGAATCAGTTTTCAAGCTCTCCATACCTGCTGGACATGACATCTTTCATCCTTTGTCATTTTGTGGGTAGCATGTCTGGACAGTTGTTAGTGGTGTACTAATGCATGTTTAACAACCAGCTCTCCGGGGGGGGGGGGGGGTATGTGCACAATATACTTTTTTTTTTGCTTTTTGGAGGGGCAATTAGGGTTAAGTGACTTGACCAAAGTCACATTGCTAGTTAAGTGTTAAGTGTCTGAGGCTGGATTTGAACTCAGGTCCTCCCGATTCAGGGACCAGTGCTCTATTCCCTGTGCCACCTAACCACCCCCACCATATACTTTTAAGTTATTTATCCAACATTAATATTTTCTCCATCTCTTTTGAAATCTAGGCAATCGTTGAAACAATAAGTCAAGCCCTGATTCATAGCCTTTACTTATTTTCTAAGTATAACTGTTTACACACACACACACACACACACACACACACACACACACACACACACACACACATTAATAGCCTGTCTCCAGCATACCCTTGCCAGACACCATAGCAAAGTCACTCTTGGCCATCCCTAGTTGAAGGGCTCCTGGGTATGGTTTTATTTATAAAGAGCAGCCTTCCAGTTTTCGCCCCCTCCCCACCAAAACAAGATCTTAGCCTGCCTGCTCAACCTTCTCCAGCAATTAGCTGCTTCCTGTCAAACATTGGATGAGCCGTTATCTGGCTGAAAGCAATTACCAGACACTTTACACCATCATTGCATCTTATTTTGTCTTCCAGTGGTTCTGAAGCTCCTGGTAGAATGTGGCAGTATTTTATGTTTTGCCCAGGCTGGAGACCCTCTGGCTTGTGGATGACCTTCCTGGAGGTTGGCACCCAGCATGGGGCATAGGATGCCAGATGTATTTCTTATCCAGGCAGAGAACAACTGAAAGGAGCCTTCTCTCCTTGTGTTTCTCCTTTCTGATGTCTTCTCCCTCTCCTCCTACATGAGGTGGTTGGCTCGGGGATCGCTAAGGCCCCTCCTCCTGGAAAAGTCTGTGATTCTGGCAAAGGAATCATCTCCTCAATCCCAGCCACTCTCCCTGCTCCCCAACATGGCTACCATCTTCCTCCCTTTGTATATTAGCCTCCCATTTTCTCTCCCACCTGTCTGCATCTTCCCAATTATTCTTTAAGTCCTGGATGTCCTCAATGGCCATCTAATGCAAGCCATACAAGAAAAAATCAAGTCAAATGAACTCTCTGCAGTGTCTTTATGAGGTGGCCATCCAGATCTTGCCTGAAGACCCCAGAGAAGGGAAACTCACTACTGTCTGGTGCAGCCCATCTCATGTTGGGGCTAGATTTAATTATAAGTTTTTTCATAATGTTAAGATTATATTTGCCTCTTTGTAATTTCTACCTGTTATGCCTGGTTCTGCCTTCTGGGACGAAGCAGGATAAAACCGATTCCTTCCATATCACAGTCCTAAAAAAAGATGGGAGGCAATTACCATTGCCCACCCACCATGCCACCATCACTTCCTCTTCTCCTGGCTAAGCATTTCTTAATGTGGTACAATGTCATGGCCCCTCATCATCTTAAATTCCTTCTTCTCTTCCTCCTGCCCACTCTTTCCCTTCCCTCCCCTTCTTTCCCTTCCCCTCTGTCCTCCTCTCCCCTCCTCTTTTCTCCTCTCCTCTCCTCACTTCCCTATTTTCTCTTCCTCTCCTCTACCTTCTTCCCTCTCCTCTTCTGTTCTCAAATCTAAGCATCCCCAGCTCCTCCAGCCAATCATAATACAGTACATTCTCCAAACTCCTCATCATCCTGACTGCTCCTCTCTCCGGCTAAGCAGTGACCCTCCCAACGATGTGGTACCCAACATAAAACATCTTGCTCTGGCCCCAGCCTCACTGGGTCAGAGTGTAGCAGGGTATGCAGCACCTGCCCCGGGATCAGGAGGACTTGGGTCCAGACTCCACCTCAGATGTGCACTAGCCAGACCTCCCCAGCCTCAGTTTTCCACTCTGTAAAACAAGGGCATTGGGCTTGATGGGGTCTGAGGGCACTTCGGTCCCTTCATCATTGACCCCATGATTCCATGACCTCCAGCACAGGCCCTTGGGCACAGGCAAGGACAGTAGAGGGGCTTGTCTTCACGTCTGCAGTAACCCCAGTGCAGAGCCTGGCACAGAGCAGTCACCTGAACACATTATTTAGCTTGAATTAATCCATTGAAGGTTAAAGGGCTTTAATTTTTTGAGGAGGCATTTCTCTGCCCTTGACTAATGTAATGTCTGTCCTCTACACCATTGTTGTTTACTATTTGCAGCTGTATCTGACTCTTCATGACCCCATTTGGGATTTTCTGGGCAAGTTGATTTGCCATTTCCTTCTCCAGTTAATTTTACAGATGAGGAAACTGAGACCAAGAGGGTTAAGTGACTTGCCCAGGGTCACACAGCTAGGAGGTATCTGGGACTGGATTTGAACTCAGATGCTCCTGACTCCAGGTCTGGTGCTTTATCCACTTCACCACCTAGTTGCCCCTCCACACTATGGAAGGGTACAAAAAATCAATACAGAGGCCTTATCTCCATGCTGTTGCTCAGGCTGTCCCCCATAGAGAGAATGCCCTCTCTCCTTCCCACCATCTCTAGCACACTTCAAGGCTCAGCTCAGGTGCCCTGTTGTTGGCCCTCCTTCTCCACCTAATTTACATGACTTATACTCAGCATACACTTTGTCTTCATTTTCTTAGCAGTGTAGATTAGGAGTCTTAACTGGTGGGGGTGGGGGGGGAGAGAAGGTGTCCATAGATCCCCATGGGTAGATTGCAGTGGGATCATAAAACTTACATGGGAGAAAATTACTTCTTTGTTTTCATTACTGTACTGACAAAATTAGTACTTTCTTCGCTTACAATATGGATAGGCAACCAATAATGATTCTGAGAAGGGTCCTTAGATTTCACCCCATCACCAAAGAGGTCCAGGACACAGAAAAGGTAAAGAAGCTATGGTATGGGTGTTGTTCCCCCAAAAGACTCTATGCCCCTTAAGAGGAAAGGCCTTTGTACCTCCAGGGCCTTGGACTGTGCATCCACGGGGTATTTAATAAATTAATTATTAAGTTAATTTAATAAATTAATAAATTTAATAAATCCAGGGGATATTGAAGATGAAGACCCCTTCCTCCCACTGATAGTGCAGAGTCTTGAAAATCTGGCTGCTGGAGACACTCTGGATACAGACCCATTAGCATGCCAGCCAGCTTCCCCACATGGCCCATCACAGACCCAGCTCTCTTTATGTAAATGGCCTTGTGGCTTGTTATCTGTGCTCTGCAGAGATTAGAGGTCTGCCCATCAAGGCCAATTCCAAAGGCCTTCACTGATGGAGACCAAATTGCTGAGCCCCTCCAAAGCCAGGGCTGTTTTCAAGATGTTTTCAAGGTCTGGCGTCTCCTCTGGTTATCCTAACTGCAGCAAGGACTGGCATTTTAAGGCCAGCCTCAGAACTCTGAGACTCTATTTTCCCTGTGTACATTGTGATTGCCAATTAGAGGAAGATAGAGGGAAGAGAGAAACAGACTAATAATAAGCAGCATTTCCATGGCATTTTAAAGTTGGTAAAGAACTGTATGTGTGTGTGTGTGTGTGTGTGTGTGTGTGTGTGTGTGTGTGTGTATAGCAACCTTGTGAGGCAGGTATTACCCAAACTATTGACCCTGTTTACAGGTGAATAAACTGAGAATAGTCTAAGTAAAGCAACTCCCCCAGGGCCATACAGCTAGGAAGATTTGATATCCAAGAGTTCCTCAATCAAAGCTCTGCCCTACGTCTATCAAGGCATGCCAGGTCCAGCTCTCCAAGCTGCCAGGTCCCGTACTTGGAAGCAAGGAATGCTATGAAGGGGCCCTAATCACCAAGGTGATTCTCAACCAGGGTTATTAAGACTCCACTAAGAAATGGTATAATCATAAAATTGGACCTGGTGACCATGACAGTTTCCTCTTAAGAGAAGCCAAAAGTCACAGAATCAATACATTGAAACTATTGCTCTAAAATTAATCCCGGTGGTCTTCAGGCCGTCATAAGTCTCCCCTTAAGAGGGGCTGTAATCTTACAGAATTTGCCCATGGAAAAATCCTGGCAATATTTTTGAGGTTAGTATGGTTGTATGCCAAAAAAAAATAATGTCTTTCCAACACTTTGTTTTTTTTTCCCCTGCATCTGTGTACTCCCCCAAATCCTGTGTTCCCCAAGCCCTGACATGCAGTTAGGCCAGTTCCAGGTGGCCACCCAAAATCAGCGTATAAATATTCCCCTTTCAGAAGAGCAATTGGAGCCTGCCCTCCCTCCCTCCCTCCCCCTGAGCACACTGTCCCTGCTCAAGAAACCCAAGTCTCGGTCCTGCCCAACACATCAGCACCCCTCGATGAGTTGCACTCTTTGTGTGTCTGAGTTGTATATGGAGTCCCCTGCTCACCTTTCTCACTCCCCCCGCCCACTCTTCCCTGTTGCTTGCCAATAAAACTAAGCATTGAACTAATTCTCATTGTTTTACATATTATTTACATTTTATTCTTGACACCGAACAGCGTTAAGGAGTTGTTTTCCATAATCTCTAGAGGACCCACAGGCCTCCCCTTAAAACCTGGACCTGGGACACAGACTTAACCTAAGGTAGGGGACTATGGCACTGTGAGCCCAGGTGTAGAGAGCAAAGGTCAATAGGTGACTCCTATATCCTCCCTGGAGGGACTCCCTTAAGCCAGAGAACTATCATAAAACATAGGGTAACTAGGTGGTGCCAGAGAGATAGAGTACCAGGCCTGGAGTCCAAAAGATTCATCCTCCCAAGTTCAATCCAGCCTCAGACACCAACTAGCTGTGTGATCCTGACCAAGTCATTTCACCCTGTTTGCCTCAGTTTCCTCATCCGTCAAATGAGCTGGAAAAGGAAATGGCAAAGTACTCCAGAATCTTTGCTTAGAAAATCTCAATTGGGGCCACAAAGAGTTGGACACAACTGAAAACAAAATTGTTGTTGTTATTATTTATATCTTTTTACCCAGAGATCCTACTCTCTGGGTATAGATACACCAAGGATGTCAAAGACAGAAAGAAAGCCCCTCATCTACCAAAATATTCACAGTAGCACTTTTCCCAGAAGAAAAGAATTGGAAATAAGTATGTGCCTAAAGAATCAGGAATGGCTAAACAAATTGTGCATATGAAGGAAGTGGAATACTCATCATTCCATGAAAAATTATGGATATTAAAAATACAGAGAAATATTAGAAAACTTATATTAGCTGATGCAGAGAGAAGAAGGACAAAGAAAACAATATATACAGTGACTGTGGTGATGGAAATCCCAATAACAACAACAGAGAGATAAAAATACCCACTAAGCATGGACTTTGTCATCGTAATGGTCAAGTTTCTCCTCAAAGAGGAGAGTATAAAATGCATGTATCCTCTCTCTTCTTTGCAGAGGTTGGGTACTACAAGTGTTCAAGTGTTCAACATTACTTGAACCAAAAGACTTGGGTTATGTATCAAGTTAATTTTATTGAGATGCTTTTTCCCCCCTCTTTCTTATATTTGGTTAGTAAGAGATTCCTCTCTAGGTAGGGGACAGGAGAGAGGGATTTGAAATAAAGGTGATATAAAAATTAAAAAACAGTAAAAATTTAAAATGAATATATAAAAATGTCCTTGCCAGGGTGCATAGTAAACATGATCAAGGGGAATGCTTGCAGCAGAACTTGATGATTTAGAACTCTAACTCACTAGTAAAAAAGCTAGATAAAAGTTAATTTTTGCTCACTGTCTTAGATAGAAAAGTTTTAACAAATATTTTACTAATGCCAATAATTTCAGTGGAAACCTTGAACTCACTTAATAGAAGTATTTTCCCAAAGCTTTAAAGTAATTTATTTAACTTGCACATAAACAGTTACTATTCTAATTACAAAACATTTTTATTTATTAAAGCAGGTAAGAACTTTACTAGGTAACTTTATGGTCCAAGTATGTAATTTTTGGCTTCAGTTATCTTAGAATTGCATTTTTAAACATAAATATGTACATACAAACATATACACATATACATATGTGCAAGCGCGCGCATGTACACACACATTCATAAATTCAGTATTGTTACTTATTCAAATTAGCCTCCTTCCCAAGTAAGTAACATCCTTTACCCTTGAATAGTCTGCCATCCTTCATCTTAGAACATTCCTCTGCAAGGCCCACCTGCCCCCTTCTCCCATTAGTAAGTTCCTCCTATAGCCCCCATTTCCCAGAGGGGCACAGGCCAGTCTGACTCAATTCCCCTCCCAGTCATGTTCCTGAATTTCTGGAATTCAAAACCATGCCCTACTTTCTGCCCTCTCTCCCCTTCCCTTCCCTTCCCTTCCCTTCCCTTCCCTTCCCTTCCCTTCCCTTCCCTTCCTTTCCCTTCCCTTCCCTTTCCTTCCCTGCCCTTCCCTTCCCTGCCCTCCCCTTCCCTTCCCTGCCCTCCCCTTCCCTTCCCTTCTTTCCTTGCTTCCTTCCTACTTCCCTTCTTTTTTCCTCCCTTCCTTCTTTCCCCTCTCCCTCCCTCATTCTTTTTCCCTCCCTTCCTTCATTCTTCCCTCTCTTTCTTGTCCCCTTCCTTCATCCCTTCTTCTCTTTCTTCTTTTGTCCTTCCCTCCCTCACTTCCTCCTTTCCTTCCTCACTCCCTCTTTTCCTTCTTCCTTCCCCCTTCCCTCCCTCCTCCCTCATTTCCTCCTTCCCTCCCTTCCTCTTTTCCTTCCTTCCTTCCTTCCTTCCTTCCTTCCTTCCTTCCTACCAGATTAACTGCAATAATGGTTGATGTCTTCCATGAATTAGACTAAAGAAAGAGCTTGAAAACCTACATAATGTACAGCATGTTTGTCCTCACTAGTGGTAATGAAACTTGGATATTTCAGATGTAACCCATGGCCCACTATCCCAGGCTCTGGGCTTGTAGGAATTATTGGCTCCTCTCTTGTACATAGCTCCCAAATTATATTCCTGTGGCTTATTTCCCCCTCCCCCATAGGTCACTCTGGGAAATTTCAATTATAATTTTTATTAGATGTAAGTAACAAGATCCCCAGTTCCATACAAGCATTGAAAATTAAAATAAATGTCAAACATAGGTGTGCATGTAAATTGTGGTTGGTTGTACCCACACATACACTAATGCCTTCAAAAGAGGGTAGCTTTGTGCATTGATTAATTACTTTCATTTATATATATATATATATATATATATATAAATATTGCTGTTTAATGTAAATTATGCCAAAAATTTAGTTACATTTTAGTTGGTTTTTTGTTTTTTTATTTTTTTTTATTTGGTGAATTTTTATTTTTTTTAGTTTGGTGAATAAAAATAGTATTCTTCCTGACTGTGTATCTAATAAAGATTCACCTTTAAAAAATAATTTGCTGTAATTCCCTGGGCACACATCAAAATATGGAAAACACACACAGAACTCAAGTTAGTTTCCAAATAGCCCATATGATTCCTCTTCCCCTTCACTGAATTTCATCTTCTCCCTAGAGACCCTAAAGTCTGCAGACTCATAGCAATCATCTGATCATCTGGACTCCCATCATAAGTTAAATTAACTCGGACTTGCATCTGATTGTTTTCTGATCGCTCAAAGGGAACAAGAGTTGAAGTCAGGGAGAACCTAGGTTTAAATCCTACCTCAAATGCATACTAGCTGGGTGACCCTGGGGAATTCATTTAACCTCTCTGTGACTCAGTTTCCTCATCTGTAAAATGAAGATCTTAGACTCATGGCCTCTAAGGTTCCTTCCTGCCCTTAATCCACAATGCTATCATCTCACAACATAGGCAGGAAGATACTCGTTGTTGACAGGACAGTTTCTAGCTGAATATAATAAGGGAAAATAATTCTGGGGTACGGGAAATTTGTGGAAAAGGACAGGATAAAGGGGTTAGGAGAAGAGATGAAGCCCAAAGGTAGTCTACTATAAATGTGTCCAATGAGTCTCAGAACCACAGGATCTAAGATTACCATGGGTAAGTGCAATTAGGTGGCTTAGTGGTTGCAGAGCCAGACCCAGAGTCAGGAAGACCTAAATTCAAGTCTGGCTTCAAAACTTACTTGGCACATCACTTTACCCCATTTGCCTCAGTTTCTTCATCTGTAAAATGAGCTAGAAAAGGTAATGGCAAACCACTCAAGCATCTTTGCCAAGAAAACCCCAAATGGAGACATGAAGAGTCAGACGTGACTGAAAAATGTCTGACCAGTAAATAGGCAGTGAAGCCATAGACAAATAAGAATTTTCATTTCTGGAAAGAGAGTCAGGAAGTATGGAGAAATAGAGAACTTGGCTGGTGATTATGAAGAGCGGTCTCAAACTTAAATAGAACCCAGGGTGACTAAACTGTACATAAGAGTCCTTCTGTGTATATTGACTTAGTTTTAAAATGTTGTCTATAATTTTGTTGGATTTTTATTTATTTTGTTAAATATCTCCCACTTATCTTTTAATCTGGTTCAGGGGGCACTTGGGAATAATTGTGATTGGTGTGTCTGACACCTCTGATTATTAATACCCATAAAATGTAAACTCCTTGAGGACAGAGACTGACTGTTTTTAAGTCTATCCTCACCACAGGATTTAGAGCACAGAGTAGGTATTTTATAAATACTCGTTAGTTTGTTGATGGGTTGATTGATGGAGGGTGATGTGGGCCCCTTCCGTAGAGGAGGAAGTAGTCAAGAGAAAACTGAGGTTTCACCTCTGTTCCTTCTCATACTTTCCCAGCTTATTATTTCCTCCATACCTTTGCTGATATTCTGTCTGGATAGGTACCTTCCCTGCCTATTCTCTCCAATAATCTGTGTCTTCTCTGTGGTGAAAAGAAGCTGAAGAAAGGTCTCAGGAGGGATATAATGGATTGTCATGTGAAAAGAGGGACTAGTTTTGTTCTTCTTGACTGAAGAGAGCAGAACTAGGACCTACAAAGTAGAACAAACTTCCTAACCATTAGGACTCTCCCAAAGTGGAATGAGGTATCTCACTGGAAGACTTCAGGCAAAGATTAGCAGAGTTCCCTTCCCCCTCTAGACCTATGAATCAATAATTCTCTTAGGAGATATTGGACCAACTCTGGCCTGACTTTTTTTTCCTTTTTAAATCCTGAATTTTGCAAACACCAGATAAACAACATTTAGAACAGAAGGAAAGCATTATACACAAGACAGAAAATCTCTATTCTGTGGGGCTTGATTTTATTTTTAGGTATTTAATAAATTCGCCATGTAATTTCCAAAGCTCTCCTGTCTGTGATTCTTTTCTGTTGGCCATCCTTTTGTTCTCTTTCTTTTGGAGGAAGGATAGAAAGGGAGGGATGGCCTATTTTTAACATTTCTCTCTCCCTCTAATTGTGACCCCACTGCAAAAGAAAAAAGTAAAATAAAACTCTCATAGCAAATACACATAGTTTGACAAAACAAATTTCCATGTTAATTGTATCCAGAAATGTATGTTCTATTCTGTTCCCTGAGTCATCACCTGTCTCTCAGGAGGTAGGTAGCACGATTCATCATCAGGCCTCTAGAATCATGGCTGGTCATTGTGCAGATCAAAGTTCTTAAATTTATTTTGTTGTTCATTGTATAAATTGTTCTCCTGATTCTGCTCTGTTTTTCATCAGTTCATACAATTCTTCCCAAATGTCCCCCAAACATCCCCTTCATCATTTCTTATAGCACTATAATATTCTGTTCCATTGCATTCATGTGCCATAACTTGTTCAGCCATTTACCAATTGATGGGCACTCTATTACTTAGTGCATAATGTGGTATAACTTGTCTATCTCTTCTCTTCTCCAGGAAGCCAGGCCAGGGAATCTCTCCTGGCCAGGGCCCGATGCTATGGCCACCTAGGCCAGAAGAAAACAGCCATTTATGACTTCAACACCATTCTCAAGACTGACCCTACCAATGTGCAGGCTCTGTGTGGTCGGGCATTTATGTATCTGGTTTTGAACCAGCAGGAGGTATGACCATGCATACTTTCAAGGAAGTAAGGAATTTGGGTGATGGACATCTGGGGAAAGACCTACAAAAATGTCTTCTTCATTCCCTGGATAATTAGGATCAAAGTTCTTTGAACTGGGTAGTATGTACCCTAAAGCTGGGCCCACTCTGACCAAAGATCAAAATTAAATTTATGGAAAACTTCAACCTCTAAAAAAAAATCCTAAAAATGGGAATATAAACCAGATTTTATAATTGAGTCCTGTCTTTCTAATGGTTCACATTCTGGCATCAGAGCTGTTTCAGCCTTTATTTCTTCCCCACCAAGCAGTTAATGGTCTGTGAACAAATGCTTAGATACACAAGGGGAGCTCCTCATTTTAAAGACACCATTCAATGAATAGGTCCATTACAGATTTTTAGAGCAGAAAAGGATCTCAGAGATCATAGCATCTTAAGGGACTTAGCTACAACTAGCTTCCCAGTATTCCAGATTGTCTTATCTCAAGGGCAGCACCCCCATCCCAATTCATATTTCTTTGATTTATTTTGACCCCACCCAAAAGTACCTCTGGGAAATTTCCAAAAAACTGCTTAAATAGAGTTCGTGTCTTGGTCTCCCACAAAATGGATAAAAAAAGGTCTTTGGAATTTTGGAAAATTCTAACTGATGAAAAAGCGTGTGTTTTACCTATTGTGAGGTCAATACTCAATTATCCACAGAAATGGAAAAGGAGGAGGGAAGGAAAGAAAGAAGGAAGGAAGGAAGGAAGGAAGGAAGGAAGGAAGGAAGGAAGGAAGGAAGGAAGGAAGGAAAGAAGGAAGGAAGGAAGAAAGAAACATTGGTTTCTACTCCTAGTGGTGAATTTGGGAATAGGGAAGAATAGCTCTAAAGGTATCCCTTCCACCTCCTTGCTTCTCTTTGGAAGAAGACCCAAAGTAAAGAGCTGAGTTCCCCACTCCCTCCCAAAGAATCGTAAATCGACTCTCATTTGAACTCACATCTCCTCTTTTGGTTTGCTGTATATTGCTGATATATCGCTATCCATGTCCTGTTCCTCCAGTTTGACCATAAGCTCTTTGAGGACAGAGATTATATATTATTCATCTTCACTTCCACCCACATGTCTCACCACAGGTCAGTAACCCAGTAAATGCTTCTTTCCACAAAAACAAAGAACAGAAAAACAGACGTTGCTAAAGTCAAGAGACACCTCAGGCATGATCTAGTCCAATGACCTAATTTTACAGATGAGAAACTGAAAACCAGACCAGGTGAAGTGACTGACCCTTGGAGTCACTTCCTTAAATCAATCAATCAGTCAGTCAATCAATCAATAAACATTTATTAAGCACCTACTGTATACCAGACACTATGATAAGTCAAGCTTCTTCATCTCAGCATGACTTGAGTCCAAGTCTCACTTCAAATACTGTGTGACCTTGGGCAAGTTACTAACTTCCCTCAATTTCAGTTTTTTCTTCTATCAAATGGGAATAATAAGAATACCCACCTCATTGGGTTATTGGAAGAATAGAATGAGACAACATATGAAAAGTTCTCTGTACATCTTAAAGTGCACATAAATGAGAGCTATTATTATTACCCAGTATCACACAAAGCCAGTTAGCTTCAGATTGGTGATTCAAACCCAGGTTTTCCAATGTGTTGTGGGAGAGCTGGCTCTGCAGAGAAAGGGCTTGGGTTCTGTGCCACCTATGGGTCATTGAGTTGGTTACTCAACCCCTCTGGGCCTTAGTTCCCCCTCTGAAGAATGAAAAGGTTTAGCTAGTCTGCTGGGGTCCCTGGCAGTTCTAGCTCTAATATCCTATGACACCCTCGACCCAGTCTGCCATTGTCCACCCCATGCTGCCTCCTTATTCCCATGGGCTCAAGAAGAGATGTGACGTTATGTGATGTGATGTCACGTGACATGATGTGACATGATGTTTCCGGGAAGGACAGGACTGGGACCCTACTTCAGGATCATATGGTTTCATATTTGGGCTGCCAGCCAGCCAGCCCCCCTTTTCTGGCATAAACAGATTATGTTTTTCAACAGAAAGCCAATCTGTATCCCGGTAATTAGAAGTGGCTTCCCAACCTGATGGTTCTCTAGATAAAAGCAGGCCCTTCATGCAGCTTGCTTGGGTTTCCTGATCCAATTAACAGCTGAAGTTCTACGGAAGATAAGGAAGAAAATGATAATAAAAAATTTGGTAAAATAGAATATTTATAACCCTGGTCATTTCTGTGTTTGGTAGGATTATCTGTCTCCTCTCTCCAAGGTAAGTTACTTTGTATGCAATATTTTTGGAAAGTCTAGTTTTTAATTTCAGGGGTCAAGGTCAGACATGGGTAAGAACTTTGTACATCTTAAATCACTATATATTACCTATTACCTTTATTGTTGCTACTTTTGTTATTGTTAGATGAAGTAGACTGAATCTTCATTGCAGATATTTAATGGGAGACTACAGGGAAGCCAGGTGGCACAATGGATAGAGGGTCAGGCCTCGAGTCAGGAAGACTCATCTTCCTGAGTTCAACTCTAGTCTGACACACTTCCCAGTTGTGTGACCCTGGTCAAGTCACTTAACCTTGTTGGTCTCAGTTTCCTCATCTGCAAAATGAGGTGGAGAAGGAAATGACAAACTGTTCCAGTATCTCTACCAAGAAAACCCCAAATGGGGTCCTGAAGAGTTGGATGAGACTGAAAGTCAGTAATATAACTGCTTTCCACCAGAACAACTAGATCCCCACAACCTCGTATAGGACAGGTATCAGTTCTTCTACTTCTCCCCTCTTTCCCATATTATCTGGGGCTGTACTCCTTCCTGTAGAAGCTCATCATTTAAAGATAAGCTTGTTTGAAGAAGGCTACTAGTCAGGAATGCTGTGGAATGGATATTTTATTTAGAGATGGATTACTAGCCAAGGCCAAATAAAGAAAACAAGCTCTGACAAAGTTGGGAACAAAATATCTAAGTAGAAATGAATGAAGGATGGATGGCTCTGAAGCAGAGATAAGCACGGCCTAGAAGGAAGATCTCAATCTTGTCCCCTGGAGCCCTGAATGTCTATCTCTGAGATTACCTCTAATTTATCCAGTATATATCTTGTTTTCATGTGATGTGGTCTGTCCCATTGGACCATGAACTCCTTGAAGGCAAGGATTGATTTTTGCCTTTCTTTGTATCCCTAGCAGTTAGGACAGTGTCTAATACATAGTAAGTGCTTAATAAATGCTTGTCACTATGTGACCTTGGACAAGTCCATATACTTTACTATGCTTCTATTTTTTATCTGCAGGATGAAGATAAAATGCTTACACTTCCAAACTTCTAGGGATTTTAAGTAAAAAGACATTTAGTGAATCTTCAAGTACTGTGTCAGGTGTAATAAGGTGGCCAAGCTATCCATAGTACATGTCAAATCAGGTCAACAAGCAGTTATTAATTGCTTGCTGCATGCTCGGCATTGTCTAAGCACCAAGAATACAAAAGAAAGCAGAAATTCTGTCAGTATTCCACAACCTTCTGGGAGGAAGAGATTGGTGCCTAAGCCTGAGCTCCCCCACATAGTGACTAACCCCTCTCTATTGATTTTCATCATAGGAGGCTGTGGACAACATTGTCTCTGCTCTTACCCTGGACATGGCTGGAGTAGTCCCAGAGATCTTGTCACTGAAGCAAGAAGCCCAGGTCTTCATCACTCAAGGCCTCTACTCCCACTGCAGAGCTGGGCTGAACCAGCTGGCTTCAGACAGAAGCCTTCCTAGGGAGGAGCCCTCCAAGAAACTGCTGTCCATTGGGGAAGCACTCATTAAAATAGACTCCACGAACCCCAGCTGGCACATCCTCCTGGCAGATGTTCTGATTCTGATGGGTAAGAATGATGTTTTACCAGGGAATTTGTTAGCAGTGTTCTGTGTGGAATGCCATGGGATGGGAAAGCATTTATTGAGTGCTTACTGTGTACCAAGCATCATGCTAAGTGCTAACAATCCAAACAGACAAGCCAGAGATTCCCTGCTCTCAAAGAGATCACATTCTAATTGGGGCCTGCATGTCATTAATGAGACCAGCTACAGGGCAGAGAGACAGGTCTGGCACTTGTTAGGGCACAGCAGCAGGAGGCTAAAGGCCCAGCTACAGGACACCTGCTTTATCTTGTTTTCATGTGATATGGTCTGTCCCATTGGACCATGAACTCCTTGAAGGCAAGGATTGATTTTTGCCTTTCTTTGTATCCCTAGAAGTTAGGACAGTGTCTAATACATAGTAAGTGCTTAATAAATGCTTGTCACTGTGTGACCTTGGACAAGTCCATATACTTTACTATGCTTCTATTTTTTATCTGCAGGATGAAGATAAAATGCTTACACTTCCAAACTTCTAGGGATTTTAAGTAAAAAGACATTTAGTGAATCTTCAAGTACTGAGTCAGGTGTAATAAGGTGGCCAAGCTATCCATAGTACATGTCAAATCAGGTCAACAAGCAACTTCCCTTAATTCCAGTGCCTTCCTGCTGTTTGTTTTCTATTTAGCCTGGATATAACTTGTTTGTATGTATTTGTTTGCATGTTGTCTTCTTCCTTAGATTGGAAACTCTTTGAGGGCAAGGACTGTCTTTTACCTCTCTTTGTATCCCTAGCACTTAGAATAGTGCCTGGAACATAGTAGGTTTTTAATAAGTATTTATCGGCTAACTGACAGATTGTAAGTCCAGCATTGCCAATAGGAATGAGTGTAAGCAGAAATGTTCGCTCTCAAAGTCAAGGGCCTGAAGGGACCTGGACCCATAGCCTTTGGAAAGGGAAGATCCTAGTGGGACCTAAGTAGGAAACATTTCTCTTTGACAGAACTTGAAAGGTGAAACCAGGGGTAGCAGAGTAGAGAGAGATGATCCCTGGAGTGAGGATCAGGAGCTCTGGGTCCTCTTTCTGGCTCTGCTTGAAGACCTTCAAGGCATGAGAGCTCACCATCTCTCAATTCCATTTTGGATGGTACTTATTGCTAAGAAGTTTGTCCTGACCTCAAACCCAACACTGTGTCTCTGTACCCATTGCTTCTGATCCTCATCTCTGGGGGCCAAGCTGAACAAGACTAATCTCTCTTCCATGTTACAACTAGTAGGTACTTGGAAGCAGCTATCATGTCTCCCCCACCCAGTCTTCTCTTTTTGATCTCAAATCTCTCATTCTATCCTCTATGCTGATTCTCAGGGACCATAGTGGACATTGAATTGCCTTGCATTGATTCCAGAAGGTCTCAAAGAGGCCCAAAGAATTAGGTGTGCTTTTTTAAAATTGTGTTTGTTTTTCTTGAATGCCACACCTATAAAATAGGGCAAGTTATAACTGTATTGCACAGGGCTGTTGTGAGACTCAAATGAAATCATGTACATTCAAAAAACATTACACTGTATGCTAGAAGGAAGAGAGAAAAAATACATCCCTTGCCCTCAGGGGGCTCACAATCTAGCAAGAGAAACAAGACAACTACTTAAAGGGTAACAAGACAAAAACAGGAAGGGATAAGTACATAAGAAAAGTAAAGATTGAATATTAGGTGAGGGCTGAGAATGAAGGACACATAATTTTGAGATTAGTTTTCAGTATATACAATTTAGGAATAAATGTGAGTCATTTGTGTTGGAAGGGGGAACATCACTTGAAATGAATCAAGACCTGAGTTTAAATGCCAAACACTTAATTAGCTATATAAATCTGGGCAAGTTGCTGACCCCCTCTGAGCCTCAGTTTCCTCACCTTTAAAATGGCAATAATTATTCCCTTAATTCTTTTCTCAAGGTGTTGTTATGAGGATCAGATTAGATCATGTCTGTGATTCAACTGGATAACATACACATGGTCAAATGAGATCACATATAAAGAGCTTTGCAAATCTTAAAGTGTCTTAAAAGTTGTATGTAAAACATAGCATGGTAGTTGTTACTGTTAGCACCTGATGGAAACCTGGCTTTAGAGCTGGAAGGGATCCGAGAAGCTGCCCAATCCAACCTCTCCCCCCCCCCCATTCTACAGATGAGGAAACTGAGGTCATAGAAGTTAAGTGATTTGCTAAAGTTCACCCAGCAGTGGAGTGAGGATTTGAGCCCAAGCTTTCCAAATATAGAGCTGATCTGTTTGTTCCTGAGTTTGCCATGCATGATACAGCAGCCCTTCTGACCTTTGTTTCTATATTCCCCCTCAAACAGGCTGCTATGAGAAGGCCCTTGAGCACCTACAAGAAGTCCTTGGCCCTACTCCCAGATCGGAGCCTGCCCAGGCCCGTCTGGGATTCCTCCAATTGAAGAAGAAAGACACTGCAGCTGCCATTCACAACTTACAGCCCCTGGCTGGGAAGGATGCTAAGGATCTGGGGTTCCTCCTGAACCTGTTGGACACCAAGCAGCGCCACAGCCTCTCACAGGTACGGTAGGGGCTGGCGCCGTCTTGCTTGGATCTCCCAAGAGTAAAGAGAAGGGAGGGGAAAGGAATAAACATTTATTAAGCTCCCCCCATGTGCCAGGCACTGTGCTAAGGGCTTATTAATGTTATCTCACCTGATCCTTACATCAACTGTGGGAGCTAGGTGCTATTATGATTCTATTTTATAGATAAGGAAACAGGCCCAGAGAAGAACCTGCTTAAGGACATCCAGGCAGCAAATGATAGAGCCAAAATTTGAACTCAGATCTGATCTCAAATGAATTACTCTTTCCAACAAGCCACCCAGTTGGAGGGAAACAGAGAAAAGAGCACTGGCTCTGGTATTGGAGAATCTGGGCTCAAATTTCACTTCTGACGCATGCCACCTGTGTGACCTTAGGCAAATCACTTTACCTTCATGGACCTCAGTTTCCCCATCTGTAAAATGTAACAGTTGAGGTGGATGACCTCCTAGCTCTAAATCTGTGATCTTACTTAGAGATGAAAAGGACCTC
The DNA here is from genome assembly GCA_011680675.1 of Gymnobelideus leadbeateri. Taxonomy (NCBI): domain Eukaryota; kingdom Metazoa; phylum Chordata; class Mammalia; order Diprotodontia; family Petauridae; genus Gymnobelideus; species Gymnobelideus leadbeateri. Next base: position 77,275 of record WOXC01008173.1, on the reverse strand, counting down.
AAGAGGTCATCCAGTCTCATTTTACAAATGAGGAAACTGAGGCCCAGAGAAATAAAATAACATGAGCAAGGTCACAAATGTTCTAAGTGACAGATGAAGGATTTGAACCCAGACCCTCTGACTCCAAAGACAGCACTTATTAGTCTGTACCCCAGTGCCTCTCCTGTCTATTCAAGGGTGACCTCTTGGAGCAAAATCTATGACACTGATGGTCTCATATTGAATTGCATTACATTGCATTGATTTCAACAGATCTCCCCAAATCCCCAAGATTCCGAGGTTTTGTTTTTGTTTTCTTTTGTTTCTGACTATCACATCTATAAGATGGGATGAATTATAGTTGTCCTGGATGGGGAATTTGTGAGACTCAGATGAAATTATGCCCATCCAAAGCACTTTACAATGTGTTCTATATGGAAAAAGAGGGGAAAAAAACAAAGCAAAAGAAAAAGATGGTCCTGCCCTCAGTGAGCTCACTGTCTAATAGGGGAGATAAGACAGTGATTCATAGGATAGTAAAAGGAGTCCAGGTGCTGTTGTCTGTCTATGTTTTTGTGGGAGAGGTGAGCAGATGGGGGCTGCCCCCCATTCCCACCCCCACTCTCTTCCTGTGACTCACCCAGGCAGTCATAGCAGCCTAAAAGCCCCTTCTATGCTTCCCCAACCCTTTGGAAATTCACTGCTGCTCCTCATCAACCCCTATTAAGGCCATGGCGGCTGCCTGATTATCTGAGTGCATCTCTGAGACAAGCAGAGGCATGCAATTTGCAGTTATTGCTTTAGCTGATGGGGAGAGGACAGCTTGGTAAACAAGAATTAATTTATCAGCTTATAAAAGTTTCTTGCTTACCTTGTCTGAGAGAAGCCTCTGTACCCGTGAAAAGGGATGAGACACCCTGTACCAGAAAGAAGCCAGTGGAATCTCATTTGACTGTCTGAGAATCATCCAACCATGGATTATGTCTCCTTCTCTCCAGGGAAGGGGCTTGAAAGTCATCCCAGAGGAGGCTGAAGGATGAGGACTGGGAATGGATCCCATAGATCCCCATAGATCTACAATCCTGTTAAGCTCCTACCATGTTCCAAGTACTAAATTAAGCACTGGAAATAAGATGACAAAAAGTAAATAAGGAGATAAAATTCTTCTGGAAGGAGGGAAGGGGATACAAGATATACATGAACAAAGTTTATACACAGTGGATTTAAGAGGGAGAGAGTCCCAATAACTTCAGGGAGTGTGAGTGTGTGGGGGTAGGGGATGTCATGAAATCAATTAACAAGCATTTAGTAAGTGCCTACTGTGTATCTGTAATGGGCATATGGAGGATGCCCATACAAACATGAAATAATCCCTGCCCTCAAGAAGCTTATACTCTATAGGACGAAACAGTATACATACATACAGTAAGTGGGAAATAGCTACAAAGTAGCTACAAGATAACAGGGACATGTTAGATATTAGCAACTGAGGGAATCTGAGAAGGCTTCACATACAAAGTAGTACTCGCCTTTTGTCTAGAAGGAAACTAAGGATTCCAAGGAGCAAAGATGAGGAGGAAGGTATTCCAGATGCAGGGGTCATCTTGAGCAGCAGGAGTTATGTATGAGGGCCAACTCGACTACCGATTGATGGGAACAGATAGGGCCTGAGGAAGGATACTATGAAACAAGAGTGGAAAGAGAAGTGGGAGAGAGCAGAAAGTTTTAAATGCCAGCCTGAGGATTTTGTATTTTAGTTTAAGAGGCAATGGGGAGCCATTGAAAAATTTCTGAGTCAGGGAGGGTGGCATGGTCATATCTTTTTACAAATGTCACTTGGGCAGCAAGGCAGAGGATGGATTGAAAGGGGGCAAGACTGGACCCAGGGAGGTCACATGGGAAGCTTTCAGCCTAAGCAGTTGGACATCACTAGACCTAGAGTCAGCAGGACCTGTGTTCAATCCTAAAGCTTCCCCCATCTTTGTCATTCTAACTTGGTATAAACCCAAGAACAGGACAGATGGGTGCCAGAGTTCCATTTCTGAGAAGTTTGGAAGAAGGATACCTTTCTGCCTTATTGACTGACATTTACAAAAAAGGTGGTTTTGGGATTAGATGCATCAGACATATGAAGAGTCTAGTTTTATCTCTACTTAATTTAGTGGCTTTGGAGAAGAGGATGACAGTAAAAACACTCCTGCCCTTCTCTAAAGCCACCCCCCTTTCTTTTGAGAGGTTCAAGGTCTCAAGGATTCGTACCTGGCTTAAAAGATGGCCAAAGGTAGGGAGCATTCAAATTAAAGCTCAAGGCTTTGATGTGTCCTTCTGGGAAATAAGAAACCCAAAGGAGCTTGTGGACCCATTGGGGTGGTACTGGTCCAGGGTGCTGATAGGCAGACCTCCTCTCCTCCCATGGACTGGAGACACAATCTTGAAAGGAGGAATCCTGCCATGAATCTAACCACCCTCTCCTGTCCTCTACTGGATGCCTTGAGGCTTGGCTGGAGATGGGGAAATGGTCCTTATTTCTTGCTGAAGGGCAGACTGGCAGCAATTGGAGACCAGGACCTCCTGTCAAGGGGTGGCCCACTCCAATTGGGCTATTATTAATTTGGGATGTCTTCTCCATGGATGCAGCTTTTTTCCAAGTGACCAAGCCTCCCCTTCTCCCAGATACTTCCATGAGACAGTAGTCCTGCCTCCCCTGTCCCCTGTGTTCTTGTGAAGATGGTAGAAGATGATGCCCTTTGCTAAGTCCCTGTAGTGAAGGTTGTAGTGACACCTGAATCCCAGAGACACATTTTGCCCTCAGACTGTGTAGCCATTCTTGGCTTCCCAAAGGGAAATTCTGAGGTTGGCACAGTGGCTAGAGCATTGGGCCTGGAATAAAAAGCATCAGAGTTCAAATCCAGCCTCTGACACTTCCTAGTGGTGTTACCCTGGTTAAGTCATAATCTCTGTTGGCCTCAGTCTCCTTATTTGTAAAATTGGGGCCATAATAACACCTACATCCCAGAGTTGTGGAGATCAAATGAGATAACTAATTGTAACATACTGTGCACAGTACCAGCACATGGTAGGTTACATAGAAATGTTCATTCCTTTTACATACATTGTCTCATTGTCTTTATGAGCCAAGATCCCAAACCCACCAAAACACTATAACTCAGGCCATCCTTCAAGTCCACAGCCTCAGAACCATAGCAGCTTCAAGAAAAACAAATCACTTACTCAGGAACTCCAGTGAACACAAAATCTCATCCATGTGGGTTTCATCTTTTTCAATGCAGACTTCAGTTCCTCACTCCATCGCATCACACTTGGCCATGCCTTTCCATAAGTCCTCCGGAAGGAATGTACTAAATGAGCTAGGGCATTTCCTCTTGGATGTCCCCCATGCCTGGAATAATGCCCCCTTTCTTCCCTGGTTTCTCCAAGACTCAGTCCCAAATCCATCTTCTAAAGAGGCCTTTTCCAGCTTCCCCCAGTCTCCCTTCTGAGATTGTTATCCAGTCATGGCCAACTCTTCATGACCCCACTTAGTGTTTTCTTGGCAAAGATACTGGAATGATTTTTCCATTTCCTTCTCAGCTCATTTTACAAATGAGGAAACTGAGGCAAACAGGGTTGATAGACTTTCCCAGGGTCAAACAACTAAGAAGTGAATGAGATCAGATTTGAACTCATGAAGATTACTGCAGGCACGTCTTGACTCTGTGCACTATGGCACCCCCTAGCAGCCCTCCTTTTGAGATCACCTTCCATGTATATTTTATGGTTATATAGTTGACTGCATGTTGTCTCTCCCAATAGAATGTGAGTCCTTGAGGGTGAGCACTCCTTTTGTCTTGCTTTGTATCCCTGGTTAAGCAGCTTCTAAGTGTCTGAGCCAGGATTTAAACATGGGGAAAGCTGCATAAGGAAAGCTAGGGGCTAAGGACCTGAGGTTCAATGGTCTCACTGCCAGTGGCAGATTTAGGCTTGAATAAAGAGAAGATGCCTAACAATTAGGGTCTTTCAAAAGTGGAACCAAGCTGCCTTGGGAAGAAGTGAGTTCTCCATGACTAGGGGTCTCCAGGCAGAGGCTAGAGGACCACTCCTGGGAATGGTCAAGTGGGATGCATTGACCTCAATTCTCTTCCAACTCACTTTCTGTGATCCAATTCACTTGCAAGTCATGCTCCCTTATAAGAACAAAGGACAACCAGCAGCAACCACAATAGAATCTGCCCAGAGGCAAATTTTGGCTCTTTATTCAAATTTTAGGGACCTAGGTGGTGCTATATTGCACAGAGCACGGGGCCTGGAGTTAGGAAGACATTTTCATGAGTTCAAATCCAGGCTCAGACACTTCCTAGCTGTTTGACCCTAAGCAAGTCATTTCACCTGGTTTGTCTCAGTTTCCTCATCTGTAAAATGAGCTGGAACAGGAAGTGGCAAACCACTCCAGTATCTTTGCCAAAATTATTGGATCATGAAGAGTCAGACAAAACAGAAAACAACTGAACAGCATCATATGTTGTGTCTATACACAATGTTATGTATGCTTTATGTGTATGTATAATGTGTGTATGTATGTAATGTTCTGTATATTCCTTCAGGAAGAGAGTTTTGCACCCTACCCTTCCCCTTGAGGATTGGAATAGAGATTAGATCAGATGTCCAATGAAATCAGCCTCCCCAAGATGTCTGGTCTACCCTGAACTTTAGGGCAAGACACCCCCTAATTGGGTTTGGCAATAGGACACTTTGAGTCCAGGTCTTCTACCTCTAGTTCCAGAATTCTTCCCTTATGCCACATTAACCATGTTTCCCATGATGCCCTGACCTGGGACAAGTCACTTCCCTCTCTGGGCCTCATTTTCTTCATTGACAAAATGGTGGCACTAGACTGGAAAACCCCAAAGGTCACATCTAGATCTCAATCCATGAACCCACAGTTGGTCTCTTTCTCAGCCTTAGTTACCCCAATTGCCAAGACTTTTCCTTTGTCTTTATTATGAGCCTCAGTCCCACCCAACTAAATGGCACCATAGCATATTTTTACATTTTTCACTTATTTGTTGTTGCCCTAGTTTCACGTGCAAATGCTTTTTGGGATGAACAAGCTGATTTAGTTGGACCTCTTATGTTTTCCCCTCTATAGTATTTGGCTTCTTTTGGTGAAAGGATAATGTGTGTATGTGGGAAGGGGGAGGTTGGGGGGGGGGGGCTTAGTGTCCAGAGATTCCCAAGAAACTTTTGGAGTCTAGAAAGAGAAAGGAAGGATGGGTATTCTAAGATAGCAAAACACAGTAACCAGGGTAAGGAAGGGACTGCTGCTCTCTGACCTAATCAATCAATCAATCAATCAATCAATCAATCAAACAGCAAGCATTTGTTAAATGTGTTTCATCCTTTTAAGAAAGATAGTGTTCCAGAGTAGACAGAGCACCTGCCTTGGAAGCCAGGAAGACCTGATACATCCTGACTGAGTGACCCTAGGCAAGTCCCTTAGATTCTCCATGCTCTGGGTCCAGACAACCCTGTGAGACCATGACCTGAGCTGGTAAAGGGCATTTCCTCACCCTGGAGATCCCTATACCAGTGAAGTCTCAGGTCTGTCCCTATCCCAATCATCCTACTCTGTGTTCAGTGCTGGGGCTATGATAACAAAAAAAAAAAATAACCCTTGCCCTCAAGGGCCTTCAGGCTGAATCTAAGTGATTTGCCCAGGGTCACACAGTCAATGGTGAATAAACATTTATTAAACACCCACTGTATGCCATGTCCTATACTAAGAGTTGAGGATACACAGCTAGTAGTAGTAGTAATGATAAGAACGGTAATACTGATTGCTACCATTTTCATAGCATTTCAAAGTTTGAAAAGCATGTTAGGTAGTATAATACATAGGGTACCAGGCCTGGAGTCAGGAAGACCTGAGTTCAAATATGGCCTCAGACACTTACCAACTGTGTGACCCTGGGCAAATCACTTCACCCTGGTTGCCTCAGTTTCCTCATTTGTAAAATAAAAAGGAAATGGAAAACCACTCCAGTATTTTTGCCAGGAAAATCCCAAATGGGGTCACTGGAGAATCAGACACAGCTGAAAAGGACTAAGCAACAAACAAAGCATGTTGCATATTAACATTTAACAATTTAATGAATTTAATCATCTCATTCATTTAATTCTTACGAACATCCTAAGAGGTAGTTGCTATTATTATGTCCACTTTACAGATGAGGAAACTGAGACCCAGAGAGTGACTTGCCCAGGGGTCATATAGCTAGGAAGTGTCTGAGTTGGGATTTGAACTTGGGTCTTCATGACTCCAGGCCCAGAGCTCAACCCACCTGCCTTCCTAATAGGAACAATGAGAAGCTGAGGGATCAGGAGTGATCTGACCTGGTCTGACCTGGAGCTGATCAGACCAGATCTGCTTCGTTGTGCACCATCTCAGGTGCCAAATCTTAGGAAGAAAGCTCCTAAGAGGGACATTGGCCAAGGGAACATAAAAAAGCTCCACCCTGAGTCCAACCCATATGAGGATCAGTTGGAGCAACTGGGAAGGAGAAAAGCCTGGTTCAGGAGGAGACAGGACAGTGGTCTTTAGTATTTGATGGCTGTTCTAAGGAAGAAATCCTGGATTTGTCCAGTTATATGTTCCAGAGGGCACACCACAATCAGGGGCAGACGTTACAGCTGGCAAAGAGGCAGATTGGAGCTTTGGAAAAAAAGAAAACTTCCAGCAATGAGAAAGTTCCCCCAAGGCTGCCCTGGGCTGCCATGGGAGGTCATGAGGTCTTTGCTCTCTATCAGGCTTTGGTCAGAAGCTGGATGGCCATTCTGTGCAGGGAGTTTTCATTCACCTGTGGATCAGCTGTCTCCTCTTTCTGCTTCTCTCTATATGTTCCCTTGATCATTTGGCCTGTGTGACTTTGGACAAGTGATTTCTCCTTCCCCAGACCTCAGTTTCCTCATCAGTCAAATAAGAGGGTTAGTTTAGATGGCCTCAGATGTTCCTTCCAGTTCTGAGTCTCCTTAGAGGATCATAAAAATGCTTATTTTCTGCCCTGGCTTTCTCTTCCCTCTCTCCCTCCGTCCTCTCTGAAGACAAGAGTGGATTAATCAGAACACAGGCAGAATTCACTCGGATAACCCTGAGTCGTGCTCTGAATAAACATTAAAAAAAATGCCTCCATCTTGAAGAGTCAGGACCCAGCTAACCATTCCCCTTGGATCCAGGCCCTGGGAACAGAAGAAAGGAGCCCAGGCTGTAGGGATTTAATCTGCCTATAACCTTCACAGGCCTCAAATTTAACATCTTCAATATGCTTCTGAAAGTCATTTGGGCTGAAGCTGCGACTTGGCTTGAGTTTTCCAATTGTGCACATTAACTCAGGCAGGAAAACAAATGGATGATACCCCACTGTGAGCTCCACTTTGGAGATGGATGGATGCCTGCAGGGAAACTGTTTTCCCTTCTTAAAGACAAAGAATATTTCATGTGGCTGGCCACCGAGGCCTCAGAATAGCCTCTGATGGGACGTGCCAGATTTGGAAGTCAGGAAGATCCAGGTTCAGATCTTGCCTTGGCACTTCCTAGGTATGCCATCTAGGAGAGTCACCTGAAGGCTCTTAGACTCCGTTTCCCTCTCTGTAACATGAAGATGAATGATCACTCATCAGGTATGATGTTGAGGGATTCTAGTTCAGGACTGAGTTTGACCAGATGAACTCTGGGATTCTATTCTGGCCAGAGGTCCTCTGTAAAACATGTAGGTCTTCTCTCTGGACCTATATTTTGTCAGCAGTAAAATGAGGAGGATGAAGATGTTTTCTAGACATCCTTCCTCCTCTAAGGAGGCTAAGATCCTGTAATTAGGTTTCAGCCACCCATTTGTCAACCTCTTTACTACCAACAAGCTACCCTCTTCCCTGAGTAGCTTCCCTCTATAGTTTGCCTTCCAAAGGCGAGGCCCCAGCTAAGCCTTGTGAAGGACTTTGATGACCATTGAGTACCAACTCCAGGTGACCCCAAGATAAATGAGACAGTTACCCCTGAATTGCATGGTTCGATTAAATTCAATTTTACTTATATAAAAACTTCCTTAGTACATAAAAGCATATATATGTGTATACACACATATGTGTATATATGTATATAACATAATTACAAAAGTTTAGTTTTGCATTGATATGTTTCATAGTTACATCAACTACATTTCTCCAAGTGTGTCTCCTTCCTTTCCAACCCAGAGAGCCATACTTTGTGTTTTTTTTTTCTCTTTGGAGGGTGGAGGGTAGGGCAATTGGGGTTAAGTAACTTGCTCAAGGTCACATGGCTAGTAAGTGCTAAGTGTCTGAGGTCACATTTGAACTCAGGTCCTCCTGACTTCAGGGCCAGTGCTCCATTCACTGTGCCACCTAGCCTCCCTAAGAGAGCCATACTTTGTAAAGAAGAACAAAAAAAGAAGGGAAACATTTTAGTAAAACTAACAAACAGTATCAACCATTATGTGTTCTACACCCTACCTCTGCCCAGGATTGGGGCGACATGGAGATGCCTTCTCGCGTCTCCTCTTAAAGGACAATTTTGGTCATTATATTTTTACAGTCTTCAGATTTAGTTGTTTTCTTTTTACCCTTTCAATCTCCATTGTCTGCTATATGTTGTTTCCTGTTTCAGCTCACGTTACATCAGTTCTGATAAATCTTCCCAGGGTTCTCTATAATGATTACATTCATCCTTTCCTACAATGCAATAATATTCATTCATCCTCCATCCTCCTCATTTTACTGGTGATAAAATATAGGTCCAGAGAGAAGACCCACATGTTTCACAGTCAGAGGACTTCAGGCCAGAATAGAATCCCAGAGTTCCTCTAGTCAAACTCAGTCCTGAACTAGAATCCCTCAACATCATACCTGATTCATGTACTGCAGTTTTTCCAACTATTACCCAATAAATGGGTATCAACTTTATTTCCATTTCTCTGCTCTTACAAAAAAACCTGCTTCTATAAATATTTTTGGTAGATAAAGGGGATCTTTTGTTTCATAATTGACCTCTTGGGGGTCTATTTCAAACAGTGGAAAATCTAGGTCAAAGGGTATAAACAATTTTTGTTACTCCACCTAATTCCAACTTGAAAAGATCTTCCTTTAAAGGATACCAAAGCAGTGATTGATTTTAGGCTATCTGTCAGTCTGTAAGAGACAGAGGCACTAGGATCTATGTGCCCCATTTTAAGAAAATCCAATATACCAAAATCCCAGCTTATGAAACCAACCAATTAGAAGGCGATTGTCCACATTACAAAAGGAATTATCTCTGTGTTCCTTTACAAAGCCAATGGCCCGGCATGCATCAGAATTAGGATTCACTTTAACAAAGTGAGGCACATGTATAACTTTGCAGGAACACATCTGTTGTAATAGATAAGAAACCTTCACATAATTATGTAGAATTTTTTTTGGTGGTGTGGCAATGGCATTGCTTCAGTGTAGACCTTTGGGGAATTAGTTGAAAAAGGCCTAAGAGATACCAGCATATGAAAGAGAGAAAATGTTGCCCATTCACAAACTGTGGTATCTTAGTGGAGTTCAAAATTGATGAGGAAAAGCCAGCTCCAGAATATTGACTCTCTGTAGTGCTTAGGCTGAGGAATTAATGTATTCATGAGAAAACTGTGGGGTTCTTGGCAGATAGGGCTTGAAAAAATCTACTGAAAAGAGACTGTCTTCAGTTGAAATTTACAGATTCCCAGAATGACAGAGTTGGCCATCTAGTGGGACCCATCCTGGAACAAGTAGGTGCTCCACGACATCCCTTCCAAGGGCTCATCCAGCTACTGCTCAAAGGAAGGGACACTAATTAGTTCTCAAAGCAGCCCACCCTGCTTCAGTACAACTGTAAATGTTATGAAGCTTTTCCTCCTTATATTCTGGCTTTCCTGCAAGATTCACGGGTTGTTTCTAGTTCTGCCTTTTGGGATCAAGCTGAACCAGGCTAATTGTCTCCTTTGTGATAGCTCTTAAGACAGTTGGTATTTAAAGACAACCACTATCCCCACTTCCCTCCCTCTACCCATTTTTTTTCCTCTTCTATGGCTAAGTATACTCTTTAACAGAACCACATATGACATGGTCTCCAGTCAACTCACTCTTCTTGTCACCCTCCTCTGGACATGCTCCAGCTTATAAATAACCTTCTTAAAATGGGGTGCCCATTTTAAAGCTGGAGGTAGTCTTCCAGGTGTGTTCTGATCAAGAGAAAGGAAAATAGAATTCTCACTCCCTGCGTTTTGGACTCTACTCACACAGCTAACAACTGTTAGCTTTTTTGACTGCCATCTCAATGAATTGGCCTTTACTAATGTGGCTGGCATTAGGGATGCAAAGAAGCAAAAGGCAGTCCCTGCCCTCAAGGGACATGTAGTCCAAAAGAAGAGTGAGAGAGAGAGAGACAGAGACAGAGACAGAGACAGAGAGACAGAGAGAGATAGAGGCAGAGAGATGGATGAATGGATGGATAGATAGATGGATGGTTTGGATAGATGAATGGATAGACAGGTAGATAGATAGATAGATAGATAGATAGATAGATAGATAGATAGATGATAGATGGATAGATGTGTGTATGTTCATGTATATTAATATATACATGTATATATGTATAATATATATATTTATTTGCAAACAAATATATACAAAGCAAGATAGACATAGATATGCAAGATAAATAGAAAAGAATAACAGAGGAAAGGTGCTGGAATTAAAAGGGATTGGGGAGGGCTTCCTGTCACAGCCCAAACTTCTAACCCACTGGAAAATATACAAGAAAAGCTTAACCTACTATTTTTGAAACATCCCACCCCCACCCCAGTGGGGAAAGGGGGGGAGGGGATTTTATCTCAGCCTCTTAAGTACTATAATCTCCTCTCCATCCTTCTGGAGGTTGCCCTCTTTTGAAATGTCTTTGTTTGGGTCCAGTTACAGAGAGGCAGTGATAAGTACCCTTTTTTTCCCTCTAATTAGAAATGAGTCTTGGGCAATGTCTGTCTAGGTATCTAGATGGTGGAGAGGGAATGTCAAGATGACTAGGGTCATTCCTATCTGATGACCTGGGCCTGTGTGATTTATTTCTCCTGGTGGGTTCTAGAGTTCTGGCCAGAAGTAAAGAACTGTAATTTTCCACCAATTTGTGCTGATTCTAGCCACCTTCACTTAACCTTCACCCCCAGAAGCTCTTCCAAAACTGTACCACACACAAAGGGCATTCGCAGCCTGCCAGCCTCTCCACCTGGAAGTCAAAAACTCAGCATGTCCAAAAAAGGAGCTTATTCTACTTCCTGCCATACCCATCCTCTCCCTGAGCATCCCTGTTCCTATCAAGGGCACTACCACTTTTCTAGTGACTTAGGTTTACAACTTCCCTTTCCCTTAACCCATCCCTCATATCCAATCAATGTGAGTCTTGTCAGTTCCCTTTCCCGGACATCCTTCCCCTTCTGTGCACTGACATAGCCACCTCTCACCAATGACCTCATAACCTCTAGTCTGGACTGTTGCAATAGCCTCCCAGTCAGTCTCTCCGATACCCTCACGATCAGAAACTATGATTGTCCATGTGCTTCTATATATTAAAAAAAACTGTCAGCAGCTCCCTACTGCCTCTAGGCTTACCAACAGAAACACCAACACGAAGACACCGTGCAGCTTGGCATTTACAGTACTCTACAATCTGGAGCCCGTTGACCTTTCCAGGAATTTCATTTCCATCTCCTTCACACAGTCTAACCAGACTGGCCTACAATCTGTCCCTTGAGTTTGACTTTGTGTCTCCCACCCACTGGCCTTTGTTCCATGCCTTAGAACACACTCTTCATTTGCTTTCGCTGATCAAAATTCCTGTCTTCCTTCAGGGTTCAGCTGCGATGCCACCTCCTGCATGAGACCTTTTCAGTGCCTGGTGCTTTCTCCCTCCTCAAACTGTCTCCTATTAGCTATCAGTGTACATGGAAGGATATGAGCACTTATGAAGAGCCCTCTACGTCCTCGGCACTGTGTTAAGCACTTTACAAATGCTCTCATTTATCTTTACAACCACGACCTTGGGAGCAAAGTCTTATTTTCATCCACATTTTACAGTAGAGGGAAACTGAGTCAGACAGTGGTTTCTCTCCCCGCCCCCCCCCCCCCAGCTAGTAAGTGTCTGACACTAGCTTTGAACTCGAGTCTTCTTGACTCCAGGCCCAGCACTCTACCCACCAAACCACTTATCTGCCTCCTGTACATCTGGGCAAAGCAGGAAAAGACTGGTCCTTCCTCTACAGGTCAGTCCTTCATATACTAGGAGACATGGACTAAGGTCCTTCACTATCCCGGTTGTCTTCCTATGGCTACTCTCCAGGTTATCAGTGTTTTCTTACATAAACTATAATACCCAGAGCTGAACACAATACTCCAAGAAAAGTCAGTTGTAGAACTGAATTGAATAATATCCTTGATGTTATGACAAAGAAGCCAGACCTTTACTTTCCAATGACTGTTCTCTGTATTCCAAGTAGTTCCCTGGAAGGCCAAACACTTATTCTCCTAAGACTTCTATGGCTCCTTGGATCACAGATTCTATACCTGAAAAGGTCATCTTGGTTCAGCTCATCCAACCTCCTCTAATTTACAGGTGAGGCAGAGAGAAGTGACTTACCCAAGGTCACAGAGGTCAGTCCTGCCTGAGAGAGGCAAGATGCAAATCCAGGTTCTCTGGCCTCCAACCCAATGCTCTCTCCACTGTGCCACACTGCCTCCTTATATAATCAAATATAGTTGGATTTTTTTAAGGTTAGTAGGGTACTTTTTTAAAAGTATAGATTTCCAAAGGCAATAGAATTTCAAACAGACTCAAAATGGAGCACATGTTATATTTTGCTTCTAGGATAAAGTATAAATTCTAAAATATTCAAACAGAGCATGCCCACATTGCTTATTTGTTCATTTCTGCTCTGTTCAGATAGAACATTGTATAATATTCACAGGGTCATCAGTCTAAACCTATTCCAACTACCACATTTCTCAAATGAGGAAACTGAGTCCCAGAAGTGACTTTCCTACAGTTGTACAAGTCATAAGAATCAGAGGAAGAAAATGAAGTCAAATCCTCTTTCCCCTGCAACATCATGTCTCCAAGATATCAAGGACTTGTGCTTGCTTTTACTTTATTTGCCTGTTTTATATGTTTACCTGACTGGGGGTTTTATGGATAGCAATCGTATTTTTTTCCAGCAGGTGTTGAGCAGGGAAAGCTAAGGTGCGTAGGACAGCTTTCCACCCTGCAGGATGCTGGGGGGCGGGGCACTTGCCACATAGTCCTTTCCCTCCTCCCCTCCTCCTTCCACCCCCACAGCTCCAAGGACTCATTTGCCCCTGCTGAGTGGGACTGAGCCTTGGTGGAGTTTCTCTTGGCAGCTCCCACATTCTCTCCTGGCTGCGTCCTGAAGAAAGCGCAGTCCGCTTGTTAGGAGTAATGAAACATCCATTAGTGCACTGACGGTTTGGGCTGTTTCCCTTGCTGACCTTCACGAATTGAGTATTTGGCCTTTAGGAGGTGAGAGCTGCAGAGAGATCAGTGGCCAAGAACCCACAAACTGCCTGGTCTTTTGGATTAATGGGGAGCTGAAGTGGTCCTCTGCCCCTTCCTCTTCTGAAACGACAAAGACTGAGCATCTTTCCTGCAGCCCACTTTCCTCCTCTGCAGGGTACCCCCTCCCCTTGTTCTCTGCCTGAGTTCTTGCTGTCAATTGTGGGAAACACATTTTAATGTTTTGGAATCAGTTTCATATTGCTGAGGCCATAAAAACAAATGAACCAGCATTAATGTTGCAGGATGCTTTTCTAATGGCAAGTTCTTGGATCAAACCAGGCAACAAACAAGTCTGTTCCCTATTGTAACAGCCACTGATGAGCAGGTGTAAAGGGAGGCTGGAACAGGGTTTGGAGTATTTTTGTCTTGGAGGAGGTGGTGTTTCCAGGGGAAGCTGTGGGCCCATGAGGATGGCTACCCCTTGTGGGAGCCCAAGGCATTATTGGGAGAGAAAGAATTCAGTGGAACCTGCAGCAGGATAGCTAGAAGGAAACTAGCATCTGGCCAATGGTAGTCTTATGCTTATCCATCCATCAAAAAGTAATTATTAGGCATCTGGGTGACACAGTAGATAGAGTGCTGAGCCTGGAGTCATGAGGACCTGAGTTCAAATCCGGCCTCAGACACTTGGCACATTTACTAGCTGTGTGACATTGGGCAAGTCACTTAACCCCAATTGCCTTGCCTTCCCCCCTCAAAAAAAAGAAGCAATTATTAAAGGTCTAGGCACTTTGCTAAACTCTGGAGATAGAAAGACAAAAACTAATGGGTCCCTGCCCTCAGGAAGCTTAAGTTCTATTGGGGGAAACAACATGACATCCCATGGAGGAACCTCAGAGGCTATCTGGTCCAATTCCCTAATTTTACAGAAATAGAAACTGAGGCCAAAGAATGTAAGCAACTTACCCCAGGTCACTCAGAGTGAACATAAGTGGTGGAATTTGAATAGAGGTTTTCTAACTCTAGAGAGAGCATGCTCCTTCAAGATGGACCTTGACTGTCAAGGGTTTTCAGGACCCAATAGATGGGCATATGTTGGATACTAGAGGCAATAGGAAGTAACTGGAATGGATTGAATCTGGAAGTGACATGGTCAGACTTGTTCTTTGAAAATATCACTTTGACAGCTGTGAAGGACAGATTGGAAAGAGGCAGAACTGCAAACTAGGAATCACTCCATGGGAAAAGGTTCCAAAACATTCATAATATGAAATATACAAATGAAAATACCTCATGCCCAACAAATTGGTAGAGATTTTTTAAAAATGGAAGCCTTCAGTGTTGGAGGGGCTGTGGGCAGACAGGCAGACTACTTATCAAATTTTCATATGCCCCAAAGCTGGAAGGGGAGAGAGGAGATAAACATTTATTAAGTGTCTACTCTGTGCCAAGCACTGAGCTGAATGCCTTATAAATATTATCTCCTTTGATCATTTGAAGGCATAGCTAACACATTGGATTACGTTGTATTCCTTGTAGAAATTAGTCTTTGTATTCGATGTCTTTGCCTAATTATTTTTCTTTGTTATAAGGGAAAGATCAGTGGGAAGTGATGAAAGAGCAATGATGGAGAGACAACAGACACCAATAAAACATCTTAATTTTTTAAATGACAGTTTTGCATTAGTCATCTCTAAGAAGCCCTTTTAGATAAATACTAAGTTGCAGAATGTCAGAGTTGAGCTTCTGAGGCCATCTACTCCCAGTGACACCTGGACATGAATCCCTTCTCCAACCTACTTGACAGGTGATCATCCAACCTTGCCTTAAAATCCCCTAAGGATGGAGAAGCCACTGCCTTCCAAGGCAGCTCATTGCATTTATAGTGAGAAAGATCTTCCTTACATGAAGTCTAAATTGCCTCTTTACAATTCCCACCACCTAGTTCTTAGCCTCTGGACCAAACAAATCTGATCTCTCTTACATGTGGCAGTCCTTCACATACTTTTGAGACAGTAACCATGTCCATCTCCCCTCCCCACCACCAAATCTTCTCTTCTCCAGGCTTAACAATCCTTATTCCTTCAATCAATCCTACTATGACATGGTCTCTAGTCCAGTCATTTTTCTGGTGGCCCTCATCTCTCAAACTTTTTAATGTCTTTACTAAAATATCCATCTGGTTAATACAATGATCAACCATAATTCCAGAAGACCAAAGATGAAATATGCTACCTGCTAGAGAGATGGGGGACTGAAAATACAGTGTGAGACATAAATCTTTGGATATGGCCAATGGAGAAATGTGTTCTTCTTGACTGTGCAAGTTTGTTATAGGGGCTTTATTTTCCTTTTTAAAAAATTCATGCAACATGGCTAATATTATAAATGTTTTACAAGACTTCACATGAATAACGGGTTACATTGCTTGCCCGCTCATTAAGTGGGGAAGGGACTGGAAGGAGAGAGAATTTGGAGCTCAAAAAATTTTTTTTGCTTTATTTTGGAGGGCAATTGGGGCTAGTTTTTGTGTTAAGTGTCTGAGGCCAGATTTGAACTCAGGTCATCCTGACTCCACGGCCTCTACTCACTGCACCACCTAGCTGCCCCTGGAGCTCAAAATTTTTAAAAAGAATGAAAAAATATTCAGTTGGAGGAAATGAGAGACTGAGACAATTGTTCAGACATTTTCAGTTGTGTCCAACTCTTCATGACTCCAATTGGGGTTTTCTTGGCAAAGATACTAGAATGATTTGCCATGTCCTTCTCCAAATCATTTTACAGATGAGAAAACTGAGGCAAGCAGGGTTAAGTGACTTGGCCATGGTCCTACAGCTAGCAAGTATCTGAGTCCAGATTTGAACTCAGGTCTTCCTGACTCCAGGCCTAGCATTCTACCCACTGCACCACCTAGCTGCACCTGAGACAAATGATAATTATAAAAATAAAAGGATGACTTGGGGAAAAAATTCAACTGTCCATTTTACACTGAACACAGGACTCCAGAGGCAGAAGACTATCATTGCCTTCTTCATGGACACTGTGCTTCTCATATAATACACACTAGAAGCCCATTAGTTTTCTTGGCCACCATATTATAATGTTGGTTCCTATTACATTTACTAACCCTCCCGCCCCCACCTTTCCTTGGATACCATGACCCAAACCCACATCCAGAGCACAGTGTGTCTCAATCTCAGATGCACCTGCATGGGATTATAAAATTCTAATCCATGCCCCAATTCTGGCCCAAGGCATCTAAACTCAAGTCAACATCTTCACCAGGGAGCATAGAATGAGATGTAATGGGGAGACAGGCTGGTGGAGGAGACTCTGGAGATAGAGGACTTGGGTACTCACTTCCTGTGTAACCAGGGGCAAGCCTCTTGACCTCCAGAGTCCTTGGTGTCTTCCACTGTGGCTCATAGATTAAGAGCTAGAAGGACCCTTACACATCATCCAGTTCAATTTGTTTAAAATTCTCCTAATCTCCTCAACCCAATTCAGTCAGCTCAATTCAATCAATGCTTGTGCTGGATGGGCACTCAGAAGGATTGGAAAAATGAACAAAAGACCAAGACCAAGAAAACAGTATTGTGCTTAATTCTGAGTGCTTATGTTTTAGTAGGGGCAACTGTGTGGCACTGTGGATAGAGCACTGGGCCTGGACTCAGGAAGACTCATCTTCTTTAGTTCAAACCTGGTCCTAGATACTTCCTAGATGCATAATTCTGGGCAAAGCCCTTAACTCTGTTTGCCTCAGTTTCCTCATCTGTAAAACGAGCTGGAGAAAAAATGACATAGCACTCCAGTATCTCTCTCCAGAAAACCCCAAGTGGGGTCATGAAGAGTTGGACATAACTGAAATCACTGAACTTTGAGTTCATGCCCCATGAGTAAATGGGAATCTTTAGCCTCAAGGAGGAAAGACATAAAGAAATACAAGGAGGAGGGGCTTATTTGAAGGGCCATTATGGGAA
Source organism: Gymnobelideus leadbeateri (assembly GCA_011680675.1). Taxonomy (NCBI): domain Eukaryota; kingdom Metazoa; phylum Chordata; class Mammalia; order Diprotodontia; family Petauridae; genus Gymnobelideus; species Gymnobelideus leadbeateri. The sequence continues at coordinate 59,746 of WOXC01008173.1, read as the reverse complement.
GACTCAGTCTGCCTGGTCCCAGGGGCCAGAACTAGAAAAAAATTGGGGTGGGGGGAGGGTGAAGGCAGAGCTGCAAAGAGGCAAAATTGGGCTTGAAGTCAGAGGGAAAAACTTTCTGAAAAATAGAAACTGGAAACTTATCTGAAACTGGAATGAGCCATTTTGGGAGATAGTGAGTTCCCCATCACTAGAGGAAGTCAAGCACTGGCTGGACTTCACTCATACTTGCTGAGTGTGAAGTAGAGAGGATTCTGCTTCAGTTCCATGTCAAACTAGTTGGCTTTAGACATTCCTCACAATTCTTAGTGTCTATAATTCTTCACCATCTTTTTTGGTTCCTAGTGAGAGTGAGATCATCTATGTGTCCTTGTCTCTATCTCTGTCCAGGCAGCAGCTGAAGAAGGAAATGCCCTAAAGAAGGATCAGTGCCCAGAGAAGGCTCTTAGCTACTACACCTTGGCTGTCCTGGGCAGCAATGGGAACCCCAGATACCTCCGGCTGAGGGCATCATGCCTGTCCCACTTGCAGGATTTCAGTGGGGCCCTCAGAGACTTGGACAAAGTGATCCAGAAGCACACAGCCAATGACCTCCAGACGCAGGTGGAGGATTTTTGTTCCAGAGGCCGCTGTTTTTTAGGCCTCTCAGATGAGGCCAGTGCTGTGGAAGAGTTCATCCGAGCCTTCCAACTTTCTCCATCCCTGGCCCTTCGAAGTGTGTCTACTCAACCTGGAACCAAAGCACTGGCCCAGATGTTTCATCTAGCAGGTCAGCACTGCTTGGAGGAACAGCGCTATGAGGATTCTTGGAAGGTGGTAGAGTATGGCCTCCTCCTGGATGAAAATAGCAGTGACTTGAAGAAGCTTCGAGGGAGGGTCAAGAGAGAAGTCTCATGGGGCTGTAGTATTCACTGACCTAGAGAGGCCTTTAAAATTCAACCCAGTCACCTCTCCCACAGAAATATCCATCCTCCTTTGTTTGGGGAGGGTAGGGGAAGGGGATCCTTTAACATGACACAGAATCATTCTAGTTATCTGAAACTGGAATGAGCCATTTTGGAAGATAGTGAGTTCCCCGTCACTAGAGGAGGTCAAGCACTGGCTGGACTTCATTCATACTTGCCTGGTGTGAAGTAGAGAGGATTCTCCTTAGAGGGGGAAAATTTAAATATCCAAAATTAGCCTAAATAATAATAAAAGCTACTATCTAAATAGCATGTTAAGGCTTGTGATGCACTTTCCATTTGTTATCTCATTTGATTATCGAAATAACCCTATAAGGTGGATGCTTTCACATGATTCTCATTTTTTTTTTCAGATGAGACTAGGTTAAGAAAGGGTAAGTGATTTACCCAGAGTTAATCTCATGGCTAAAACACCATTCAAATTCAGTTCCTCCCCTCCCTTCTTCTCCCAGCTCTTCTTCTCCCCTCTTTCCCGACCTTCCTTGTCAGTGCTCTCCCCAAGGACCAGTACATTTCAATGGCCAGAAGCTGCTTTTTTTCCTTTGGGTTGACATTTCTTGAGGAAAGAACAAGCCTCAAACCCACTTCACTCTGGAGCTCATAGTTTCAACTATAGGTCCCTGCTCGCCTAGTGCAGAATCAATGTAAATACTAAATAGTAACTATTTCTCCTTTGGCCTGGGAGCCTGAGGGTCCTCCCCTCCAGTTTGATTTTTTTTCTTTCTGGATTAAAGGGGCTGCCTTTGATTAACTTCTTAAAGAGGCCTATTCATTGAATGGGCGTTACCTCACTCAAAATGAAAACCTGAGAAGACCTTAGCCTGAAAGGGCCAGCGTCTCCCATTGCACCCTGGGTCATCTCCAGTCATCTTAAGAATATCAGGTCCCTGGATCCAGATGGCTCTGGAGGAGAAAGTGAGGCTGGTGACCTTGCCCAGCGCTGCCTCACTTAAATCCAAGTCAACTGCAAGTCATGTCATCATTTCCCTGATGTCATGGTCCTCTTCAAGAATGAAGGACAAACACAATAAAAACATATTCACAGACTGATACACATACTTGTTACAAGTTTGTTCCCCACACCCAGTGGGGCATAAGAGGTGGGAGGGAGAAAAAAAAGGTTTTTAAATTTTTAATAAATATATATAGTAACTTGCAGTTTGCCTTAAGCCCTAAACTTAAAGGTTGTACTGGCAAGGGAGGGGAGAATTTCTGCAGGAACAGGAGATACTGGGACTCCTCAGAGGCACAGCCTACTCCAAAATCAGACTCCAGATAACTGGAGTTATCAGGGTTTCTTAGACTCTGCACCTTAAACTCAGGTACCAAAGAGCAAGACCACAAGGAGAATTTATCCTGTAATTTTGCTCCTTTAAGGCTGACTAGGTTTCAACTGAACTTAAGGACTACATGTGATCACAGGTGATAAGTGTTCATAAGCAGGTTTTCACCAAGCATGAAATTGCCTTTGGCCACAGGAATCCGGGATATGCCTAAAGTCCAGCTTCCTGGGAAGTCTGGGTCTGTCCATGTGGAGAGCTTCCAAATTCAATGGTATCTACTTACTCCCGGTCCTGGTTTAACATGGGCTCCATTTACTCCCTGCTACAGTTTATAACCCTCTTGGGTTACTTTCCTTCTCTGCTGATGAGCTCAATCTCTGCTACCTGTGGTCATCAGCCTGTCTTTGTTTGCTTGAAATATAATTTAAATATTCAATTAGGAGAAACAATGATAAAAGCCAGTGTGAATTACCCCAGTGATCTGGGAGATTTGGGATCTCCTCTAAAAGGGTGCTCCCTCCATTGGTGCACATTACAACCCATGGAAGTCTGCCCATCCTGCTCTGTGCCATTAAGTAAACCACAGGAAGTCCTCCCAACATGCCAGGAACGTCCTCAAAATCTCTTGACGTGGTGAAGTTACCTATGGAATAAGCAGGCTAATTACAAATTAGTTATCTTTCGACCTTCCCATGTGACTAACCCACCTTTTCTTCCCCAGGTCATACATTATTGGAATTTCACTGTATTTGAATCTGATTCATCAAGCTTTTTAATGTTGGCTTCTTAGCTTAAAATACACATAGTAGCTTGACCTACACTAAGGAAGTATTGCCCATCACAAATCTCTAGAGGGCCTGTTTTAATGAATAGAGAATGACACGGATTTACTATGTTCATTGCTCAGATGTAAAAAACCGAGCTGCAAAATAGCTTATAAAAACAGATGTCCCCCCTCCCCCATGCCCTGTCCCACTGCCACCTCCAAAGTAGTTTAAACATTTTCCCCACAAGCAATCTTATTGAACTATTTTATTAGAAATTCTTTCTTAGGTGGCACAGTGAATAGAGCACCAGCCCTGAAGTCAAGAGGACCTGAGTTCAAATCCAGCCTCAGACACTTGATACTTAGCTAGCTGTGTGACCTTGGGCAAGTCACTTAACTCCAACTGCCTTGCCTTCCCCACTCAAAAAAAAAAATAAAGAAAATTTTTCCTTGAAATTAAAACAAAAGGAAACCTAACTCCATATCTTACTTGAGTAATTTCAGATCAACAGTGTCAGAAATAAAGGAAATAAATTTCAGAACTCATACTCATAGAACTAGCAAAGCAGCCATCCTCATGACCAATATCTGGAGTAGATAGTGAAAATATTATCAATCCCATTTTAAAGGGGAAGACTGAGATTTTGAAAGGTGTCATGAGTCTAGTGGAATTTCAACTCAAATTTTCCTAGGTCCTAGTCTAATCCACTACTGCACACATACATAATTTTGTCAGAAAACTAGGTATAAATTTCAGTTCTGTTACTTACTACTGCATGACTCTGGCCAAGTCCCCCAATCTCCCTGGGTCTTGGTTTTCTTAACTGCAAAATGAAGGTATTAATCTAGATGACCTCTAAGGGCTCTTCCACTTCTAATTCTATGATCACATAAGCAACCCCTTATTGACTCTGACGGTCTCAGAATGGATTCCATGGAAAATCCCACCATAGTTGGTCCATGATCAGCATTTTAAACTATTTTCTTACATCATTAGAAGACGAGAACCAGTTCCTAACTGTGGGAACTGTCCAAAGGCAGAACAGGGTGCCCCCTCCTCACTAGAAGGGTGAACCAAAAGATGGATGGCCTCTTGTCAAGAATGTGGTAGAGATTCTTATGTAGGTGTGTGTTGCACCAGAAATCCCTTGTAATTCTGAGATGCTGTGCACATCCCCTCTTTCAGGGTTCCTTAAGCATTCAGAAAGCATCTGGTTTCCTATTCATGATCCATATTTTAACCAAAACTCAGGTTTGGTCTCTATCATTTCTCTTTCCTCATTGAATTTCACAGCTTAAATTCAACCTATTATCTGAACAAGACCCCATTCTACAGCAGGGGTTCTTCACTTGGGGACCATGACACCCCCCCCCCCAGCAAATAAAGATCTGTGGATAGATTTAGGTGGTCTGTAAACTTAAATGGGAAAAAATATACCTTTATTTTCATAAACCTCTAACTGAAATTTAGAATTTCCTCCAGTTATTTAGAAAAGATGATTCTGAAAAGGAGGTCCATAAGCTTTTCCAAACTGCCAAAGGGGTACCACCTAACACAAAGAAATTAAGAACCCCTGATCTACAGTATCCTCAATAAATGAGCATCCAGCCTTTGTTTGAGCATCTCAAGGGAGGGATAGCTCACTCCCTCTCAAGGCAGTCCATCCCATTTTGGGTCAGATCTCATGGTTATATTTTCCACTATATCAATTCTGAATTTTCCTCCCCCAACTGCTTTCCAAGGCCTGAAAATGCCTGACAATATCGCTGGTTTGCAGGGAAGGAGAGGTGGTGTGATTAGATTGTGAAACTCCATTACAAACTCATAACAAAATTTTAGGGTGAAAATGACTGCATTTAGTTTCTCATTTCATTTCCTCCCTTCCCAGACAGCCTGGATCCCTGCACTGTTTAGTATGGAGAAGAGGCGTCTCTGGTGGGAGGCATGAGAGTTGTCTTCAAATATCTGATATGCTGTCAAGGAGAAAAGGGAATAAATGTCTTTAGTTGGCCCCAGGGGATAGAACCAACACCAGTGAGGGATGGGGAGGAGGTTGGGAGGGCTCATAAAGAAACAGGTTTGGGCTCAATAAGAGGAAGCATTTTCTAATAATTATCATCATCTAAAATTGGGATAGGTTATTTCCCTTTAGATCGAAGGAAAACAGATTTGGATATCATGCAGTAAGTAGGTAGCTATTATTGTTTTCAGTTGTTGCTTCTTAGATTTGTGATTTTTTTGGTCTAGGGATCTCCTCTTAAGGAAACTCCTTCCACCAGCACAAGTTGGAGCCTGCTGGGCAATTTAGTGTCATATATATATATATATATATATATATATATATATATATATATATATATATATATATATATATATATATATATATATCTGAAACACTCATAGGTTAAGTAATTTGCCTAGGATCACACAGGCAGTATTTGTTATAGGGAAGATTTGAAACTGACTCTAAAATTATCCTTCTGTCCATTACTTCAAGTTTGCCTTTCTCTGCAGGGTATTTTAAAGTTTGCCAATGACCACACATGCCCGTTAATTCATCTCATTTGTTCTTCTACAATAACACTGAGGGCTGTATTGTTATTTAGATCCATTTTACAGATGAGGACACTGAGACTTCGAGGAAGTAAATTCCCTGTCACTAGCTCTCTATTCAAATGAAATCTGAAAGACTCCCAAGAGGAATGATGCCAAGGCATTCCTGAAACCTGACTGCTGAGATGCCCCTCTAACACCAAGATCTTTTACGAAGTTAACCAAAAAGCCCAGGGCTGCCCTACTTCCCTCCTGCTAGAACATTAAGAGACAAGATCAGAGATCTCCAGCTGAAAAGGACCTCAGAGGTCATCGAGACCAACCTCCTCCATTTTAAAAGAAAACTAAAGCACCCAAAAGTTAAATGATTTGCCTAAGATTATGTAAGTCTAAAGAATGAGGGGCAGGATTTGAACCCAGCCCTCTCTGGCTCCTAAACCCATGTTCATTCTTCCATGCTACATTTTCTCCTAGGTGGAATACCTTTTGTTGATGAAAGATGTCTCAGTGTGGTCTGGTTTATCATTCACTTGACTGCCAAACTGGGGGGCTAGACTGTGGAGACTTGCATTTGAGAGGTAAGGAATATAAAACAGAAAGAAAAGCCCAAACAAAGTGAGAGCAGAGTATGAAAACAAGCTGAATAAAGACATTCCATAGCTTTTCCCTGAGTCAACTAGTGACCCTGATCCTCAAGTCATTGCCATGTTACCCAGAATCCTTAGGACCCATCCCTGGGATGACTTGAAGTGGGACCAGTTATTTTATATATGTATGTATGTATGTATGTATGTATGTATGTATGCATGTATGCATGTATGTACGTGTATATATGTATATGTGTATATATGTATGTATGTATATGTGTGTATGAACACACACACACACTCTAGACACTTTGGAGGTGAGAACCTTTGGTTTCACTACCCCAGATCTCAACACAGGGGTGTCTGACTCTAGCTGAATCCCTTCCACTGTAGGAATGTAAGATCCAGGTCTGAGGTTGGAGAATGGCAGAAAGATAGCTCCAAGTGAGTGTTAGATGGATTAAATAGCCTAGATTGGATAATCTAGATTAGATAATCTAGCACAGTTCACCTTCCCAGCATGCCCCCTACTTCCTGAAAGCCAGCCTTCCTTCTCCTGGCTGTGACCAGACCAAGCAACCCAGAGCACTGACTGAAAATGCCTCTGGGACCCAGGCAAATATCAGAGCTGAAGTGACTAACAATTTCCTTATTGGGCACCAAGGCCAACCATCTTAAAGTATTTGAAAGACTGTCCCACTGAGGAAAAGGCTTCCAAGGTGTTCTACTTGGTCCCAAACAATGGGCAAGATAAATTTAGGTTTTCTATAAGGAAGAGCTTTCTAATAATTAGAGCTATGCAAAGGTGGATGGGCTGCCTCAGAGGGTGATATAGTGGGTTTTCCCCTCACCAGAGGTCTTCAAATAAAGACTGTATGACCACTTCTTGGGTGGGTGGCTGGGGACAGCTAGGTGAGACAGTGGATAAAACAAGGAACCTAGAATTAGGTAAGACCTGAGTTCAAATCTCCAACCCCACCAGATTGACTGTGTGACCCTGGCAAGTCACTAAATCTCTGTTTAACTTACTTCATCTGCAAGATAGAAATAATAATAGCACTTACACACACACAGAGTTGTTATGAGAATCCAATAAGGTAATACATGTTAAACTTTTGCAGTACTATATAAGTGATGGCTGTTATTATTATTAGAGGGGATTCCTATTAAAATGTAGAGTGGATCAATTGACATTAAGTAAGACAAGAAAGATCAGAGGCTAGTTTCTTCTCTCATTGGAGACCCCTTGTCATTTTCAGTGGTCACAATTGGCTTTATCATTTTCCTAGAACATTTCATTCCATGAGAACATTGGACTCAGTAGCCCAGTTAGAGCTCAAGGTTGGAAATGAGTTTGTTTGTTTTTTTTTTAACTTGACCTTGTGATCCCCAGTCCTGGGTTGGTTCAACCAGATTTTGCCAAAAGAAAGAGTGAGGGAATAGGCAGAGATCATTTTTATATCTGAGGAGAAGAGACAGTAGTACATGAAATAATGGGAATGTAGAACCTTAAGAGTCCAAAACCAATCTTAAATACAGCTTCCCCTCTGCTTGGAGAAGGGGTCAACCTCTGTCTGAATATTCCTAGAAGATAACAATTCAGGGGGAAGGGGAAACTGGGAGAGGAATGGAGAGAGAGAGGAGGAGGAGGAGAAAGAAGGGGGGAAGGAGAGAGTAATAGGGAGGGAATAAGAGAGGAAGGAAAAGGGAGAGGAGGGCAAAGGAGGGGAGGGGAGGGAAGGCAGGGGAAGACAGAGAGAGGAAAAAAAGAGAGGGAGAGAGAGAGAGAGAGAGAGAGAGAGAGAGAGAGAGAGAGAGAGAATGAGAGAGAGAGAGAGAGAGAGAGAGAGAGAGAGAGAGAGAGAGAGGGAGTTTCTAAGCAGCCTATTTGGTTTATAGTAAAACCTATTTTCAAGGGAAGGCTTTGCTTGAGAGCTCTGAACAGCTAATATCTATTTGCTTTTCTTCCCCAACCAAGCTGTCAACACAACCAGAAGCCTCTCAATAGAGCCTCAGGCACCAACTCACCTCCCTTGGTGGAGAGAGAAAAATAACATTCTTGCCTATTTTGAGCTGAATTTTCTGCTTCTTTTTTGGGGGGGAAGGGGTGACCTAGAATTTATAGGCTCATAGATCCAAAACTGGGAGGGACCTTAGATGCCATCTAGTCTAACTCCCTCATTTTCCAGAGAAGGAAAATTGCCCCACAAAGGCAAGTGACTTGGCCAAGGTCACATATATGCAGTGTCAGAGGATAAGATTTGAATCCTGGTCCTTTGACTCCCAAATTAGAAGACTATCTACTGTGCCATTTATTGGGTAACAGTTTGCAGATGAGGAGAAACCTCTGACCTTAGATTTAGGAGGACAAGTTGAAGTCTAGCATCTAATACTAACTTCATGACCCTGAGCAAGTCATTTTCTGTTTCTGAGCTGCAGTTTCTTATAGTGAAAATAAAGATAATATTTGTACTGAAAGAGTTCTTAACCTTTTCTCCATCTTAGATCCATCTGGCACTCTGGATAAGCCTATCTATGAATTCCTTCCAAAGAAAAATGCATTGAAATGTATAAAATAAGAGAGAAGAGAGAATGTGGAAAGGAAGGAGAGAGAGGAGAGAAGAAGTTATCAGTGTCTTTAAATGTCTGAAGGGCTGCCATGTAGAATAGGGGTTAGCCCCTCTTAACCCTGAAGATAAAACTGGGAAGAATGAGAGGAAGTTTCAAGGAGGAAGATTTCAGCTCAGTATGAGGAGGAGCTTTCTAGCAATCAACATCTGCCCAGCAACAGATGAGGCTTCCTTGTGAGGTGATGAGCTCCCAGCCTCTGATGTCATTCCAGACCAGGCTGAGTGAACCACCCTTCCCCTTCCCCAATCAAGGAGGCCCTTAGAGGCTAGAACGTGGGACAAGATGTCTTTTGAGCTCCCCCCCAGATCCAAGGAAGCATGATTCCTAGAGTAAAAATTCAGACTAGTACCAATTTCAGGAGTTGAGGGAATTCATTTGCTATTAGCTAATAATGGTGATGATGGTGGTGCTGGTGATAACTATCATTTATATAGTGGTTTAAGGTTTGCAAATCACTTTACAAATATCTCATTTGACCCTAACAATAACCCTGAAAGGGAAGTGCTATTATTATTCCCAGTTTAGAGATATGTAAATAGAAGGAGGAAGTAGTTAAGTTATATGTCTGTGATCACACAGATAATAAGTGCCTGAAGCAAGATATGAATTCAGTTCTTCCTGTCTTAGAGGTGGCACAGGAGATAAAACATGGGGATTATTGGTATGACCCTGGGCAAGTCACTTAACCTCAGTTTGCCTCAGTTTCCTCATCTATAAAGTGGAGATACTAATAGCACTTACCTCACAGGGTTGTTGTAGGGTTCAAACAAGATAATCATTATAAAATGCTTAGAACATTGCCTAGCACATAGTAGGTACCATGTAAATGTTTATGTTTATTATTATTATTCCTGATTCCAGGACCACACTCTGTCCATGGTGCCACCTAGCTTCATCTAGTTAATAGTTGATTCCTTCATAATGTTTCATACACTTCAGCACATTTGCCCTTAAAACAACCTGGTGACGTAAGTAATAGAGTTGTTTCTATCATATAGATGATAATTATAATGCCATCAATATATGGAAGGCCATTCAATCCAAGGCCTTTCATTTGAAAAATAAGAAAAGAATGGTTCGGTGACATGTCTTTGGTCACACAGTGAGTGTCAGAGGTGAGATCCAAACACAGATCTTCCTGAATACAAATCCAGCACTCTCTCTCTACCATGAACCTCTCTACCATGAACCTATAACTCACAGGACTTAAAAGTGGAGATAACCTTAGAGATCATTTAGTTCAGCCCCTCCCTCACCTGAAGAAGAGATGCTTTCCAGGGCCAGGAGAAGTCATGACATACCTATAAGGAACAAGACCAGGTTTTGACCTCTGGTCTTTCTCCAAATGTAGGGCTTCTATTATGCCAAGGGATTCTGAAATGGAAGTGGAATGTAAGCAGTAACAATGCCAGCCCTGGAGGCTCCAGCCTGCTAGGTTCTACATGAAAGTCTCCTTCACCCTCCATTACCTGCTTATAAACCTTAAGAGATGTTTTAAAGAACCCCTGTGAAGTATCATTGGTTTGGACCTTCAGCTTGCTCCTCCTCAAGACTCAGGGGCACCACTAGGAAGTCCTGAAAGCTGGTCTGCTAGACCGTCTTTCCTCCTTTGAACATCTCCCTACCCCAGGCAGCTAGGCCTCTTCTGTTGCCTTTCCTGCAAGGTATCTGACTAATTCTCACTATGGGGTGAGTGACTTACAAGGAAAAAGGATATGGGGCAAGGGTTAGAAAAGAAGAATTGGGAAAAGTAAATGATTAATCCAAATAAATGATTATTTAATGGTTCATTTTAAGATATGGTATCATAGGACCCTAGAGCTTGAGTTGAAAAGGACTTCAGGGGTCACCTGGTCCACCATACCATTTTACATATCAGAGATAGACTAAGTGTGTTGACTTGTTGGGCTATCACTCTATAGACAAGTAAAACATGGCTTGGCTCTCTGGGACTTTGCCATGTATGACATTCACTCATCCAGGTTTCATTGCTGAGATTTTTTAAAACCTTAAAATAAGCTGAACCATAGTGGAAGTTATCCAGCCATTATTTCTCCTTATTTTTAAGTTACTTAATAAGGTTTTTTTTTCCTCTATAAATAAGGCAAGAGGTAACCAAGCACTGAGCAGGGGAGGAGAAAGATTTAAATGATCCCTACATGACTCTGAACATATATACCAGTTCTGACTGTGACTCCTACATTAATTTGAGCTTTGAAGTAGACAGCTGGGAGACTTGGGACAGAAATATCAGAATTACCCAGTGTCCCCTCTTCATCTCACCCTCCCCACCTGGCCCTTCCTCCTCAATCACTGGATAAAATCCACCAACTATGGAAATGAAATGAGGACACAATGCCTCCAACCACAATGGCTCACTCCTAGACCCAGCCATGCCTAAGATCAGGGAAGTAGATATTTCTGCTCTCAGATCCTGGAACACTCTGCATGGGCATTGTTTTTGTTTGCCAGCCCCCCAAAGCCTAAGCTCTCCCACTCTGTGTCCCCAAACTACACATGGCCACCTTCCTTCTTCCCCACTTCTTCCTTAAACAATGAGAAAGAGTTTCCCTGGAGAATGGACAGATGTCAAGTCTTACCAAGGCTTTTCATTTCAAGAAACTATGATTTTGCATAGTGAACTTGGTGTATCCAACATTGGCCCTTGAAGAAACTAAAAGATAACACTGTGGAAATTCTAGTTAATGGGGACTTTTGCCTTGACCCTGGATCCTTCTGCAACTTACAGAGGTAGAATGAAAAGAACACTAGCTCTCAGTTCAGGAAGACTTGGATTCACATCTGACCTCTGAAATTGCCTGTGTGACCATGGGCAAGTCACTTACCTCCATGAGCCTCCATTTACCTATCTGTAAAATAATGAATGTTGAACTAGACATTCTCTCTTCCATTCCTAGATCTATGGTCCTTTGATCTAGCTATGTTCAAATCCCAATGAAAATGTGTAAACTTGGGAAATCACTTGACCTCAGTTTCTCTATCTGTAAAATAAAGTGATTGGACAGCTCTTCATGACTGGAGGGAACATTTAAAGTCTGTTTCTAAGCAGCATTTTAAGGTACCATATTGCTACAATGTTCACAACAGCACTGGAGAAGATTGAGAAGGTTTTAACTATTTCTTGATGGGAAATGGAGTGATGTTAGACATTATAGGAGTCGATCTAGGGCAGGTTTATTCTGAGGTCTATCTTCTGACCCCAATTCCCATCTAACCTGTCTGGAGGGACTTCTTAAAGACAAAATTTGGTCAATTCCTAAATCCACTACTGGTTATCCTGATAACACAATGGAAATTCAGGAAGGCAGCTTAGATGCTGTCGAAAACCTAAGATAACTTAAAGACCAAATTCTTGGCCTTCTGTGAGAGCCATGTTTCTTTATCCAGCTCTCACTGTTCTGGATTTCACCTGCTCACAAATAACTGCAAAGAAAAGTCAAAGGAAAGAAAGAGAAAATCATTTAGGAGAGAGAGATGTAGAGTCAGGGACAAAGCCCTCATTTGGATCTTTCCAGTGACATAGCTTTTCTTTGATGCTTTGGAGAGAAGGGATGATACAATCTGCATCTGTTGGGGAAAGAGGAGGTGACTAGTATTCTGTTGTACACAAAACTCACCAGCTCGCAGCTGCCTTACTCATAGCTGGAAGGATTTAGATGTTATCTAGTTCAACCAAGTCATTTTACAGATGAGGAAACTGAGACACAGGGGAATGAAATGACTTGTCTCCATCTTTGTTTTTAGATGAACACTGATATCTACTGGAATCATTGCCAAAGTAGATATTTGTAATTTCTGATTTAAGAAGTGAATCTTTCCCTCAAGTTGTTAGGTTGCTTGAAAAAAAATCAGAGGGAAATATGAAAGTCCAGCTCTTGAGGAACACTAGAAGTCCTTCCCCTTTAAGGCACAGTGTATGAACTACACCAGTATTCTTATACCCATCTCCAGGACCATGAAAGGTGAATACTGAATGATTCCTTAGGCATTATCATTTCTTCTCATCTCCCAGAAGACATGGATGGGACTTTATGGAATCAAGGAATCGTAGGTTTGAAAAAGGCCTCTGAGGCCATTACCCATAACTAAATAAGAAATGCCATTACCATGGCCCAGTCAAATGGCCACCCACTGTTTGCTTGAATACCTGCAGTGACAGAGATCCCACTACCTCCTGAAGGGAGCCATTCTTCTCTAAGAACTTGATAAGAAGTTCCTTTATATATTAAGCCTAATTCCTATCTGCAAATTCCATACCTTGCCCTCAAAGGGCTAACAATCTATGGTAGCAGCCCACATAGGAGGCATACACTACATATAAGCTGTATTCCCAAAATGAAGTCTCATTGCAAAGAAAACATATGTGCCTATATAAGTAGAGGTGTTTGTGTATCTGTCTGTATATCTGTGTGTATATGTATGTATATGTGTGTATGTATGTAATATATACACATAAATCTAAATAAATGCAGATACTATATAAACAAGCATGAAGCACCCACTCTAATATGTATTGGGTGTGGGGGTGGACAGAGAGAGATTTTATCAGTGCAAGGAGCTCCTAATGAAAAACTTCTCTGTAACTTAGAACTTTTTAGAGAAATGCCTGGGAACACTGAGAGGTCAATTGACTTGTTTAGGATCTCACACACACTGCCTCTTGTACATACATGTGTATATATGTATACACACATACATGATTACTTTTCAGTGGGAAGTAGAGCAACTATTTAGGAATGACCTATATATTGACCATTCTAATATGGTGAAAATCCTTGGAGAGCAATGTGTACAAGTAAGCTGACTTAAGCTTCTACAGCTGCCCCTAGACCATGCTTCTTGTCTTGGCTAACCCTCCACAAGGAAACTGGGGATGACTCGGGCATCTTGCCACCATCTGCTCTGTCACTGTGTACATTCCTCCCTTGGCTCCCACTCCCACCTCTTTCTCTTCTGTGAGCAGGCATTATAGCAGTGTTTCCATTGCTTCTGGAAGGGGCATGACCATTGACTACCCTATCCCTCCACTCACCCCAGTGACTTTCTGGACCAAAACTTCCTTCTCTGACCACCATACTGTCTCCTGATCTTTGAACATAAGTTCCTTGAGGTCAGAAACTGTCTCACCTTTGAGTCTGTGGTCCTAGTCACTAGAATGATGTTTGGTACATAAGGGGTACTACATAAGTGCTTTTTAACTCATTCACTCATTCAAGAAGTTTACATTCTATTGGGTAGAATATATCTTGCACATGGAGAGTTCCCAAAATCTTAGTGTAGTTTTAAGCTATTACCCAAAACTTCATGAAGACTTTTTGAAGCCCTGTATAACTTACACAATATACATACACATATATGTGTATATATGTATATGTGCATATATAAACATGTATATCCCTCTGTATTAAAACCGAAATAAATACAAAGGTGACTGGAGGGGCTCTAAATGCAAAGAAATTAAGAGTCACTAATATCTGGGAAGATGCTTGAGCTGAAGAAAATGAAGGGTTCTAAGCAGTGGAGATGAGGAGATAGCACTACCTTTGCAAGGTATGAAGGTAGGAGAGTTAGGGTTATATGTGAGGAGTAGCAAGGGGGGCAATTTGCGTGAGCCAGAGAGTGCATAAAGGGAAATTGTTTATAGGTAGCTGTTTGCAAGTTGTCTCCCCAATTAGACTGTGAACTCCTTGAGGGCAGGGACTGCACTTAGCACAGTTTGTAGCACATAGTATGTGCTTAATAAATGTTCATTGACTGACTGACTGACCTATGTAAGATTACAAAGATAGGTTAGAAGTAGGTAGTGCTAGGTTTTAAATGCCAAGCAACATTTTTATTCTAGAGTTAAACGGATTCATATTGATGTCTATTAAATAGGGAAGTGACCTGATCAGGCCTATACTTAGGAGAAGCAGCTGTGTGGAGGACAGACTGGAGAAGAGAGAAATTGGAGGCAGGCCCATCAATTAAGAGGCTATTGCAGTAATCCTGTGAGAGGTGGTGAACTATGGTGGTGCCTGTGAGTGGAGAGAAAGGGAGAGATGCAAAAGATGTGAAAGTAGAATTGACAAGATTTGGCATATGCTTGGATATATGAGGTGAGTGAGAGTGAGGAATCGAAAATGATGCAGAAATTGTGAATACGAGTGACTGGAAGGATGGCGATTCTTTCAACAGAAATAGGGAACTTCCAAAGAGAAAGGTACGTGGGAGGAAGATAATGAGTTCTATTTCAGGCATGTTGAGTTTGAGATACCTATGGGATGTCCAATTAAAATGTCCAATAAGTAGTTGGTGATGTGGGACTGGAGCCCAGAGAGAGACCAGGAGGGTGTCATCTGTATAAAGATGATTACTGAACCCATGGAAGCTGATCATATCACCAAGTGCAAGAGTATATAGAGAAAAGGAGACCCAGTTTGGGGAACACCTAGAGTTATGGGAGGAAATACAGCTGATGGTTTAGCCAGAGAAAGGGTGGATGGAGAGATAGTCAGACACAACTGAATGACAGTCCCCCCCAAAAAACCCCTGTCATTTATATGATCTCATCTGATCCTCAAACAACATTGTCAGGAAAGTACTATAGGTATTACTATCATGATTTTACAGATTTGGAAACTGAGGCAGCATGGCATAAAAGACTAGCCATAGAAACAAAAAGATCTAGGTTTCAGTCTTGCTTCTGTGTATATTGTAATCTGGCTGTGCCTAAACCATGGTCAAGTCACTAAATTTCTCGGTACCTTGGCCAGCTCTCTGAAGATCTTTAAATTATTGATATTATTTGTCTATATATTCTACAGTTTTGAAATGAACATTGATCATAAACCTGGTTTCTTTTAATCCAGACTTGAGAATAAAATGTGTCCTATACTCAGACCTTTGAGTCAGAAGACCTAAATCTGAATCCCAGATGTGCCACTTAACTGCTAAACAAATCTCTTCCCCTCTCTGGGCCTCAACTCCCTCACCCATCCGATTGACCATCAAGAGAAAGGTTCAAGTCCAGCCTCTGATAAATAATAGCTGTATGACCCTGGACCATTCACTTAATCTCTTGGTGTTCTAAGACTATAAATTACAGAAAGGGTGGCAACGTGCATTGGTGGTGGGGGTTTGCTCACTCAGGAGTTCCTTATGCCAGTGGTTCTCAAACTTTTTTGTCCCAAGACCCCTTTACATTCTTAAAAATTATTGAGGACAGCCCCCCCCCCCCATGAGCTTCTGTTGATGTGAGTGATCTCTAACAGGATATATTGTATTAGAAGTTTAAACATCTTACTGTAACTATAAAAATAATTTTAACCTTACACAAACACACCCCTGAAAAGATCTTGGGGACCCCAGGAGACCCCGGACCCTACTTTGAGAACCGCTGCCCTTTGCTAATGAAATCACAGGTCTTTTCCCTAGGTTCCACTCTGCTAGGTGCTTGGTATATCTATCTATCTATCTATACATATATATATACACAAAGATCAAACACACCCTGTTCTCGAGTAGTCTACTCTCTAGTCTATAGAATTATGTATTTAGAACTAAAGGGGACGTAGAGGCCATCCGCAGATGAGGAAATGACCAGCTGAGTGACTTGCCCAAGGTCACACATCTCATTAGTGGCAGAGCTGGGATTTCACCCCCGCTCCTCATCGAACTCCACTTTGCACGGCAGGATCTTCCAAGGCCAGGCATTGCTCCTGACAGTTTAGGAAAAGGAGAGACAGTCACTCCTCCCCGCCGCCCCCCAACACACACCTCCAGATCCTCACCCAGACTCACTCCCACACAGACAGGGGCCCCATCCCCGCGCCGCCCAGCCCCTTAGCCAGCTCGTGAGCCAGCCAGACTGCGCTCAGCCCCCGCATAGCGCCCGCGTCCCCCCACGCTGCGGAGCCCTTGCTCCCGCCCCCACCGCTGTCGCTGCCTCCTCTCCTCGGGCTTCCCCCCGCACGCAGCAGTCCGAAGGAGGACAGACTCTGGGCTCTCCTTTCCTTGCTGCTCTCTCTCTCAGAGCACACCCCTGGCCTCCTGGAGACCCCGGGTTGGGACTGGGCACTCCCCGAAAGGTTCCGGGCTGCGAACTTGGAAGCCAGACAGAGAGACAGCGGAGTGGCCGCAGCACTCCCGGATCCCTCCCCTGGAGCCCCCTGAATCCCACTTGCCCGCTCACCTGCCCAGGAGCAGCTCTCTCCCCCTGCACCGACTCCCTCCCGAGGGTACCACCAGGCAGCCACGGAGTCACCCAGACGCAGCCAGAAGACAGCAGGCATATCGAGGAGGGAAAAGTTCTGGCTGAGTGCTGTGAGCCTCTCACGTCTCCCCAAAAGCTTTGGGGGGGCCAAAGAAAACGGACCTTGCTCCATCTGCCACCTTGGAACTGGAATGGCACCGAGGGACACAGGGCCCCAGTAGAGGAGGCTTTCGACAATGGGCATGAGCCTGGGATCTCCATCTCCCAGGAGGGTCTAAGACTCAGGGCTTCCTCTTTGCTAGGTTAGTTTTGATAAGCTGAGATACTCTGATGTGGTGCAGCTGGGCTGTAGGCTCTGGGAATGGAGAAAGACCTTGGGAAAACCAGCCCGCACCAATCCTACCGCCGATGCTTTCTACCTGTATGTAGGACCCTACGCAAAGAACTTACCTGTTCTGGCTCTGGATTTTATCTATAAAATGACACTTCCCTCTTTGTCTATGATGGGGGGGGAGGGGAGGTCTCTAGGGTCATTTCCAACCCTAGATTTAGGATTCTGTGATTGGGGGACAATTTGGATTATTTATTAACTTCAGCATGGGCACTGCCCCTCCCCTCCATTCCCAGAATTTGTTGTTTTGTTTTTTTTTAAGCATAGGACTGTTTGCTGTCCTTTTAGTCTACATTCCCTGCCTCCCTTTCTCACTGAGTTTTTTGAGTAATTGTCTGCCTTTTCTCTTACAACTTGTCCAATTTTAGTTTCCCCTTTTTCTATTTAGAGTTTCAATCATGGGGAAATCTGAAAGCCAAATGGGTATTGTGGAGAAATCGACCAGATCCAGGAAGAAGGCCTGGAGTGTCCTGGAGCTGGGACTGTCAGTGCTTCTGCTTCTCATGACCTGCTCCTTGGTCACACTGGTGATCCTCTACATGGAAGTCAAGGGTAAGTGAGGAAGTTGGGTGTGGCCTCTTGTGTCACCCCATCTCAGGCTCATCTGAGAGGATTGACTTTGCATGGCCCCTTAGAAGGGCCAGTTTGGCAATGGATAATCTTCCCTTGTTGATTTCCCCCACAGTATTACGTGCAGAGCTGGACTAGGGTGCTTTGTATGTCAAGGTGCTTTTGCATGAGCCCTGCTGTTTCATAAATACCCCAAGGCATGGAGGGGGTAGAGGGTCAGCACAGATGAATTGGGGTTTGAGGTGGTATCATCAGCTACACCTATTACAAAAAACAGAGCTCCAATCATGGAGAGAGCAAATGAGGATTCCT
This sequence comes from Gymnobelideus leadbeateri, assembly GCA_011680675.1. Lineage (NCBI taxonomy): Eukaryota > Metazoa > Chordata > Mammalia > Diprotodontia > Petauridae > Gymnobelideus > Gymnobelideus leadbeateri. Next base: position 41,475 of record WOXC01008173.1, on the reverse strand, counting down.
TCTGTCATCCTGCACAGTCTTCAGATGTAGTGTAAAGGATGTAGCCCAGGGCAGCTGAGCCACCAGGTTTAGGCTTCAGCTGGTCTGGAAGGTTCTGAGAAACAAGCATACAGATTGAGGGGAGGAATAGAGGTCTTAACTGGAAAGTAGACAGGAGGTAACCAGGGGAGGCTTACTTAATGGCCAGTCAGCAAACACTCACAGCTATCCAGATGCTTGACTGAAAAGCCTCTGCTTTTTGTTTTGTCCATGACAGTCCCAAGAAAATGTTCCCTCCGATGAATGAAGTCTCTTCCCATAGGGATTTTTTTTCCTGGGATGCTAGCTCTGGTTTTCCCACAGGAGTTGTAAATACTAAACCTTATTTCTCAAAGGATTGTAAGCGAGAACTGGTCCCCAGTCTCAGCTCCCTTCTCTCAGTGTAGACTTTCCTTGGGGCTTGCCCAACATTCACTAGTAAAGAGCCAAACCAATGGAAAGAGCTCTGGATTTGAGGTCACAAGACCTGGTCCAAATCCCACATCAGATATTCAGCTAGCTGTGTGACTCTGGACAAATCATTTACCCAACCAGAGTCTCAGCCTTCTCTTCCATAAAACAGGGATCCTGATATCAACTACTCCAAAGGTTTTTGTTTTGTTTTGATTTGGTTTTTTTAGGATTAGATGAGATGGTCCGTTTTAAGTGTTTTGCAAACTTTAAAGAGTTAGCTATATATCAGCTATTAGTGATATGAATCTGGGTTCTGTCTCTCATGACCTGTGAGATCTTGGGCAAGTCATTTTTTTTTCTTTTTGGAGGGCAATTGGGGTTAAGTAACGTGCCCAAGGTCACACGGCTAGGTTTTTGTTTGTGTGCGTTAAGTGTGTGAGGCCAGATCCGAACTCAGATCCTTCTGACTCCGGGGCCGGTTTCCTACTCACCGTGCCACCTAGCTGCCCCCAGGCAAGTCATTTTTAATAAGAGCATATGTTTTTCCAGCTCTTTTAGACCTGCAGAGCACTTTACATTGATTCTCACCATAATCCCACTAGGTGGTTGCTATTATTATTTCCATTTTATAGAGGAGGAAATCGAGTCGAGACATGGAGAGGTAAACTGAGGCAGCTAAGTGACACAGTGGATAGAGCACTGAACCTGGAGTCAGAAAAGCCTGAGTTCACATCCCATTTCCAATACTTCTTAGCTGTGTAACTCTGAGAAAGGCACTAAGCTTCTCTATGCCTCAGTTTCTTCACCTGAAAAATGGGAATAATAATAATAGCACCTGCCTCCCAGGATTATTGTGAGGATCAAATGAGAGAAATTTGTAAAGTGCTTTGCTAAACTGAGAGTGCTATGTAAACTCTAGTTATGGTGATTAGTACAATTATTATCGAAGGGGCAGCTAGGTGGTGCACTGGACAGCAGGTCAGACCTGAAGCCAGGAAGATTCATATTTTCTGAGTTCAAATCCAGTCTCTTACTAGCTGTGTAACCCTGGGAAAGTCACTTGAAAGCTGTCTGTCTCAGTTTCTTTTCTGTAAAACAAGCTAGAAAAAGAAATGGCAAACCATTCCAGTATCTTTGCCAAGAAAACCCCAAATGGAGTCACAAAGTGTCGGGCATGACTTTAAACAATTGACCAACAACAATATTAATATTAAATGATTTGGCCTTGGGCGCATAGGTAGGAAGTATCTGAGGCAAGATTCCTGGTTTAGCCTCCTATCCACCACCTCTCTCTTTAACATCATAGGTTTCAGAGTAAATATTAGAGGCAGAATTTGAACTCAGGTCTTTCTGACTCCAAATTTGGGATCTGATCCACCAAGTCAGGTTGCTTCTTCACCCTCCTAGGCCTGATTTTCTTCATCTTTAAAATGGGGTGGGGACTGGAAAGGAGAAACCATTGCTGCCATGGAGGCAGAATGGAGTAGTGGGTAGAATGCTGGACTTGGAGTCAGGAAGATCCAAGTTCAAATCCTGCCTCAGAACTTCTGAGTGACCACAGGCAAATCAGCTCTCCTTGGCCCTCAGTCTCCCCATCTGTAAAATGAGGGAGTTGGATTCCATAGTCTCTGAGGTTTCTTCTAGCTCTCACTGCTACAAATCTCCCAGCTGCAGATTCTTAGCAGCCCCCATTTTCCATCTGGACAGCAAAACCCCTGAATTATTACAAGGGCCCATGATTGCATGTCTGAGTATTTGACATTCATAACATTTTCTCAGGGACGCCCAGAACATTTCTTATCTCTATGTCTGTTACCCTGGGAGATGTCAACTCAATGTCTTAACACTAAGGTGAGATTTCAGCTTTGAAGACAAGTACATTAAAAAACCATTTATTGTAGTGGAAAAATAAATACTTGTTTTGGTAGAGCTGAGAGGAGGAAACAACCAACCTGGGAGCCATCCTGTACAGGGATCCTGCTGTCTTAGTGTGGCTGTTTAATAGCATGTCTTACAAAGTGAGGTATAAATCTCTCTGATGGATGTATAATTATCAACACAGCTCTGGGTTGCCAACTGGACCAAACCTGTCTCTGACCTGTGGATAGCTGGAGCTGAACAGAGCAGGCTAGAGACAGGAGAGTCAGGAATAAAACCGAAGTTTAATTTCAAAGTGAGGGAGACAGTTTACAAGTAAGGAAGAGAATTGGACACGTGCTGGGGCCCCACCCTAGTGAGAGGACCTACTCTGGTGTGGCTAACCTCAATACTTAGACCAATGACTACACACTGAACTGTAGCCCTGACAAGGAGGGGTAACAGCAACAATGAGACAAGTTTGATTCATAGCAGGACTTCATGACCAGAACACGGATACTTTCTGAGCTTGTCCCATGCTTGTCCCGTATGTGTCTAAGCTCAGAGAACACCTGGTGCTAGTTAAAGAAATACAGTAATTATGTGATTTTGCCAGAAGATGAGATCATTCAGAGGGTGAGCACAAAGGATTATTGTTATAACAAGCTCAAGGCACAGCCTGCTTGCTGGGTCCTAGCTCTGGAAAACAGGGGGTCTCCTAATACCTTGATAGGAGTGGAAAGGCTTGGTTTCAAGTCTTGCCTCTGATGCTTACTATCTAGGTGAGTGGATTTGCCTCAGTTTCCTCATTTGTAAAATGAGTGAGTTGGTCTACATGGCCTCTGAGGTCCCTTTTTACTCTAAATCCTTAATAGTATTATCTTTATCAAGCTTGATCCCTTATCTCCTGACTGAATTGTTCATTCCACGAGGGACATTTTGAACAGTTGGCTGTGTTTTATTTTCACTTTGGTATAGTTGTGAAAGAATGCTGGATTTCGTATCAGAGGATCAGAGTTCACACTCCAGCTCTGACATTTCCTACTTGTTGGATGTTGGGCAAGTTTCTGGGACTCAGTTTCCTCACCTAGACCTTGAAGGAGCTAGACTATGACTATGGCTTAAAGGGAACAGGGGATACATGATGACTGCCTTCAAGTAGGCAAAGGACTGTTATGTAAAAGAGGCTCGATGAGGCTTCTTCTGCTTGGCTCCAGAGGACAGAACCAGGAGCAGAGTGAGGAAGGTGCAGAGAGACAGCCAATTCTTTTCTGCTGGAGTCCCATGAGAGTCTTGTAAGTGTTCTTTCCTTTCTGCCCACTCCCCCGATTGACCGTAAGCTCCTTGAAGGCAAAGGCTATCTTTTTCATTTTATCTTTGTTTTCCTAGCTAATGTGGTGATGCATAGTAGGGATTTACTAAATGCTTATGGGATTGCATGATAATCATGAATATCACAGAGCCTGAGAACTGGAAAGGACACCAGAGGTCATCCAGTCTGACCCTTATCTAACCTAGAATCCATTCTACAACATGTCTGAGAAATGCTTCTATAGAAACAGTTCTGAAGGAATATATCAGTAAGCATTTCTTAAACTCCTACTATGTGCCAGATATAAAGCAGCAAGGTAGTAAATAGTGAATAGAGCACCAGGTTTAGAGTCAGGAAGATCTGAATTCAAATCCAGCCTCAGACACTTACTAGTTGTGTAACTTAATTACTTAACATCTATTTACATCAGTTCCTCATCTGTAAAATGGGGACATACTGGAGAAGTAAAAGGCAAACCACTCCAGTATCTTTGCCAAGGAAGAGTTGGAAGTGACTAAACCACAAATGATCCAGGCAGTGTGCTAAGAGCTGGAGTGAGTGGTATCATTAGCAACTCAACAGAGAAGGAGTTCTGCTTCAGTCCTGTATGGCACAGAGGAACGGGTGCAAGTGTTGGGATCAGAAGACCTGGCTTGGAATCCCATTATATCCTGTATTAGCTATGTGCCTGTAAGCAAATGATCTCCCTCCATCTCGCATTTTGTAAAATGAAGGCTTTTGAATAAATGGACTTAACAGTGCCTTCCAGCTCTGAATCTTCGAATCCTTCCCTGCAGCAAGCATTTAGTTTAATAGGCAATTTAATTCATTAAGCATTTATTTACTAAGCATTTAATATGTATGAGGCTAGAGACAGCAGGGCAAGGTGGATAGAGAACCTGCCAGCAAACCAGGAGGCTCTGCTTTCATCTCCTGCCTCTGACACCTCCAGGCTCATCTCTTAACCCTTCAGTGCTCTGGTGACTTTGGTACAGGAAGTTTTCTCATCTGGGAGTTTTCTGTGCCAATGAAATCACAGGTCCAGATGCTATCCTAGTTCCAAGGTGTGGGCACCATGCAAGGTACTAGAGATACAAAGACAAAAGCAAACCAAGTCCCGTACTCAAGGAGTTTACATTCTTCCAAGTTCACAAACCCAATCTGAAGTTTGTACCTCCTCCCATCTCAGGAAGCTGGGTTTGTTTCTGACTGCCCAACTGTGAAGGAAAATCAGAATATCTCCGTTTCAGAGTTATCAGGGAAAGGAGATATGTAAGCATCTTTCTCTGCCAACAACTTTTAATGGGTGGAAGAAGCGCATATAAGCTTCGGTGTCCCCAAAGAAGACTTCTTGCTTTCCTCCCTGAGTGGGGCATGAGATGCAATCCACCCCTAGCTTGATAGAGGTGTGTCCTGATAGGAAGGTACTATCTAAGCAGAAAGTAGAAAGACAGAGAGGTATCCTAGCAGGGAGTGAATGCACCATTTGTTGTTGATGTTGAGTCGGGAACCTTTTCTTCAGGTAAGACATAGTCAAGACCAGGGTTAGGGAACCTGTGGCCTTTCTAGGTTCTTGAGTACAGCTTTTTGACTGAATCCAAACGTCACAGAACAAATCCCCTCAAATAAAAGGATTTGTTCTGTAAAACTTGAATTCAGTCAAAAGGCCATACCCAAGGACCTAGAAGGCCATATGTGGCCTCATGGCTTCAGGTTCCCCATCCCTTTAGAAGACTCTGAGGCTCTGTAACCTCAGCAGCCCCTCATTTAGGGACAGACAGTTCTGATATATCTGCCCATTAAGATGTTTTAATGATGGAAGCCTCCAATTGGTAGCACTCTGTACTGTCGTAAATACTTAGCAGCCATAAGCTCAGCTCCTGAGCCAGCCAGACAAGAGAAGGAATAAGATATTTAAGAGCAACACATCAGATGCTCAAGCTGCAAATGTTGTGTTTATTATGATCAGACCTTGGAATAACTCATGGGTCAAGCAGAAGGGCATAGGATGTGTGCACCACTGCTGTTCAGGTTGCCAACCTAGTGGTAAAGGACTTGGCATCCAGTTGGCAGGACCATCTTAGGTTAATTCTCTGATTCCAAGTGACTGTTATGAGCCTTCCCATTTCTATAAAAATATTCACTTGATTCAGCCATTTGTTTGATGTATCTTTAGTGACATTTTAAATAGGGTTTATGTTACTGTTGACCTTTTGATTCCATTTTCTCTTATATCTATTCATATTTTGCTCCTGAAATAAATCACTTTGGGTTAAATTTCCCAAATTCCTCTTATTTATCTTTTACTATTGCTAAAGAAAGGTAACTTTTTGTAGTCTCATTTTAATTTATTTTCCATATTCTCTGAGAATGTTTCTCAATCTTCATCCTCCTTTTTGCTAAACCTAAGAATTTTTATAGCTTCCTTAGAAGTGGGTCATATTGTTTGCTAATATTATGTAGGTTTTTGTTAAAACAGTTTCCAAATTTTTGTAGTCCATTTTGCAAGTCCAAAATTATAAATTGAATGTTAACATGTGGGCGTTGATTGCTTTAAATGTATCCTTCTCATTGAGCTTTGATTATAGGATGTCAGTAAGTCTCTTAACATATTTAGTCACAGCTTTCCCTCTGAAAGGTTTCATGTGTACAGCCTGAAGGAGATAAAAATATTCATAAGTTTAGACTTCTTTCATTGGTTTAGTTGGACCTCTGGATTCAAGTCCAGAGCCCATAGTCTCTATCTTTCCTTGGTGTGCATTAAGAATTTTATACTTACCGAGTCCAAACAACATTTTTATATCATTGGAGAAAGATTCCATGGGATGTATAAACCATTTACTGTGTTTTTTCAGGGGGATCCAAATAATTTTATATACCTAAAGTGATTGATAAAATGTTTTGGTTTGATTTCTTCTTTAATTTATAAGCCATACTTAATTTCCTTTAGGAGAAATGATCATGGGTTGAAGAAGAGATAGAACCATGATTGGTATAGAATGTTTCCCTTCAAAATGCCACATTTTAATATGAATTTTCTTACCATTATTTTGTTGGCAAAATTTTTAAATGTTTATCATATGGACAGCTATCACTCTCAGTTTATTTTATATATTTGAAGTGCCTGAATAAATCACCACAGGGGCTTTGTGATTTTTAAAAAAGACTATATAGATGGTACACCACTTCCCAGCAACTTGTTTAGTAATTATCTATTGTTGCTAATCAACCAACCATTAAAGATTTATTCAGCTCCTACTACATGCCAGGCACTGATAGGAGCTTACAATCCAATTGAGTAGACAACATGCAAACATATATGTACAACACAAGTTTTATACAGGACAAATAGGGAATAATTAAGAGAGAGAAGGCACTAGAAGTGAGAGGAGTTAGGGACAGCTTCCAATAAAAGATGAGATTTTAGTTGGAATTTAAAGGAAGCCAGAGAGATCAGTAGTTGGAGGTGGGAAGGAAGAGCATTCCAGGCATAGGGGACAGCCAGAAAACATGCCCGGAGCTAAGAGATGGAGTAGCTTTGATGTGGAATAGCCAGAGGCCAGTGTCACTGTATCAAAGAGTCCATGTTGGGCAGCATGGTGTAAGAAGATTTGGCCTGTCTCATGCTGTATAGTTCCCTGCAGCATCTGGGAAGCCAAAGTCCTTATTATTTTTAACTCTGCATTTCAATAGGGCAACTCACCAGCCCTAAACTTAGAGATCACCTGTGAAAACTGACCAGGAGCTGGGACAGCCCCAGAGGAAGCTGTCCAAGGACAGTGGGATCTAAATTCTTTACACCTGGAGATTAGCTAAGTCTTCTGTTTTTCCCTAGGGAAGTCACTGCTGCTCTTTCCCATTTCGTTCTATATCCCAAGAGAAGAGAAGACTATTGTAAGAAGATATTTCAAAGGTAGCCCTTTTCTTGCCTGTTACAAGCATAATCTACATAAGTTTGCCTGGGACGCAGCTGTATTTACCAAACAGAGGAGGTCAATGTGGGCAACATGGCCATGGACACTAACTTTTCTAAATCACCATTAATGCTACCAGAGTTTACAACCCCTATAATGTTCCCTGGTTGCCAAGCAAATTGACTCAGGAGCAAGATTAAAAGATAGCAAACAAACAAACAAAAAAGTCCATGTGGTATCCTGTATATAACAGCCTTGTACTAGAGAAAGAAGTCAAATCCATCCTCTGAGATCTTTATTGAACACCTTTCTTGTGCCTAAGGTTGAGCTAAGCCCTGTTGTCGAGACAGGAGTGATAAAAAAGACTTTCATTACCCTTAAGGAACTTAAGGAGTATTTGGGAAGACATGATAAAGACATAAGAAACAACTTGAAAATGTGATCAATATTGAAATGTGTTTATTGACCACCTACTGGGTGCAAGCCATGGTACTTCTCAGTGGAAAAGAGAAGATTAAAACATAGCTCAGGTTTTGCAATCCATTTGGGAGAGGCAGGGCATGCGTTCCCACAACAATATAAGGCAACATATATTAAATGTCAGATGAAAGGGACCAAACAGTAAATGATCTGGGAGTTTGAAGATGAAGAGGTCACTTTGGAGGGAGTCCATCTTGAAAGGCTTCATGGGGGGGGGGGGTGGCTTTGTCAGTACATTTTAGGGGATACATTGCTTTGGGTTATTGGTGAGAAGAAGGGTCAAGATTGCCACCTGACCCTTTTCCATTCTTGTTCCCAAATCGACATGTCCAGAAACTGACAGATATGAAGGAAGTGGGAAAGCATCTTGTCACTGCCTTCAACTACCCCCCTTTCAATTCACTAAATGAAGCAATTTTGACCCATATCTGGGTCCCCCTCAAATTATTCCAAGGGCTCCACTCAGCAAGATTTCAAAGTGCTCAAGTGAGAAGGTTCCTTACAATCCCCATAGTTCCCCTTATTTGCCATGTAAGTGCCCAACTTGGGCACAAAACTGAAAAGGCAACAGGTGAGGCTGACTAGTCTTTACCCTGTTCCTCACAGGCAAACAAAATTGTACTGCCTGTGCTAGACTGTGTGGCCTTCACCATGAGAACTCAAAGACTTTAGAGCACAGACTAACCAATGTGGGCTTCATGGAAAAGCTTTGCAGGGAAGGGAGGAAACACCAAAACAATAACTAGGCGAGACAATAGGAGCTTTGACCTATGTTGCTGAAATTTAAAGGGGGCAGTGACAGTATTGTGGATTCTCAGATAGCATAGAAACAACTGAGATTAATGCCATGTTAGCAACAATAGTTAAGAAGCTGCTAGAAGGCACTTTCCTGGTGCCCTTGCTCTGACTGGATCTTACAAGATGTTTAAGAAGAGAGAGAATAGAAATCCCCAAAAGGGAGGGCACAGCCTAAGCAAAGGCTAAATTCCAGAGGTGACCCCAGGACTTCAGACAAGGAAAAGGCAGGTGGAGTGGAGTCAGGGAGGTTAAATTTGAGAACACACTCTACTAAAGCCCCATAAGTCCAGACTGTCCTGTTTGGCTTCTGTTTATCCTCCTAAACCTTTCCAAAGCAATATCAGTTGGCAACATCCCCTGAGCAGGACTATTGGCCTCTGTATGGAATCCTCCCTGGGGTCTGGTGAATTATGACGGTGCCCATATTGCCACCCTCAATGCCCCTGGTGGCCTGGCACCATCAGCAAAGCAAAGGGTAGGGGCCCTTGAGAGAGAGTGAATGTTCAAATCCCAACACTTACTAGCTGTGTGAGCCTGAGCAAGTCACTTCACATCTCTGAGACTCTACTTTTTCATCTGAAAAACGAGGAGATTGGATTACAGAGGTCCCTTCCAACTTGAAACCTATGATCCTTTCCTTACCCTCCACCCCCCTCAGGCTGTCTTTTGGTAGCATCTTTGTCCCTTCCCAGAAGAACATCCTGTTTCCATGTTTGATTTATCCTGTTTCCCTCTTACAGACCCCAGGATTGCTACCAGTTTTGGAGAAATCTGTGTCCATCCTGGCTGTGTGATAGCAGGTAAGTAAAATGTCCTCTCTGTGTCCCCCCAAAAAGGATTGAAACTAAGCCTGGTGAACAACCACACAAAACAGATCACTGTGAATTCCAATGGTTAGTGTTCCTCCATCCCTCCAGTACAGCCACATTCCACTGGCCCCTGCTCTTAGAAAAGGCTTCAACCTAGCGATGCTTTACCATTTATCTCAGTTAAGAATGAAATCAGAGCTTGACAGAAGGGTAATTGGCTGCTGGGTTGACAAAGTTTCTGAGCTGCATGGCTGGTTGCCTTGGCTCTCACACAGACTTCTATAACTTGACCTCTCCAGATCCAGTTCAACCCTTTTTTCATCATCTCTAACCTAGAATATTGCATTAACTTATGGATTGGTCTCCCTATCTCAAGTCTCTACCCTCTCCCATTCATCTTCCACAAAGTACAGGTCTGAATGTCACCCCCATGTTCTAGAAATGCCACTGGTCCTCTGTTGCCTCCAGGATCAAATGGGAACTTGTGCATTGGGAATTTAGTGCCCTTCCCCACCTGGTCCCAACCTAACTTTCCAGCCTTGTTATGTATGATCCCCTTACGATCTAGTCAACCTGTCCTGTGGATGTTCCGTATGTGTAGCGCTTCATATCCCCAATCATGTGTTTGCTAAAACCATCTCCCCTGCCTGGGATGCTCTCCCTTCTCCTCTCTTCTTCTTAAATCCTGTTTCCTTTAAACCTCAGATCAAGCATCAGATTCTACCTGAGATTTTCTCAGCTGCTAGTGCTGTCCTCCAAAACTATTCAAGCCTGCAAGCATCAAGTGCCTACTATGCTCCATGTACTAGTGATTTTGTATGCTTTTATATGTGTTTGTGATTTCCCCCAACACAATGTAGGCCCCTTGAATGAATGTATGAATGAATGAATGAATGAGTGAATGAATGAATGAATGAATGAATGAACGAACGAGTGAATAAAGAAATGAATCAATGTAAACTCTGGCTCACAGCAGATACTTAATAAGTATTTGTTGATTGACTGGTTGATGGCAGAAAAAGTTTAGGAACTGATTGGCCCAATGGAAGGGCCACCAGACTGGGAGTCAGAAGACCTAGGTTCAAATCCTGGTCAAATGCTGGTCAAATCCCAGTCAAATCCTGGTCAAATCACTGATCTAGGTGCTAAATATACAAAGACAGAAAGGAAATTTTCACTTTCAAAGAGTTTGAATTGAATATTGGAGGAGGGGATATAATTTATTACACAAATGGATAATTCAAAGTAATTGGAGGAAAAGGAGAAGGATAAGAAGGATGAGGAAGAACTGAGAGAGAAGGGAGAAGGAGAAAGAGGAAGAGGAAAGGGAGGAGAAGACAAGAAGAAAAAGGAGACAAGAAGCAGGAGGAAAAGGAGGAGGGGAAGGAGGAGGAAGAGGGAGGGAGGAGGAGGAGGAGGAGGAGAAGAAGAAGAAGAAGAAGAAGAAGAAGAAGAAGAAGAAGAAGAAGAAGAAGAAGAAGAAGAAGAAGAAGAAGAAGAAGAAGAAGAATAGGAGGAGGAGGAGGAGGAGGAGGAGGAGAGGGGGAGAGACAGAGAGAGGCAGAGAGAGGATGAAAGGCGGAGAGACAGAGAGAGGCAGAGAGAGGATGAAAGGCAGAGAGGAGAGAGGCAGAGAGAATTACTGAGGATTAGGGAAAGACTTTTTTATTGGAAATGGCACCTAATCTGAGCTTTGGCAGCTCAAGGATTCTTAGAGGTGAAGATGATAAAGGAGTACGTTCTAGGCATAGGAAATGGCAAGAGCACATGTCTGGAGGCAGGAGATGAAATGTTGAAGTTGGGACACATCTAGAAGTCTAATTTTGCTGGAACCTCAAGCACAGTGCCTTACATTTAACAGGCAATTTAAAAATGCTTTTTGAATTGGATTACATTGGATTAGATTGAAGGTGGAGTTCATGAAATGTAGTAAAATGAAATAAAGCTGGAAAGGCAGGTTGATCCCAGATTGTAGACTGCCTTAAATGCTTTGATGAGAAGTTGTTATTATATTGTAGAGAAAATAGGGAGCCCAGGATGATTTGTGAGCAAGGGAGTGAGAGGATCACATATATTCTTGAAAGGTCATTTCAGCAACTCTGTATAAGATGAATCTGAGAAGGGAGTAACTTAGAAACTGGAAGAACAATTAAGTGATTGACTATTAACAATAATACAAGAAAGAGCTATTCGGGGAGGCTAGGTAGCACAGAGAATAGAGCACCGGCCCTGGAATCAGGAGGACCTGAGTTCAAATTTGGCCTCAGACACTTAACACAAAAATTAACCATGTGACCTTGGGCAAGTCACTTAACCCCAACCTCTCTCCAAAAAGCAAAAAAAAAAAAAAAAAGAGCTATTAGCCTAGAACTGAATTGGCAAATGGAAAGAAAGGGATGGAAGTGAGAGATATATAAGTAAGACTTAGCAATTGACAAAATATGTTGAGGGGTTGGGGGTGAGGCAGAGTAATAGGTTCGGGGCTAGAAGGGACCTTGGATATAGTCTAGTCCAGTCCTTTCATTTTATAGATGAGGAAACTGAGGCAAATAAAAGCTGAGTGACTCTCCCAGAGTCATATAGCTAGTTAAGTTCCCGAGGTCAGATTTGAACTGAGATCTTCCTGATTCCAGGCCTAATGCTCTCTCCACTCAGCCACCTGCTGCCTGTGACTGGGAAAATAACAGTCCCTTCAACAGAAAAAAGGAAGCTGGGGGGAGGGGGGGAGATGATTTCATTCATTCAACAAACATCTCTTAAGGGTCTTAGAAATGTAAGTTTCCATTTCCTTATCTAGGAAATGAGGGCTTGAACCAGAGGAAGCATGCCACAGTGTGTCCCTTTGACGCCTGCATCAAAAAGGGCACGGGCTTAACGGAGAAGTGTGGAATGATTGGACTCGAGCCAGGAAGGTTCTGTGATAACATTTCCCAGTTATTGACCAGAGAACAGGGTTTTTATAATGAATGTAAAGCAATTATCTCTTAGGTTCCCATGAGAGAATGTTTAATGTCCTTGTTCATTTACGTACATCCATATGTTTTAATGTCCTTGTTCCCTTGCATGTATCTATGTCTGGGTCACAGCTCGGTTATCCTGTCCTAAACTCCTGCAAGTCAGGAAGAGATGGTGGGCCAATCGTAAGACAAAATACAGCCTTCAAGGGAAGCTGGCTTGGGAGAAATCCTGGACCAGACTCTTCCCATTTATGGACCGGGTCAGAAACTGGCCCTTGACATCTCTTTGCAATTTATCACACAATGTTCCTGGTTCTTCTATCTTTGGTCAAGTAAACTTCAATTCAATCAAACTAATAAACATTTATTACATGCCTACTATGTGCCAGGCACTGTGCTGAGCACTGGGGATACAAAAAAAGCAAAAGACAGTCCCTGCCTTGAAAGAGTTCATGGTCTAATGTGGGAAAGGACATGCAAACAAATATACACAACCAACCTACATAGAAGAACAATAGGAAATATTTAAGAGGGAAGGCTCTAGGATTAAGAGGGGTTGGGTGAGGATCCTTGTAAAAGATTGGATTTTAGGTAAGACTTAAAGGAAGCCAGGGAAGTCAGTAGGTGGATCTGAGGAGAAAGAGCATTCTTGGCATGGGGCAAAACCAAAGAGAATGCCTGGAGATGAGCAAAGGAGAGTCTTTGTGTTTCCATGAGTTATTCCTGTCTCTCTTTCCATATGACTTGAAGACAATTCTCCTGTGTCCTTGAGTCTTCTCTTCTCCAGGCTAAACAACCCCAGTCCCTTTAACGATGGTTAAAGGATGCTCACATGGAAATATTCCAAGACTCTGCATCTTGGCTACCCTTGGCTAAATGCTTTCCAGTTTATTAATAATTTCTAATGAAGTTGTGATTTCCTTGATTTGGAAGTTCCATACAGTAATACAAACCACAGCCCATCCAAGTCTGTCTACTTCAGGCAACTCTTGTCCAAATCTTTCCATAAGTTTGTCATCAGGGTTAGTGGGCACTCAAGGTGCTAGAAGCTGTCCATGCTTTCTCCTGATGTTTCAAAGATCTCTTTGGAGAACATATGCTTCCAATTGGTTATTTTTTTATCTCCCTTTTCCTTCCCTCCATTATCCAAAACACTGCATCCCTAGATCACCAACTAGTGTTCTCTGGATAAATTGGAGATAATGTGACCAAAGTGCCTTGATGGGAATGCTTTGGTGGCACAGGCAGCTGCTTTCTCTAGGAACCAGAAAAAGGCTATCTGAGTTGAAGGCATCCAGGGCTCAGCCAAACAGAGTTGGGAGTGGGGTACAGTGGAGAGGTCGCTGGCTCTGATCTAGGTTCAAATCCTGCCTCTGATGACCTTGGACAAGTCACAAGCTCCCTTGCTTCAGCTTCTTCTGATATAAAATTGAAGGGGTTGAATTAGATGGCCTCTATGGTCTCTTCAAGCTCAAGAGCTCTGATTTGTGACATTTCAGGGCAATGCCAGAGTGGTCTATTGGATCTCATGACTAGCCCACTCATGACTAGAGCCCTCCTTTTGAAATACCTGTTGCCTACTCTGTATAGTTCTTATCAACCTATTTGTCATCATGCTGTCTCCACCACTAGTTTGTGAGCTCCTTGAAAGGAGGGAAAACCTTTTTTGCCTTTCTTTGTGTTCCTAGCACTTAGTATTACACCTGGCATATAATAGGTGTCTAATAAACACTTGTGACCAACTGCCTGACTGACAGCTTCCCCAAGTATCAGGGAAAGGAGAAGTCCTCATAAGCACAGGCAGCTTCTAGATTCCTCTTCATGATGGAAGAATAAACCAGTCAGCCTGGTGACTGGTTGGCATGGTTTCTGTGCTTATCAGTAAGGATGCAATGTACTCATTTGAGGTTCACCTGGTCAGCGTCTTGAGGACATCAGTGAGATCTGCAGCTGTACAGAAAACCTCTGATTATCCAGAACCCTCACTTTCCCACAAGCAACCTACCAAGTAACAAGCATTAATTAAGCACCAACTGTGTACAAAGTATTGTTCTAGGCACTGGAAGTAGAAAGAAAAATTAAACGGTCCCTGTTGTTAAGTTTACATTCTATGGGGAAAGGCAACGCAGAACACATACATGCATACATATGCTTTCAGGGGAAAATGACAAGAAGGGAATTTGTTAAGGGATAGGGGGTTAGGGTTTAAAATAAAATTTTCAAGGGTTTCAGAGTGTCTCACTTGACTCAGTTCATATTCAATATAGTCCCCAGTCATGTGACCCTGGGCAAGCAGTTTGCCAGTTGTCTGCTTCAGTTTCCTCAAAAGTAAAATAGGGGCACTAAAAGCAATAGCAGTTCCTCCTGCGACTGTGATGAGGATTGGATGAGATAATATTCCTAAGGTGCAATGTGGTTAGACCCACTACCTGGTACACAGTAAGCATTTAATAAATGCTTGTTTTCTTCCTTTCTTCCCAATGATCAATCAACAAACATTTATTAAGTATGTGCTAACTACAAAGCTTCACTTTCTCAGTCTCCATCTGTCATCCAGCATAATGAGGACTTTCGTTTGGAACAAAGGTCCTGCAGTATCCCCAGTCAGCAATCAGACCTGATCCCAATAGCTGCCCCTGTTAAAAAAAATTGGGGGAAGATTCTCATACGATAGTGGGAATTTCAGAAGAGAAGCTGTCGGGGTGTGGTTGGAGGGAAAGCATAATGGAAAGAAGGCTGCACCTAGAATCAGGAGTCAGTCATATACTGCCTTGGATTTTTATTAGCTGTCTGACTCTGGGCAAGTCCCTTGACCTCTCTGAACCTGTTTCCTTAATCTGTAAAATGAAAGGGTGGAGTTAGATGTCATTAACAGCCCGTACAAGTCTTTGTCTATTATCATACCATCCTATCATAACAGATTCAGTCAGACTGGGCTATTTTGTCATTCAATAATGCTTAAGTATTTTTTCCTCTCTGTTATGAGGAAATGTGCAAGGGATAGGGGTAGGAGAAAACAAAACAAACAAAACAAAAATTAAAAAAAATACAAAGCATATCTTTTAATAACGGAAAAATGAATGACAAAACAACCAAAGTCTGACCACAGAAAAAAATACACACACACACACACACACACACACACACACACACACACACACACATATATACACATATATATACACATTTCTACACATACATACATATATATTCCACGTTGTAGGGCTCCCATTGCATCCTGGGTCATCTCCAGTCATTCTGACTATATCAGGTCACTGGATCCAGATGGCTCTGGAGGAGAAAGTGAGGCTGGTGACCTTGCACAGCCCTCCCTCACTCAAATCAAAGTCAACTGAAAGTTATGTCACCATTTCTCTGATACCATGTCCTCATGAAAATATAGGACAAACACAACCTGTGAGTAGACCAAGCTGCCTGAATTACCCAGCTAGTTGGGTAATATTTCTTCCTTCCTTCCTTCCTTCCTTCCTTCCTTCCTTCCTTCCTTCCTTCCTTCCTTCCTTTCTTTCTTTCTTTCTTTTTCTTTCTTTCTTCCTTCCTTCCTTCCTTCCTTTCTTTCTTTCTTTCTTTTTCTTTCTTTCTTCCTTCCTTCCTTCCTTCCTTCCTTCCTTCCTTCCTTCCTTCCTTCCTTTCTTTCTTTCTTTCTTTCTTTCTTTCTTTCTTTCTTTCTTTCTTTCTTTCTTTCTTTCTTTCTTTCTTTCTTTCTTTCCTTCTTTCCAAAGCTTCATCCCAGTTCACTTTGAAGCTCATAGACTGGAACACAATAGGTCCTTGCTCCACTTAATGACTGTATTTTGGGCCTTGAATGTCAATAGTAACTTTCTCTTAGAACAGCAAGCCTGAGGGTCTTTCCCTCCCACCTTGATTTTTTTTTCTTTTTTCTAATTAAA
Organism: Gymnobelideus leadbeateri; assembly: GCA_011680675.1. Classification (NCBI taxonomy): domain Eukaryota; kingdom Metazoa; phylum Chordata; class Mammalia; order Diprotodontia; family Petauridae; genus Gymnobelideus; species Gymnobelideus leadbeateri. The sequence continues at coordinate 25,005 of WOXC01008173.1, read as the reverse complement.
GGGGCCATCCCTTGACTCACTTCTTAAAGGGGCCTATTCACTGAAATGGGTGTTACATCACTCTAAGTGAATACCTGTAAAGGCCTTAGCCTAAAAGGGCCAGGGTCTCCCTTGCATCGTGGGTCATTTATATGATTTTATGATAATAGATTGAGTTGAAATAGACCCTGGTGGCCATCTGTCCTCACCTTCTCAATTCACAAATGAGAAAACTGAAGCTCAGAGAGTTTCAGAGACTTTTACGGGATCACACAACTAATAAGTATCAAAGACAGGATTTGTCCCAACCTGACCCGCTCCTGATTCCAGGTGCAGCCCTCCAACCATGATGCAATGCAATGCCACTCTACCCCCTACCTCTCTCTTTTACACGATCTTATGAGAATCTTCCCAAATGTTTTTCTCCCCAGCAGCCACTGGGAACAGGCCTGTTTGCTGACTAGGGTGCTGCAGGGCCATTGTTCCATGTGAAAATACTCATTATTCAGGATGAGAACTGGAGGCAGAGAGAAAGTGAAACTCAACTCTTGGCTTTGCTTAAATAAACACTCGTTAATCTGGGCTCACTTGTTGATTGATTGTTTGGGGGATGGTGTTGCACTTGGACTGAACCAAAGACAATCCCTGAAGTCCTTGAGCTGTTTTGTCTTCAAATCTAACTCTTCTCCAAGCTCATCAACTAACTGGGTAAATGTTTGAGTTTCCTTCAGCCTTGGTTCCCTCATCTGCAAAATGGGGAGAACATACTTTGCAGAAGTGTTGTGAGAATCAAATAAGACAATGTACATAAAGCACTTTGTAACTCTTAAAGTTAAACTCAAAGAGGTACCTTTTAAGGCATTTTCTATTTAACCCAGAAAGTTCAGTTGATCTCAGTGTTCTCTTCCATGAGCATTCGATTAACCAAAGAAATAGAGCATCCCTCTGGATGCACACCGTGCCAGATCATTCACCCACCTCACACATTCCCTGTCCCTGATCACTGCCCAGGAGAAGAGAGGGGGGCAGGAAATGCCCTTCCCAAGGGCAAGTGCCTTTTGACCTGCTCATCTCCTGTGTCTGGGCACTAGTTGTTGTTTTTGTCCTTTGTTCCCAAAGAAGACAGTGATTTCAGGGAGGTGATGCCATGACATACAAATGAATTGGATTGAAGTGAGGAAGGGCTATGCAAAGTCACCAGTCTCACTTTCTCTTCCCGAGACATCTGAGTCCAGTGGCCAGATATAGATCAGCTGGGCTTGGAGTCAAGACCCTTCCAGGTGTTGATTTGGATTCCAGGATCCCCATCATCTCAAATATCTGACATTGTGGTGGACAGCTTCTAGGATCATCCAGAATATGGACCCCACCAGCGAGCCTTGTAATGACTTTTACCAGTATGCCTGCGGGGGCTGGATCAACCGCCACGTGATTCCAGAGAGCAGCTCTCGATACAGCATCTTTGATAACCTTCGGGATGAGCTGGAAATCATACTCAAAGGTGAGGAGTGGAAAAGGCTGTTCTGGCCAGGAGTCACAAGTCTCAAGGCCTTCTAGGTCCTGGAGTGTGGCCTTTTGACCGAGTTCAAGTTTTACAGAACAAATCCTTTTATTAAGGGGTCTGTTCTGTGAGGTTTGACTTCAGTGAAAGGACCGCACTTGAGGAGCTAGAAGACTGCATGTGGCCTCGAGGCCATGGGTTCCCCACCCCTGGTTTGGGCTCATGATATTGGGTAAGTCCATGGCAAGCAGTGACTTTATGCTGGAAGCTGTAGATAATTTCTCATATATATGAAGGTGGAAGGGAGCCATCCCTCATTTTACAGTGGAGGAAACAGAAGCCCAGACAGATGAAAGTAATTGTCCAAAGTCATCCAGTTAGTGGCACAAGTGTGTTTTGAATCCAGACCTTCTGATTCCCAATGCAGCTCTCTTTCCCCCATACTTGGTTAGTCTACTCATAACATCTATGATATGCTGGTGATAACACCAGTTTTCCACGCTACTATTTTCAGACCACAACAACTCAGCATAACAAAGGCATCTGTGTACAACCTTTGGCAAGACAGTGCAGTCTGCAGGTATAAACTTGGTGCCAATTAATCAACATATCTCTAGGGTGCACCTGCTCTGTGAGAGGCATTCCAAGAACGTGGAAGACCTCAGGCTTTTAGGTTCATACTTGCGGAGCTGGAAAGCACTCCAGAAGCCATCAACTACAACTCTAGAATTTGAGAAATAAAGAATCTGAGTCTTAAAAGGTATTAAATGACTTACCTAGGGTCTCACAGAGAGGAAATGTCAGAGGCAGATACTCTGTATACAAATGCCATACTCTTTCCACTGAGCCTCATTGAGGAAAGCAATCTTAATTACACAGAAAGCATTAGATTGGAGGTCAGAAGAACTGGGTTTGAATCTCAGTTCTGTGAGAGCTGAGTGACCCTGACCAGACCATTAACTGACTCCCTGGGCCTCCGTTTCTTCATCTTTAAAATGGGGGTGTTGGATCCCGTGATCTCTAAGTCTTTAATGTTTCTAACTCCTGAGATCTGATAAAAATGAAGATCAGCCTAAAGCCACCCCTCAGTTCCCCACAAATGAGAGAAAGGAGATTTTAGAACGCAAGCAGATGCCCCCTTTCCCACACCAGAAGTGAATCTCCCAGGGCGGCTAAATGGGCAGTGAATAGAGCACAGGCCCTGGAGTCAGGAGGACCTGAGTTCAAATCCAGCCTCAGACACATGACAATTACTAGCTCTGTGACCTTGGGCAAGTCACTTAACCCCAATTGCCCTGCCCTCCCCCCTCCAAAAAAAAAAAAAGAGAAGTGAATCTGTCACCCCATGCACTCTGCCCTCATAATGCCAACAGACTAGACTGGCTTACTGCTCAGGCATATTCCTGATGTGTCCGTTAGCTGGGATCTGGCCTTAGCTGGAGAGGATGGGTCTTACTTTTAGTTTCTTGATACCTCTGTCCCTACATCATTTCTTTCTTTCTTAACTTCCCTCCACAAGAAGTCATTTCTTGTAAGAAACAAGAAAAAAAGAGACTCCGAAAGTTAGATCAACAAAACCAACCAGCGGATCAGCTGATTCTGACAGTGTACATACAACATTCCACGTCAATAATCCCTGACTTGCGCAAAGAAATGAGGCAGATGCATTTTCTGGATGAGGGACTTTAACCTCTCCCAGCCTCTATCACTCTTACCTCCCTGAGGTCAAGGAATAGCCCACTCCTGACCCTGCTCTCCATCACAGGCAGAAGTGACCAGGGTTCTCTGTTGTCTTCTCCTAAGGCCCCCATCCAGCTGTGCTCTCCCTTCTGCCCCAGGTGTGCTGGAGACCCCTAGAGAGGGAGACCGGAACGCTATCCAGAAAGCAAAAATGCTCTATAGTTCCTGCATGAATGAAAGTAAGTGATGTTTGGCTTTTTTCTGCTTTGGATTTGGAATTTTCCTAGGCTAATGCTATTTAGGGCTGGGGAAGAAACTGGGGAGGAGGGGTACTTAAGAGGGACAGCCAACAACATCTGGACTGGTACACCCGGGAGCCAACACTATGGTACAGTCTAGAACCAGATACCTCTTCTTACCACACTAACTCCTTGTGGTTAACTCTGCTAATAACTGGGACCCCACAAGGCTTTGGAGGTTGGGCACTGAAGGCCAAAGGTGGGGAAAAGGTATAGGTACAGGCTGTGACCCTGGACAGCAGCCTCCGCTACTCCCACACACTCCAGCAATGGCACTAGATATAGCCATTGAGGAGCAGAGGCCAAATGAGTCTGCCTAAGTGAGTCTGGAGACCTTACTGCAGGGGCAGCTTGGGATAGGAGAAAGAGGACCAGACTGGGAGTCTGCAGAGTCAGGTTTGAACCTTAGCTGTGTGATCATGCACTGGTCCCATTTTCTTCTGTAATGTGAGGTCAATAATACTTATATTGCCTATCTCTCCAAGTCATTGTGAGGCTCAAATGAGATTATGCAAAGCTCTTTATAAACCTCAATGCCCATGAAAGTGACCCTGGCAAGGTTTATCTTTGGCAATTATGGAGTTAGCCAAATGAAAATGGAACCCAGGAAACAGTGCATATTCAAGAGAGGATGGGGCGGGCAGGGGAGAGGGGAGAAGAGTTTAGGGCTGTCTCTGCGTCAGTGTCCTTCGATTGCTATGTCTAACATGTATCCGTGTACGTTTCTGAATGTCTCCTCTGTGGTTTATGTTACATTTCTATGTGTCTGGACCATGTATCTATATGTGTCACTATGTTGGGTGTTTGTGTTTTGTGTGTTTACATGTGCCTTGACTGTGTCAGATTCATTTATGTATCCATGCCGTGCTGTGTGTTTCTCTTTGTATTGTAAGTTTTTGTGCTGGATGTCATGTGTTTCTGTAGTGGTGTTCTGTGTTTCTGTGTTATATTGTGTGGGTTTCCAGAAATTCCTGTGGCTCCCTATTACCTCTAGGATCAAATAGAAAATCTGCTGTTTGGCATTTAAAGCTCTATGTAACCTGGTCCCTTCCGACCTTTCTAGCCTTCTTAAACTTTATTCTTCTTCATGGTCTCTACTATCCAACTAGACTGGATATTCTGCCTGCCTCCTGTTTCTAGCCACCATCTCTCACCTACTTTTCAGTGACTGTCCCCCCTGCCTGGAATGCCTTCCCTCCTCACCTTTACCTCCTAGAATCCCTAGTTTCCTTCCAGACTCAGTTCAAAAACCACTTTGTGCAGTGGTTTTTACTGAGATCCCCCAGAACTTGAGCCTTCCTCTCTAAGGCCATCTTCCATCCCCTCTATATGTATTTTATATATACTTGGTCACTTCTGGGTTGTCTCCTCCATTACACTGTGAGCTTCTTAAGGGCGGAGAGTATGTTTTTGCCCATCTTTGTACCCACAATACTTAGCCCACTGCCTGGCAAGTGCTTAATAAATGTTTGTAGATTGATTCGTTGATTATGTTTTTCTATGACTATGTTGTGCCTGTTTCTGTGTTGGCTTTTATATGTTTTTA
>WOXC01008173.1:0-15000 GCA_011680675.1 Gymnobelideus leadbeateri | reverse complement strand
AGCTTACCCATTATCTGATAGGGATATTAGACAAGGAGAAGCTGACTGGAGGACATAGATCTGAATCTTTGATGGTCCATCTGAACGTGGGCTTGAGATACCAGCTCTTAGGACCTGGAAAAGAGAAATTGAATCATTCTTTTTCTGAGTCTGTTCCTAGGCATGAGGGAATGATCTACTTCCAGGGGGCCACATGCCAGATTCAAAGCTAGTAGTGGCCCCTTTCCCTTAATTTAGAAATAGATATGTTTTAGGGTTGAGTCTTCTATTTCCAAATCTGTTCCTGATTTCTAACCTGCATTACAGAAGTTAATCCTTGGGAAGGAATATGAAGGACATTGCTCCAAACTACAAAAAATTATGAGTCACAGGAAGCTAAATACACTTTTATTTACTAAAGGTCAGTCAGGGCAATTAGTAGTGGCAACAAAAGGCTAATAAGAAACTCATTTCATTGGTTTGCTAATTGTTTCCCCCTGCCTGGGAGAAGTGGATAGAGAAGCTAGCATTTACATAGAACTTTAAGGTTTGCAGAGCACACTATATGTTATCTCATCCAGACTTGAAGTCAGAAGGATCTGAGTTCAAATCCAGCCTCAGATACTTACTAGCTTTGTTAAAGGGCTTAACCTCTGTCTGCCTCAGTTTTCTTATCTGTAAAATGGAGTTAGCAAAAGCATATACATCTCAGGGTTATTTTAAGGGTTAAACACTTGTAAGGAAATTTGCAATCCTTAAAGTGCTAGATAAATGCCAGTTATCATTAATTATCATTATTACAACTAATATCCTGAACTCTTGACCAAAAACAAGCCATCCTTTTATTGATTAGGTCATTGAATAGCATAGATGTGCTAGAGAGGGCTGCCCCCTAACGACTTTGTCTTGGAGCAGTAGAGGGCTGAGCTCAGTACTCCCCTCCCCTCTGCCTTCCTATTCGGGGATCACACTCAATATGGTCTTCAGCTGTGGGGGTGGGGTGGGGGTGGGATTGTGTTTCTCCCTGCCCTTTTCCCTCTACATCTCATTTTGTATTTGGTCTGCAGATTGACCAGCCATCACTGGGCATGCCTTCCAGAGACTATTACTTCAACAGTGGCAACTACCAGCGGGTCAGTGCATCCTTTATCAAGAGATCCTTGGGTGGAATGCATGTACAGGTTAAGAGGATGGTCCTACACACACACACACACACACACACACACACACACACACACATTTTCCCTCCCCTGCCAGTGCTGCCAGTGATTTCTGTACCCACAGGGCAGACCTAGGTCCAATTGTGAAACAGAGAGCATTCGCTTCCAGACCTCTCTCCTCTTTCAAGCCCATCCTAGCCTCCCAAGACAATTTCTCCCAACTCCTCCATCCCTCTCCTTCCCCACACGTGGGGATATGGGAATCGCCAGGAGGCTTCCTTATTCATAAGAAGAATATCCTTTAAAAAGAGAGATTAGCGCATTAATGGATTTGGATGCCTTGATATAAAGTGAACTTTCAGTCCCTGGCGGGGGATATTGTTAAAGGGCTTCTTTACCAGATGGAAGACGGAACTAGGTGACCCGTCTCAGATTTATTTCTTTCTCTACTGAAAACAAAGTGTTTGGAGTTGATTGTATCCAAGGCTCTTTCATGGAAAGGCAGTAAGATAGCACCTGAATTTAAAGTCAGAGGACCTGGGTTAGAATCTTTACCACTTATAAGTGGTGTGACCTAGATAAGCCATTTTACTTTCTCTGGATCTCATTTACCTAATCTACAAAATGAGGGAGTAGGAACCAGAGGACTTCAAAAGTCCTTTCTAGCTCTTAAGTCAAAGACACCGCCTACTCCTAACTCTGTCATTTTCTGAATACCTGGGGCAGGATGGAGTGGAAAGAGTCCTGAAGGCAGTCAGACCCTGGGTTCTAATCCTGACTCTGCTCCTTAAAAGCACTGTGACCTTGGTAAAGTTCCCTCTCATCTCTGAGACACAGTTTCTTCCTCTGTAAAATGAGCAGGTTGGGAAACATGATCTCTCAAGCTCCCTTCCAATCTAAATCCTGGGATCTCCTTAAATTTTCTTTCAGGAGCTCTATGCTTCCTTCCCTCTATGCTGCTTCATGTGAGCTGGTAGACTTGTGCGTCACTGGGATGAGGTGTGGAAAAAAAACACAGACTGGGATGCCGGGAGGGACTGGGCATTTCTGCCTAGGTGTCTCTGCCCCACTGCTCCTGTCTCTCTCCTGACCCGTCTTTGTCTCCCCTCTGCCCCAGGTCCGGGAGGCATACCTCCAGTTCATGATCAGTGTAGCTAAGATGATTCGGGCCGATCTGAACTTCACCAAAGATGATGAATTTGTGGAGAATGAAATGTTGCTGGTGATGAAATTTGAAACTGAAATTGCCAATGTGAGTAAGAATGTAAGGACTCAGGAGACTGAACGGTTATTATTAAGTATCCTCTGTGGGCTGGACACTGTTCTAGCCCACAGAGGGATGAGGAGACAAACTTGCAGCCTAATGGAGGGGACATCATGCAAATAGGCTAAATTGGGAGTCTCCTCAGAGGGAATTAAGCAGGTCAAGGGAAGGCTTTGAAGGAAGCAGGATGTCAGCTGAGACTTGAAGGAGACCAAGAAAGCCAGGAAGTGCAGAGGAGAAAGAAGAGTATTCTAGAAGTGGGGCATAGCTAGGGAAAAAGTTCCAGTGGGATCTGCTTTGGGGGAAGAGAAAGCAGAGTTCATGGGAGATGAGTGAAGAGTATTATAGGATCATAGATCTGGGCTGGAAGTTAGGCTTTGATACTGACTACTAGTATGACCTTGGGCAAGTCACTTCTTTGGACCTCAGTTTACTCCTCTGTAAAATAAGGGGATTGGGCTAGATGACATCTAAGGTTCCTTCCAGCTCTAATAGAATCCTAGATAGAGAGCTAGAAGGAGCTCAGAGACCACCTAATCTAACCCCTTCATTTCACAGATGAGAAAAATGACATTATCTACCTAAGGTCACATAAGGAGGTGACATTTGAACCCAGGACCCTTAACTCCAGAGTCAGTGTTCTTTCTGCTATTATTACCACACTGCTTCCCCAGAAGGGCTGCCATTTAGCATTTGCTAGTGACCAGAGTTTAATTAATCAAGTAATAAGCATTTATCAGTCACCTTCTCTGTGCCAGGTCCTACACCTGACTTAAATTTGCCTGAGGATCATGGCATTACCTGAAAGAGCAAAGAAAAACTGTGGAGATTTTGACCTGTGTCTTCTTGGCTATGTAGATCTGGGCAGTTTTAGGGGTTATTCCCACCAATGGTGACCCATCTTTAAATTTTCCCTCCAGGCCACTTCACCTCAAGAGGAAAGACATGATGTCACTCTCCTCTATCACAGAATGAACATATCTCAACTCCAGAGCACCTTTTCATTCAAGGTAATTTCACAACTTTCTTGTTTTCTTATCTGTCTGCAAGTCTGTCTGTCTGGGGTTTTGTCTGATCAGGAATGGTGTTTCCCAGACTTATGCTAATAGCAAAAAAAAAAAGCAACTAAAACAAAAATTCTTTCAGGTGGAGGACAGAAGGCTCATTGTATATAATTTGATCAATTCATCATGCATTTATTGTGCACCCACTCTGTCTGTTCCTCTCACTCTTTTTTTGTATCTCTTCAGTCTGGCTTTTGACCTTATCATTCAACTTGAAACTACTTTCTCTAAAGTTACCAATGAGCCATTCATTGCCAAATCCAATGGCCTTTTCTCAGTCCTGATCCTTCTTGACCTCTCTGCAGCCTTTGACATTGTTGATCACCCTCTTCCCCTTGATACTCTCTTTTCTCTTTGTTTTCATGATACTTCTGGTTCTCTTACGGTCTGATGTCTCCTCAGTCTTCTTTGCTGAGGTCTTGGCCCACTAACTGTGGGCTCTGGCCAGGGCCCTCTTCTCTTATCCCTCTATATTATTTCACTTTGTAATCTCATGAGCTCACACGAACTCAACCATCTCTGTGAAGATAATTCTAAGATTTACGTATCTAGCCCTCACCTCATTCCTGACCTCCAGTCTCCCATCTCCAAATGCTTACTAAACATCTGAAGGTATATATCTGTCTGTCTCTTTGTCTGATCATGGGTGGAAGAAGGCCCTGAGCCAGAGTAGACAGAAAGTGGAAAGAAAGGATAGCTGTAAAACCTGTCCCATAGAAATATTTAGCTCAACATGTCCAGAACTGAACTCACTATCATTCCTCTCTTCCTGTGGAGGATACCACCATTTTCCACTCACCCAGGTTCCTCACTCTCATCTCATCAATCTCTTACCAAATCCCTTGGTTCTACCTCTGCAATATCTCTCCAATATGCTCCCTTCTCTTCTCAGACCCTGCTACCATCATGATCCAAACCCTCATTCTTCCACAACTGGACCAGTGCAATAGCTGCTGATGGCTCTGCCTGACTCAGGTCTCTCTCCAGGTCATTTCTACTCAATAATTTCAGGAGCTCTTTATTGTCTACAGGATCAAATAAAAAACTCTGTTTGATCTTTAAAACCCTTTAGAACCTGGCCCCTTAATACCTTTTTGGTATTCTCTGACACTGACCTTCTGGCACAAGATACCATCTCCCAACCCCATGCCTTTTGGGGCTGCCCCCATGCCTGGAATTCTCTTCCTCCTTGTCCCCTCCTCCTAACTTCTCTGACTTCTTCAAATCTCAGCTAAAGTACTGTCCCCACTTCTTTAAGAAACCATTTCCAGTTCTCCTCAATCTCAGCTCCTTCCCTCTGAGATTGACCCTAATGTATCAGGTCTTTTTCTTGTTCATACATAGTTGTTTCCATGACTATAAACCTCTTGAGGGCAAGGGCTATTTTTGACTTTTTTATCTCCAGCTCTTAAGAAAGAAGGAAGATGATAAGTATTTAAGAAATGCTTTTTGAGTTAACATATGAAGCACTCTTGTCAAATGCAAGGGATGCTATGACAGTCACTTCAGACCTCCTGCCCTCATTGAGACTGCATTCTACTGGAGTTTAACATTAGGATCTACTATTACATGTTCATACCTAGTATGTAAGTACCTTGAGTTCAGGGACTGGTCCAGTTTTGTCTTTGTATTCCTAATACAGAACCTGGCACATGGTAGGCATTTCATTCATTGACTAAAGAATAGAGCTGAAACAGGATCTTATTGTAAGCCCCTCATTTTGCAGATAAGGAAAGTCTGACCCACAGAAGGGAAGGGACTTGTCTAAGGCCAACAATTCAACAACACTCATTAAGTGTCTACTACATAGAGCACCATGCTGTCACCCTCACCACCTGCCATCTGGATCACTATAGCACTCTTCTCCTTGGTGTCCCAAATTCAAGTACCTCCCCCCACCTTCCACCTAACTTCCAAAGTAACTTTCCTAAAATTTAGGTCTGAACATGCCCCACCCATACTCCATCAACTCCTGTGATTACCCACTACCTTCAAGACCAATTATAAAGTCCCTATTTGGCACTTAAAGCCCTTTACCACTTGGCATCTTCCTATCTCTCCAGCCTTCTTATTCTTTACTCCCCACCATGCTTATTACCTTTCACATCCACTGGCCTAATTACTGTTTCTCCCATCAAATACTCAATTTCACATCTCTGGACCTTTGAATTAGAATACTCTCCCTCCCTATATCTGACTCCCAGCTTCCCTACACTCCTTCAGAAGATGGTTCAAAGGGGGCAGCTAGGTGGCACAGGGAATAGAGCACGAGCCCTGAAGTCAGGAGGACCTGAGTTCAAATCCAGCGTCAGACACTTGACACACTAGCTGTGTGACCTTGGGCAAGTCACTTAACCCCAATTGCCCTGCCTTCCCCCTCAAAAAAAAAAAAAAAAGAAGATGGCTCAATGAAACAGACTGCTGAACCTAAAGTCAGGAAGACCTAGGGCAAGTCACTTGACCTCTGTCTGCATCAGTTTCCTCAACTATGAAATGTAATAATAATATCACCTACAGGATTGTTGGGAGAATAAAATAAGATGTTTATAAAGCTTAAAATGTTATATGAAATGCTAGTTATTGTTATTCAAGATGTCACTCAAATCTTGCCTTCTGCAGGAGACCTTAGCCAGTTCCCCTTACCACACATCCCCCCCAGGCCCTTTTCTATGAGTCGATCTAATATTTACACTACTTAGTTATTGTTGTTCAGTTGTTTCCATTGTTTCAATTCTCCTTGACCCCATTTGGGGTTTTCTTGGCAAAGCCACTAAAATGATTTGCCATTTCCTTCTCCAGCTCATTTTAGAAATGAGGAAACAGAGGTCAAACAGAGTTAAGTGAGCTCAAAACTTGAGTATTCCTGACTCCAAGCCCAGTGCTCTGTGCACTATGGCTCCACCTAGCGGCCACACTACTTATAGCTTGTATGTAGTTCTCTCCATATTGTCACCTCTGTTCATCCTTCATTCTCAAAGAGGACCAATGACAACAGGAAGTGAGGTCTTGATTAGTAAGTTAATTGGATTTAAGTGAGGCAGAGCTGTGCAAATCCATCAACCTCACTCTCTTCTCTAGGGTCATCTGGGTCCAGTGGCAAGAAATAGATCAAGAGGGTTGGCTGTGTTCCCAGATGTAGTGGGAGACCTTGACCTTTAAGCTAAGGTCTTTCCTCGTTTGTCTGAGGCAACACCCATTCAGTAGTTTAAGGCCCCTCGTCTATCATAATGTGAGCTTCACATAATTGTAGGTGCTTACTAAGTGAATGTGGACTGACTGACTGAATGAATGAATAATAGGAAGATTTTTTAAAATGGCACAGTCCCTATATTCCAAAGCTTACATTCAATTGAAAATCTGGAAGTGAGCAGAGGGGAGAGTGAAGCATATGTGTTCACAGAGACAGATAAAATTCTAGATGGGGGGAGCGAGGGGGACAAAGAAGAAAGTCATCCATTGTGGATCAGGAATATTCTCAGGGAAGAGATGTTACCTGGGCCTAATAGGAAGAAGAGAGGGTTTTGAAAGGCAGAGATGGGGAGGAAGTAATATGTTCTAGCCAGAGGGGATGGCCTGGACAGCTCCTCATGAGGAAAGACCTGATGTGACTGGACATGTGCATTAGGACATTGAACCCAGGTCCTCTAATGCCAGTGTTCTTGCCATTACACCACCCCAGGTCGCTGACCCTTTCTCACAGAACTTCAACTGGACTGTATTTATACAAATTGTCATGTCCTCGGTCAACATTAACATCCTGGAGAATGAGGAGGTGGTGGTCTATGGAGTTCCTTACCTCCAGAATCTTCAAGAAATCATCAGCAAGTATCCAGCCAGGTGAGTCTGGGCATGGTCAGCCCTCAGCAATGTAACTGTGATGGCTTTGCACTTTTGACTTCATCAACCTCAGCCTCCCCTATTATTTGTTTTTCCTCCTTCTGTGGTGTCCCCTTCACCCTGCTTTTCAAGCATCCAGTGCCCCAGATTTCTGATACCAACATTTCCATCAAAACCTACTCCAAGGAAAAGATCCAGTGTGTTCATTCACACTAAGGTGTAAATGACTGATGGGGCTTAATGTACTATCTCAGGAAGTAGCTGCATTCCCACTTGTGAAAAAACCTGATTTTTGTTGTTGAAATTTCAGGCAGGAAAAGGAAACTGAGAGAAGGAAAGTAATATCTTCTTAGGATCTCAAAACCATATTGTCTTCTCAATTGCCTCTTTTTCATAAGGCCAGCCCTTTCCCCAGACTTAACTGGGGAGTCTTTTTATTCCAGCAGTGAAGAACTAGAAGACCCTGTCTCCAACCCCATTTCTAACCCTTCCTCCTTCCTAACCCTTTCCTGGGCACTAATGAGAGACTCTACTCATCTGTTCCCAGAACCATCCAAAACTACCTGGTCTGGCGCCTGGTGCAGGATCAGATTAGCAATCTGAGCCATCGATTCAAGGAGGCTCGAGTCAGCTATCGCAAGGTGAGGCAGCCATATGTCCGGTGAATGGAACAAAGGGTTCTCGGATCTGCTAGATTGTCATTTTCACACTACATCCCTCTTGGGGAGAATCCCTATCTTTTTTCCCTTAGACCTTTCATTTCATCAGGGAGAGGAGCTCCCAATGTGGAAGCACCCTCCCCTGGTACAGATCGGCAGTTTTCTTGTAACTAATAATCTCAGAAAATTCCCTGAAGGTCAATGTATGTCAGAAGATCTTGAACCTCCATCTTCTTAACTCCAAACCCAATTCATTCTCCATTATCCTTCATTAACATCTGGAATAGTCTAGTACATTTGAAAAAGAGCTGGATTTAGAACTGCAGGAGCTAGGCTGGAATTCTGGCTCTGACATTACCTGTGTGATTGTGGACAGATATTTCCCATTCCCTCATTGCTAGAATGGGAGAGTTCAACTGGATGACTTCGGAAGCAGCTGTCAATTCTATAGTGTCAAAATTGATCCTCTTCATCATGTGAGGATGACCTTTAAGGTGGCTTCTAAGGTCCCTCAGCCACAGGGAGGGGAAAGGAACAGGGACTCACTCTTTCCCAATAGATTGTATAGGGAACAAGACTGGGGACAGTGCTGGACCTGAGCCTCAGCTGTAATGTTTGGGCCAGATGTGTAATCTCATCCTAGCTCAAGGTATTACATGAGGCAGAGATGACTCCTGGACCCTGGGCCTCTTCCCTCATGGAGGGACTTGAGTTAGTTTCCTAAATAGGCTCCTTTCCCAAATTCTTTACTGATATGTTGGGGGAAAGGATTTTTTGTTTTGTTTTGTTTTGTTTTTTATGATTGTGTGTGTCAATACAAGTATGGCCTGTGTCAAGGTTATAAAGATTATGTAGCTTCAGCCCAGATCCCTTTGTATAACTCATCATTGAGTCTGGCCACTCCCAAGTTGTCTTTTCCCCAACTCCATGCCCTATTCCGTCAAAGTGTAGACTTCCTCTTCACACATCTAGCTACCCCTCCAATCCCTTTGTGTTGATTAAGGAGGTTAGAAAGGCATAGATTCTGGGTAATTTAATCATTTTATTAATAAGGCCAGCATATTTACTAATAAAAGAATGGTCATTTGGCCACCTCCGTTAGACCAAAGTCCCCTAATGGTGGCAGACTTACAGTTTATATGTCCTTCAAAGAGTAGGCATTCCTGAGGGATATCAATCGAATCTGATTGGTTAACACAATGGGAGGTGAGCTATATTAAAATGAGGGCCTTGGGGTATGTGACTCAGGTTATTCAAATCTTGGTCAAAGAGACATCAATGTTTATATCACCTGTCTGACAAAGGGCAAAACCAAAACTTCCCTAGATATGTCTGAGCAAATGTTGAATTCCTGAACAGGAATGCACCCATTAGCCCAAACTTAGAATGTCTTTTACTGTCTGATTAGATCTTGGCCTGTGTAAATCTTTAAGAGAGATTTTTCTGGATAAGGAAGTAGAAAGAGGGGAAAACCTTGGTCCTGATTCAATAATTAATTATTAAATACAAGAGAAAAATATTCATTTCTCCCACCTGCAAAACCTATAATAGGAAAGAAGGATTAGCTGTATTACCTTTCTTGGGTCCCAAGAGTGTAGACTTATCAAGTAGGAGGCTCGGTGTGCAGAAAAATGTCTTGACAATGAGAGTTGTCCCAAAGTAAAACAAGTGACCTGATGGCATGGATCATCCAGGTTGCAGGGAGATGTTAGGGGGCAGCTAGGTGGCACAGTACATGGAGAATTGGGCCTGAAATCAGAAAGCCATGAGTCCAAGCCAGTCTCAGATACTTGCTAGCTGTAGGACCCTGGGCAAGTGACTAAACCTGTTTGTTTCCTCATATTTTAAATGGGGCTAATAATGGCTACTTCCCAGGGTTGTCATAAGGATCAAATGAGATAAGAATTATAAAACACTTAGCACAGAGCCAGGCACTAACATAAGTGTTAGTTTTTATTATTGTTATTATAGAATGAATTTTCATTAAGATATAGGTGGGATCCCATCCCTTCTCAGGTTCTTTCCAACTCTAGGGGTCTATGATTCAAGGCCATTTAGTGATAGCTAGGCCTCAACCTGAGACTTGCTGCTGTTCAGTCATTTTCAGTTTTATCCAATGCTTCATGTCCCTATTTGGGATTTTCTTGGCAAAGATGCTGCAGTAGTTTGCCATTTCCTTCTCCAGCTCATTTTACATATAAGGAAATGGAGGGAAAGAAGGCAAAGTGATTTGCCCAGGGTCATTCAGCTAGGAAGTATCTGAGGTCTGATTTGAACTCAGGATAAATCTTCCCAATTCCAAGTCTGGTGGTCTATGCACTATGGTGCCACCTAGCTGCCTCAACTCATGACTAAAGTTTTGTTTGCTAAACTATAGTACCCTGATTGACTCTATCCTCTGGGGACATCAGAAGTCATCTGGTGAAAATTTAAGCCCTACTATCAGGCAGAGATTAGAGAGTAGGGGCTCAGTGAAGATCATTTCCTCTATTAAACTAGTGAAGGACGTTCCCAATATTTAACAAGTCAGTGGAAAGGAGAAAATGGGAGAAAGCAATGGAGAAGGCTGAATTTGGTAAACAGAGGCAAATATCTTCCCAAAAGAACCAGCCCTTATCTAGAAATGGAAGGAGGAGGCCCTGTAATTGATTCTTTGCCTACCAAATAAAATGAAAACATCTTAAGAGTCAAAGCCCTCCACTATTTAGCCCTAAACTTCTCTCCAGTTCCAGCTCCCTGCTAGCCCCCAGACCAGACTCTTCACTATGCCCCAGACTCACCTGTATGAATTTCAGCCTCAGTGAATACTCCTTTTCTTCCTTCACATGTAATATACCCAAGATCACCAGTATTACTACCAACTGAAATTCTAGTAGTCATCTTTTAAAGCCCCACCCAACCCCTCTCCCTCCAGGAAGCCCACCCCAACCCACAGTCATCTCTCCTTCCTCGAGGTTCTTCCTAGCCATGTGCTTCCTTTCTATGCCCCTCATTAGGTACTTGTCTCCTTCCTGGGACGGGGGATCTCTGTACCTGACTGTCACGTGGAAGAGAGATTAGCTTTGTTCTGCTTGGCCCCAAAGGGCAAAACTGGAAGCTGTGGGGTCCTCAGGAATTGCAGTGGGTCAGGTTTTGTGTCAATATATGGAACAAAATTCCAAACAAGAGCTTTTAAAATTAAAAAAAAAGAAGCTTAATGGAATGCTTTGGGAAGGTAGTGATTCATTCATCACTAGAGGTATTCAAACAGAGGAAGGTAGGGATGTCATGGATAGGGCTCATGCTAAATGGCTGATGAGTCCCCTTTTACCTCTGAGATTCTGTGTTACTTAGAATCAATCACAGGGTTATCCATATACCTAGAACTGGAAGGGGCCCGTGAGACCATCTGGTCAAACCCCCTTAACTTACACAGGAGGCCAAAAAAAGTGAAATTACTCTCCTGAGGTTTCTATATGGACCAGACTATTTCTTACCTTTGTAACCTTGAATAAATAATCACTTAACCCTCTCTAGGCCATCTGCAATTTGAGAGGATTGGACTAAATGACTTTTGAGGAGGCTGCTAATTCTAAAACCTATGGCCTCTGACATCTCTTTGAACTCTGACATTCTGTGATTCTTGTGGCTTGTATCCCCAAGTAGGCCATGTGGCCCTTGGAAATAGAGATGTTCATTTCCTTCTATAGTCCTAGGGACCATATGCAGAGCAGGTGAATGAGTAAAGGAGTGAGTGGGTGAATGTATACATAGATGAATACATGAGTGAATGAGTGACTTGTGTAAATGGATATATGAGTAGGTGGGTAAGGGATGGGGGGGAGGAATATGTCCTGTATCTCTCCCCCCAGGCTCTGTATGGGACTTCACTGGAAGATGTACAGTGGCGGGAATGTGTGCGTTATGTCAACAACAACATGGAGAGTGCGGTGGGTGCCCTCTATGTGAAGCAATCATTTGCTGGTGAGAGTAAGAGGATGGTATGTAAAGCACTGCTCCTGGTCTTCCTGCGCCATTCCTGTACTCCATCCATCCCAGCATCATGTTCCTGCTGCCCCAGGCTCACTACCCGCCCCCCCCCATATAAAGCTGAGGACCAGGGAGCTCTATCGCAAAGAGGGAGCTGGGTCAGTCTCATCCCCTAGAGACCAGTTCCAAACCTGATCCACAGTGGATGTCATCTATTCTTTATCTCTTAACCTTGTTCAAATGCCTTCCTCTACACGGTCAAGCCAGTTAAACATAATGTAATGTTTTATTCATCATTGATGTATTTTTGGGAGCAAAAAAGGAGTGAAAACCTGCTACTGGGTTGTCTTTACCATAATCTTACAGATGAGGGAAACTGAGGAAAAGTGACTTGCTCTGAGTCTGAGTTATGACTGGGCCCAACTGCCAAACCATGTTCTCTCCTAGTGGAGGCTCCTTCTTCTTCTCTAGTCCTAAATTGAGGAGCCCAGAGTGAAACAGAGACGGGCAAGGGCAGAGTAACTTTAGCTGTTTGTTGAGGAGATGCAGGCCAAAGGTATTCCTTGCATTTGCCAAACTAGCTTGCACTGGTCACAAGGTCCTGGGATTTGGAGCTGGAAGGAACTTGAACAATAATCTCACTGATTTCTTTTCTTTCTTTTCTTTCTTTTTTGGAGGTGATCAGACTTAAATGACTTGCCCAGAGTCACATAGTTAGTAAGTGTCTGAGTCTGACTTTGAACTCAAACCCTCCTGACTCCAGGGCCAGTGCTCTATCTACTGGACCACCTATCCTCCCTTCAACCCATTGATTTTCTAGAGGCAGAGAGTGAGGCCCAGAAAGGAGAAATAACTAGCTAGGTGATAAAATGGATAGAGCACTAAGCCTGGAATCCAAAAGAACTGAGTTCAATTCCAGCCTCAGACATTTACTAGTGACCAGATTACCCTGGGCATGCCTCATCTGCAAAATGGGGATAATAATAGCACTTATCTCTCAAGGTTATAGTAAGGACCAAATGAGGTAATATTTGTATAGCATTTAGTTCTAACAATTTGTTGTTCAATTGTTCAGTCACAGATGACTCTTCATGACCCCGTTTGGCGTTTTCTTGGCAAAGATCCTAAAGTGGTTTGCCATTTCCTTCTCCAGGTCATTTGACAGTTGAGGAACTGAGGCAAACAAGGTTAAGTGACTTGCCCAGGGTCACACAACTAATGTCTCAGGCCAGATTTGAATTTAGGTCTTCCTGACTCCAGATCCAGTGTTCTATCTACTTCCCTACCTGCATAGAACATAGTAAGAACTTAATAATGCCCCCACCCCTCACCTAGGGTGGTAAGGAGTTGGGATCCCAAGTCTACTGACTCCAAATTCAAGTTCTTTTTATGTGATCACCTGTAATATGAGGTATGGCAAGATTCTGTTCATACCAGCGTGAGCCTTGGTCAGGCAGTAGATTCCAGCATGGTCAGAACCCTGCTCCCCTGCAGACCTCAGGGCTTCTAGAACACAGACCTACCTCTCCCTCAAAAAGTCCAGAAAGTATAACTTGCCCTGGACAAGTGTTCTTTCCTCTGGTGCAAAGAGACCGGAAAAGAAAAGGTATTTAAGTAGAAAAAGATGAAGCCCCTTCAAATGTTGAAATTCTACAAACACATTACAGGCATGGGGGTTGGGGGGAGGAGGGTAAGGACTCACTTCTGGGTCAGGTGGAAGTTTTGCTTAAACTTCTCTTTTCAGGTCAGTGATCTTATCCAAAAAGTCCGTGAGGTGTTTATTGAGACCCTCAATGAGTTAAAATGGATGGATGAACTGTCCAAGAAGAAGGCACAGGAGAAGGTCGGTGAGAGCTTTGGGGGCTAATCCATTTGGGGATGTCACTGGCCTTTGTTGCAACAAATTTACCCCATATTTGGAAGCTGGGAAAGTGTACTTTTTATGTATGGTCACTATTTTAACCAAACTTAGACTTTTCTACTCAAAATGAGAGATTATAAAGCCTGATACTTCCACCTTCCTCACATTGCTGTTTCTACCTGTGTTATCTTAGGTAATCTTCACATTGGGAGATTTTTAACACCCATTTTATAAAATTGGTAATTGTACCTGCCAGACAGTAGGGGCTACTTGGATCCAAGGATACCTGGATCCAAATCTAAAAATTGCTAGCTCTGTAAGTGAGGGGATACAATCTGCATTAGTGAAGGGAGTTCCCAAATGAATCCCTCCATTCTCCTAAAATCAGAAACTCTTCCTATATTCACATATATAAAAATGAAATTGAGGTTCAGGAAAAGGAAATCATTTGCCTGGATTTGAACCCAGTTCCTCTTTGCCCAAATTCAATGTTTTTTCCACTCTATACCCATCTACCTTCTTCACTATTGTAGGCCACAGCCATCAAGGAGCAGATCGGGTACCCAGACTACATTTTAGAAGAGCAAAATAACAAACTTGATGATGAATATTACCAGGTGAGGCCATCATTCCCTATGGTTACTGACTGATTTAATTTTCTTCAATAATACTAGTCAGAATGGCAAAGAACTGGAAACAATTTGGATGCCCATTATAAAAGACCAACTGAACAGTCTGCTGGAGGGATATGATGAAACACCACCCTTGCCCTAGAAGGGGTCTCCATAGGTAGTCCAATGATCATCCAGACTCTGAAATTTCAAAACAATCAAGTTCCCAAGAAGAGAAGAGCCCCAGACTTGTGTTAACTCCTCAGAGTTCCACCAGGATCCTTGGGTCCATGACAATAGTGTAGACAGAAATGATAAATATGAGAGATTCAAAGAAGCCTAGGAAGACTGGTTTGAACTGATAGGTCAGAAGTACACAGAACCAGGATAATAAGACCTAAGATGATTAAGGAATGGAAATGAACGTCACACTTAAGGGAGATAGAATTCTGAATAGCTGAGTATCAATCTTAGCACCAGAAAATAGAGACTGAAATGTTGCTCTTGTATCTCAGCAGAGAGGTTGAGGGAAGATGGGAACAAGCCTAAAGAGGGGTGACATGCTATAAATACTTGCAGACAAGGTCACTCAATGG
>WOXC01008172.1:30000-118084 GCA_011680675.1 Gymnobelideus leadbeateri | reverse complement strand
AAGGAGCATTCAACTAAAAAATGACAAAAACAATAAATAAAAAACTCCCAATTAAATACTGAAACAGAAATCCTGGAAAATCAAAGAAGATATTAACCTGAAAAAAATGAACTAATGAATAAAATTAGAAGCTGTTTAAACAATAATAAAATACAGAAACATGTGATTAGTCTGTTTTTTTTTTCAAGAAGAAAACCAAATTATCATTATAAAAGTGACAAAGGTGAATTCACAAAAAGGGGGGGAGGAAGAGAAGCAATTATTAAGAACTATTTTACCCAACTTTATGCCAATAAAACTGACAAGCTAAATGAAATGGACACATATTTACAAAATGTCAATTACCCAGCTTAACAGGAAAGGAAAGAGAATGCTTAAATAACCATTTCTTTCTTATGTTTCTATTATGATTACTTTTCTTTTTCAGTTCCAGATTCCCTCCTTTTCTCTCCCATCTCCCTTACCCATTGAGAAGATAAAAAATATGATACTCATTATTCATATGAAGTCATACAAAACATATTTCTACATTAGGCATGTGAAAAATCAAGAAAATAAAGTAAGAAAAATGCTGTAGAGCGCATCAGTTCTTTTTCTGAAGGTGGGTAGTATTTTTCATCATGAGTACTTTAGAATTCTTGTAGATAATTGTATTTGACCAGAGAACTTAAATCTTTCACATTGATTATCATTACAATACTGCTATGATTGTGTAGAATTTTCTCCTAATTCCACTTACTTCATTTTATAACAGGCCATACAAGTCTCCCTAGATTTTTCTGAAACCATCCCTTTCATGAGTTCTTACATCACAATAGTATTCTGTCACAATCACATGCCAAGACTTGTTTAGCCATTCCTCCATTGATGGATATACTCTGATTTTCCAATTCTTAGCCACCACAAAAAGAGCTATTATAAATATTTTGTACCTATAGATCCTTTTCCTTTTCCTTTAATTCCTGTGCTTTAGGTATATTTCCAAATTATTCTTCAGAACGGGTGGTGCACAGCTCTGCCAATATGAGGTACACATTATACTTAACAATACATATTAGTATAATATACCAGTGTAGTTTAATATGCAGTAAGATGCCTATTTTTTCACTTTACCTCCAGTATTTGTCATTTTCTTTTTCTGTCACATTAGCTAATCTGATGACTGTGAGGTTGTATCTCAAATAATTTTAATCTGCATTTCTCTGATTGTTAGTGATCTGGAATACTTTTATATGACTATTGATAGTTTTAAATTCTTTTGAAAAGTGTTTGATCATATTCTGTAACCATGTATCAATTGGAGTGTGGCTCTTATTCTTAATAAACTTCATTCATTTCCCCTAATTTGAGAAATGAGACCTTAATTGGAAATTCCTTCCTGTCTCCCCCTCTGCACACCCAGTTTCCTTCTTTCCTTCTGATTTTAGCTGCATTGGTTTTATCTGTGAACAACTTTTTCAATTTAATTAAATGCCACCTCCTGTGATCCTCTCTACCTCTCTTTTGGTCATGACCTTTTTCCTTATCCATACATCTGACAGGTATCTTTTTCCATGCTCCTCTAATTTGCTTTTGATATCACCCTTTATGTTTAAGTCATGCACCAATTTTGACCTTATATTGCTACAAGATATGCAATATAGATTATACCTATTTTCTGCTAGACTGCTTTCCAGTTTTTCCAGCAGTTTTGTTAAACAGTAAGTTCTTGCTCTGATAGCTAGGATTTGGAGGTTTATCAAATACTAAGTTACTGTGGTTGGTTACTTGCTATATATCATATACCTAATCTCTTCCATTGATCAACCACTCTATTTTTTATCCAGTGCCAGAATTATTTGGTGATTATTGCTTTATAGTGTAGTTTGAGTTCTGCAGCATAGTTTGAGATCTAGGTCACTTCCTTAACATTTTTTCAATGATTTCCTTGATATTCTTGTCCTTTTGTTCCTAAAAATGAAATTTGTTTTTATTTTTTCTAGCTCTATATAATAGATTTGATTGATGTGAAATTGTAAATAATTTAATCTCAGGAGAAAGAAATAGAACAAACGATAAATGAACTATTAAATAAAAAACAAGGACTAGATGAATTTGCAAGCAAATTCTATGGAACATTTAAAGTAAAATTAATTCTAATGTTACATAAATGGTCTTTGAAAATAAGCAAAGAAGGAATTCTATAAAATTTCTTCTGTCACACAAATATGATCTTGATATCTAAATCAGGACCACCAGGTACCACACAGAAAGACAACTGTAGAACAATTTCCTTAATGAATATAATTGCAAAAATTTTAAATAAAATGCTAGCAAGGAGATTACAGCAATATGTCACAAAGATCATACTCCACTACTAGGCTGGATCTAAATCCAGAATGCAGGAGTTGGTTCAATATTAGGAAAAACATAAGCATAATTAACCATATCAATAACAAAAACAAAAAAATCATATGATAATTTCAGTAGATGCATAACAAACTTCTGACAAAATATAAAACCTATTCCTGTTTAACATACTAGAAGCACAAAAATAAACAAAGCTCTTTCCTTAAAATGATAAGTATTATGTATCTAAAGCTAAGAGCAATTACTACTTGTAATGGGAATATGGTAGAAACTGCTTTCATAAGATCAGGGGTAAAGCAGAGACGTTCATTATCATCATGACTATTCCATCTTGTAATTCAAATGCTAGCTATAGCAATAAGGCAAAAAAAAAGAAATTAAGGAATAAGCATAGGCAATGAAAAAACAAAACTATCACTTTTTTATTCATAAAATGATGTTTTACTTGGAGAGTCAACTTAAAAATTTAATAAAAATATTTAACTTCAGCTTATTCATAAGATATAAAATAAAGCATTTTTGTATGCTATCAACAAAACCAAACAAGAAGATACAGAAGGAGGAATTCAAGTTAAAACATCTATGACCTGTATGCAATGTTGGTAATCTACCTGCCAACCAGACACACACAGCAACTATATGAACACAATTATAAAACACTTCAAACAAATAAGTATAGAACTAAATAATTGGA
The DNA here is from genome assembly GCA_011680675.1 of Gymnobelideus leadbeateri. Taxonomy (NCBI): domain Eukaryota; kingdom Metazoa; phylum Chordata; class Mammalia; order Diprotodontia; family Petauridae; genus Gymnobelideus; species Gymnobelideus leadbeateri. Next base: position 115,041 of record WOXC01008172.1, on the reverse strand, counting down.
GAAAGACATTGCTCATGGGTAAGCCAAGCCATTATAATAAAAAAGACAATACTACCTAAGTTAATTTAGTCATTCACTGGATATGAAGTAAGCAAAGAATTACTTTATACATGAGAAATTTTAATAATGAAATTCACTTCAGTGAACAAAAATCCAAGAATATCAAGGGAAGTAATAAAAGAAAAAATGAAGGAAGGAAACCTAGAAATACCAGATTTCTTTTTTTGTTTGTTTGTTTCCATATTTATTTATTTATTATTTAAACAAATGCTTTATTAACTTCTGTTTTACATCATTCATTTCTGCCAGATTTTGAGTTACAATCATTTTCTCCCCCTGTTTTTCCTCTACCCACCCTCCCAGAATAGTAGTCCCACAAGATATCGCTTCCTCCAATCTTCTCTCTCCCATACCTTCTCCCATACCCCCTTCGACTTTTCCATTAGAGGAAAGTGAATCTTTGTGTCCCAATGCCTGAACATCTTATCTCCCAATTACAAGCAAAAGAGTATTAATAATAGTATTTATATATATTTGAAACATTTAATCTTAAGACCTTGAATTTCAGATCCATTTCTTTCCTCCCTTGTCACCCATTCCCTCTGGGAAGATAAGTAATTCAGTATATGTTGTACATGTCTAGCTATGCAAAATGTTACCATAGTAGATATATTGTACAAGGCTGCTTATAATTCCCTCCCGCTCATCCCACTCCCCCACCTGGTCCATTCCCTACTTGATCCTGTCCCTCTTCTATAGTGGGTACTTCCAACCTCCCCTCCCCCCAAGGATGCCCTCCCATCCATCATCCCTCCTCTCATCCCTCTTCCCCCTATTCTGCTGCAGGTTGAGATATCCCATTTAGTATGTATGCCATTCTCTCCCTGAACCAAATTCAACGAGAATGTGGTTTTGCCTTTTTGCCTTCCTATTCTTCCCCTCCCTTGCAACCACTTCCCCTTGCTTCTCCTACATGAGATAGTTTACCCTACCCTGTCTCTCTCCATCTCCTCTTGCCACTTTCCTCTCTCACCTCATAATTTCACCCCTTAAGTATCATCCCTTCCCAACAAATTCAACCTGTGCCCTCTATCCATGTATAACTGTAAACATATATACACACATTCACATATGTATTCATATGACCACACACCTTTCTTCCATTATTTTCATACTGAGAGAGGTTTCATCAGTCACAGTTATTGTTTTTCCATGTAGGAATGTAAATAGGTCAACTTGGATAAGTTCCTTTTGATTTCTTTTCCCTGATTACCTTCTCAGGCATGTCTTGCTTCTTGTGTCTGGATGTCAAATTTTCTGTTCAACTCTGGTTTTTTCCTCAAGAATGCTTGAAAGTAGGAATAGTTTACCTGACAGATCTGTGGAGAGGGGAAGATTTTAGGACCGAACAAGAATTAGAGAGCATTATAAAATGCAAAATGGATAATTTTGATTACATTAAATTGAAAAGCTTCTGCACAAACAAAGCCAATGTAACCAAGATCAAGAGGGAGGTGGGAAATTGGGAAAGAATTTTTACAACCTGTGTCTCTGATAAAGGACTCATTTCTAAAATTTATAGAGAATTGAGCCAAATCTATATGAATACAAGTCATTCCCCAATTGAGAAATGGTCAAAGGATATGAATAGGAAGTTTTCAGAGAAAGAAATTAAAGATATCTATAAGCATATGAAGAAATGCTCTAAATCACTATTAATTAGAGAAATGCAAATCAAAACAACTCTGAGATACCACATCTCTCCAGTCAGATTGGCTAAGATGACAAAACAAGAAAGTGACAAATGCTGGAGAGGTTGTGGGCAAATTGGAACGCTAATACATTGCTGGTGGAGTTGTGAATTTATCCAACCATTCTGGAGAGCAATCTGGAATTATGCCCAAAGGATTATAAATAATTTCATACCCTTTGACCCAGCCATACCACTCCTAGGGTTATATCCCAAAGAGATCATAGTAGTGGGAGGAAGAACCATATGTACAAAAATATTTTTAGCAGCCCTTTTTGTGGTTGCAAAGAATTGGAAACTAAAGGAGTGCCCATCAATTGGGGAATGGCTAAACAAGTTGTGGTATATGAATGTAATGGAATTTTATTGTGCTATAAGAAATGAGGAGGTGACGGATTTCATAATTACCTGGAGAGACTTATACAAACTGATGCTGATCGAGAAGAGTAGAATCAGAAGAAATTTGTATACAATCACAGACATACCATATCTGTGACGACCAACTATGACAGACTGGACTCTTTTCAGCAATGCAGTGATATAAGTTAATCCCGAATGACTCAAGAAAGTGAGAAATGTGCCATCCAGAGATATAACTAGAAAGAACTGAGCCTGAATCCTGATGGAGGCAAACTAAATGATCTTGTTCTTCTCATTGTTTGGTTGTACTTCTTCCTTACCATCTTTCATCCCACCTAGTACTATATGCCTTTGTAATTGGAATAATGTTTAATATGAATGCATTTGCAGACCCTATACTGTACTATATGATGTCATGAGGGGAGGGGGGAGGGAAGTAAAGGAAATTTGAAAATCAAGGAACTATGGAATTGAATCTTGTCAACTGAAACTAAACTAATAAATTAATTTAAAAAAAAAAAAAAAGAATGCTTGAAAGTCCTCTATTCCACTGAATGACCATATTTCTCCCTGAAACAAAATACTCAGTTTTGCTGGGTAGGTGACCCTTGGGTTCATTCCCAGCTCTTTTGCCCTCTGGAATATCATATTCCATGCCCTTCGATCCCTCAGTGTAGAAGCTGCCAGGTCCTGTGCTATTCTGATTGTGTTTCCACAATGTTGAAATTGTTTCTTCCTGGCTGCTTGGAGTATTTTCTCCTTGATCTGGGGATTCTGGAACCTGGCTATAATATTCCTGGGAGTTTTCTTTTTGGGATCTTTTTCAGGAGGTGATCTGTGGATTCTTTCAACCTCTATTTTGCCCTCTGGATCTAAAACATCAGGGCAATTTTCCTTGAGAATTTCTTGAAGGGTGATTTCTAGGTTCTTTCTTTGATCATGGCTTTCAGGGAGTCCAATAATTTTTAAGTTGTCTCTCTTGGATCTATTTTCCAGGTCAGTGGTTTTTTCCCATGAGATAGTTCACATTGCCTTCTAATCTTTCATTTGTTTGGATCTGCTTAACAGCATCTTGATTTCTCATAAAGTCATTAGCTTCCATTTGCTCCAGTCTAACTCTGAAGGAATGAATCTCCTCAGTGAACTTTTGAGATTCTTTTTCCATCTGGCAAATTCGGCTTTTTAAGGCATTTTCCTCCTCATTGCCCTTTTGGGCCTCCTTTGCCATTTGAGTTAGTCTATTTTTTAAGGTGCTGTTTTCCTCAGTCAGGCTGTTGACTCTTGTTTCATACTTTTCCTGCATCCTTCCCATTTCTCTTTCCAATTTTTCCTCCACTTCTCTTATTTGATTTTTAAAGTCCTTCTTAAGGTCCTCTATGGCCTGCAACCCACTCATGTTTTCCCCTGGGGCTTTTGGAGCAGGACTTCTGACCTCACAGTCCTTTTCCCACTCTATGTCCCCAAAATAGGAGTCTAGGGTTGCATTTTTCTGTTTAATTTGTTTCCTTTGCCTTGGCATGTTGCCACTTAATTACTTGACTTTTGGGCTTGTTGCCAAACTATGGCTCTGCTGCCAGACAGGAATTTTCGTCCCGAACGTGTGGTTGACAACTTCCGTTTCTGGAAGCTGGAAGCCCACCCATGACCTCCACCCCAGATCACAATCCAGATCCAGGGAGGTTAAAGCAAGAGCGATTAACCCCCAAGACTGATCGCTGGATTTCCCTACAGTTCACAGGCCGGGAGCTGGAGCTGCCTCTGAAAACTACAAAATGGCATGTCTCCTCAGCTGCTTCTAGCCCCCAGGGGAGGAAGCCGATGCATTCCCCAAATACTGGTCCCTAAATCCCTAGGGCACTAACCTCTCACTTTGTCCTAGGCATGTCTATGTTGATCATTCTGGAATCTCCACAGCTGCTGGTATTCTGGGGTCTCTCCAGCCGACTGCTGGTCCTGCTGCCCTGGGGCTAAAACCTCTGCTCAAGTGGACCTGGGCTCGGCTCCACTCTGCTTCCCAAGCTCTGCACGCTGTGCACTGCCAGCTCCCAGACCACTGCACTGGTCCTTCCTGCAGGGCTGCTGGGCTGTCTTCAGTGGGAGGTTAGCTTCTCTGTGTCCTTCTGTGGGTGCTCGGGCTCCAGAAGTTGTTCAGAGTCCCCTTTTACATAGTTTGGGGGGAATCTGGGGGCAGAGTGGCTTGGATGAGCTGTTTCTACTCCGACATCTTGGCTCTGCCCCTCCCCCCCAGGGTTTCTTTTTAAAAGAAGAAATTTCACAAAAGAAAGGAGAAGGAAGGTCTGGGGCGGGGGTAGGGGCAGAATAAAGAGAGATTGCCTTGAAAATTAAATGCTCAAATTATTATATATTTTAAAAAGGAAAGCCATTAGAGATCTGCAATTTCATGTGTGACCTTGTTTTTCTGTTCTACTATTTATATAGTAATGCATCTTTTAATTGTAAAATTCAGAAGAAAGAAATATAAATGGAAAGGAAAGGGAAAATTTTGTGTTCCCTACATCTTTGGGTTTTACCTGAGAGCTTTTTTCCTTTGAGGAAATAAACTTGCTTTTTATATGTTTTCACTTCTGTTGATTATTTTACATTAATTGCTTTTTTCAAAAAAATTTTTTTGGTTGGGTCAGGACCTTACATTCACCAAGACAATCATAAGATGCTAGTATAATCCTTTTATTTCTTTATAAAGTGTAATGTCTGAACTCTTAAACTTGGGGCCTATTTGGGAGGCCATTCTGCAAGGATATAATGAAAATCCATTCTCTGGTTAGAATGTTATTGTTTGGGACCGCACCAGTCAGGAAATACCATCACCACCAACGTCTAGGCAGGAATTTGGCATTCAGGAGCACTGTCTAAGTACACATCTCTCAGTCCATGTAAGCAAAAAAAAAAAAAAATCTGTTTCTTCCATATTATTGTCCAGGTGCTCTATTGATGTCCAGGCCTCCATGAGCCAGGAAAGGGGCAAATGACATAAACTGTTTCTTCATCTGTAAGATGGAGATTATAATAGCACAACAAACCAGGATTGTTAAGAAAAAATAAGCCTTCAAACCTGTGTAAATTAGGGCCATCATCATTTTCACCACCACCATCACTATCATTACTTAGTAAGGCATTTCCACATTCTCAATGGGAAGACTCCCTTCAGAGGCCTCCAAAGAGACACTTGTGCCCTATAATCTCATCAAGTTAATTGGGGGCACTCATCAAATTGCCTTCCTGATAAAAACCCACTTATCTATTAAATATTGAGAGAAGTATTTCTTAATAGTTGTATTTTTTTTTCTTAAAAGTCATTTGGGTTTTTATGTACCCCCAGGAAATCTGACAGCAATCTTAACTTCAGAGTATTATTTATGCAACAAACATAACAACAGGTTGTAAGTATAATCAGAAAACACACTACAAATCCTCCAGGAGAATCAAACCTGCAGATATCTCTATCTTCCAGTAATCTGTTCATACAGGAGTGATTATGATCTTGTTATTAAAGTCGTAAACTCACCATTGCAGTGTAGGTAAATAATAATTCGCATTTATACAATTCCTAAAGAACATTTTTTACAACAAGCCTGTGAGATCCTTACTTTACAGATGAGTAAAGTGAATGAAGCTCACTGAAGTTAGCAGTGACTTGACTGTCTATCTGGAACTCCGACCCAATTTACCTGACTCCAGGTCTAACATTCTTCCCCCAAACCTGCTGCCTCTGTAGAGTTTCGGTGCATGGGGTGTTATGACAAGTATCCTACCAGCTACAAAATCCCAGACATGGAGCCTGGAGACAGAAAGGTAGAAAAGGACAGAGTGTCCGCTGAGGCTGTCTATGCCCCTTTGTCCCTTTACTGAACCTCTCTACACTTTTGATGGGGGGTCACAGGTGCTTGACCACAGACCACACCCGCTGGGGGTTGCTGTTTCCCCAGTGTTGGAAAATCAGGGATAATTCCTGGGGAAGATGAAAACAGAAGAGTCTGGGGAAGGGTTGGCTGGGAGGCGGAGCCTGCCACCCCTCCTGCCTCTACCTTCATGGCCAGCAAATGTTCCAAATGCTCGTTGACTAGGAGAGTTCAACTGTAGGACAGAGGGAGGCAGGGGGATCTGATAGGGGTAGGGTGACGAGGTTCCTGCCAGGTTGATCTGTAGGCGGGCACGTGGAAAATCCACCTCTGCGCTAATTCTTTGAAGGAAAGGAGGAGGGAGGAAAAGGGAGCTGGGAGCAGCCGCAGGCTCAACCTCGGTCGTTTCAGTCTCTGCGTGCCAAGCCGATGGGAACCCCTCCCCACACACACACTCCCAAACCTGTAAGACAAGCGCGGAGCCTTCCTGCCATTGGAGCAAAGGCCCGTTGCGGGACATAGGAGGGCAGCTTCCCCAGCTCCTGGGAAGCAGGTGACCTGTGGCTGTGCGGGCTGCCTCCCCGCCGTTATTAATGGGGCTCACACTCGGCTCGCATTTTACCCCGTGATATCTCCGAGGTCGCTCTTATTCCCTAGTCTACCCGGCACCCAAGGACGAGGAGCGGGGGCTGCTGATACCAGGTGATGAATTTCTCTGCAAGGTCATTGCTTTCAGTCTCCTGCCTTATTACCGACTGTGAAGGTAAGAAAGATGGAACATTACCTGCCCTTTGTGCTTGGAGGAAATTTATATATACACAATGGGCACTGTGTGTGTGTGTGTGTGTGTGTGTGTGTGTGTGTGTGTGTGTGTGTGTGTGTGTGTGTGACAGAGAGAGAGAGAGAGAGAGAGAGAGAGAGAGAGAGTGCCCGCGTGCCTGTAAGAGAGGTGGAGAGGTGTGTTGTTGTGTTGTTGCAGTGGTGGAAAGGAGCATGTGACTAATAGGGTCTTTTCCAGCCTTTAAAGCAAATTGCGGTTCTGTTTTTCCCTGAATGAGTCTGGGATTGTTAGGGAGAGAAAATTGTGAAATTTTTCTGTAGGTAAACTCTGGAGCCACATTAAATCAGGGTGCTACATACATGCTATAAAGTGTCCTTTGGAGGTAGATTTTTATAAAGCTCTTAAGAGAATTGTAAACCAAAAAGTACAATGCCAGAGGCTGATTTTTTATGCTCTCCAGGCCTAACAAGAAAATCCAGGGAAAACTGAGGCCTCATCAATGGACACCCAACAAATAAGACTAGACCCCGGATCATTTATTATTATTATTGTCGTTGTTATTAATTTTGTTGTTATTGTTGTATATTATTATGAAATGGCTACAAAAGGTTTAAAAGGACTTTGGGGGTGGTATCCAAAGAAGTGTAAGCTTTTTGCTGTTCAAGGTTAGGGATATGAATTTTAAGAATTCATAATGTGTAGTGTGGAAGGGAAAAATACAAGTGCATCGAGAGAAAGAAATAGAGCTCTGGAGTGGTTATTGATTCCAGAGACAGCACATTCTCCATTGCCCCCCTGTAAAATCCCTTTCCAGAATCGCAAATACTACGCTGATGCATTTTTCAAAATATTTTCATAAGCATGCTGGCCCTTATTCTTGTTTTTGTTTCAATGCTAAAAATTTGAGTCATGGTAGGATTTAAAGAAAATGAAATGTTTGCATCCTCTGGGAAGGTTTTGAGAGACTTGTAAAGAAAAAGTTGATTAACTCTTAATCTTAGGAAATACTTACCCATAGCTTCCATGAACTTCTTGTGGTCACTTCTACCTAGTTTTTGTCTTTTACTATTTTGGGAATGGAAATACAGATATGAGTCAATGAAAAGTAAAAAAAATACTGCTTTTTAAAAAGAGTTACTTTAAAAATTTAAATCTGTAAAGAGAATTTTGTATTTGAAAATACTCCTTTCAGACTGTGCAAAACCAGTTTACATGGTTTGGGGGTGTGATTGGTTTACTGTCTAACAATGAGGAACAGAATAAAAACAACTGTGGCTCCAAATACTACATTGTATGTATGGCTTTAGGATTGATGCATAGAACATGTAGAAACTATAGACAACATGTTTCTAATATTTTTTGTATTTTATTTTTATTATTCAAAGGGGGTTTGGTAGGAAGAAAATATTTGTTAAGAAGGAAGTTAATTTGGGCTTGACATTGCCTAAATCTTACCCTTATTATTATTATTAAAATTCTGAATGCAAAGGGTGTATGAAAACTAAAATGATATACACGTGTGAACTTTGTGCAGTTGAAGTAAAGAATGGAGGTATTTAAAAAAAATAATTCAGGCTAAGCAAACCACTCTTAGGTATATGTCAGGGTTTGGATTAAAAAAAAAAAGGTTTCTAAAAACTCATATGTTGGGTTTTAAAAAGATTTTTTCATAATACTTCTGAGATTTTTGCCCCCTATTTTAGGTTGAAAGTGTTAACAATGCATTTAATATAATTTAATTGAAAGAGAAAAATTCTGGGTTCTGCTATTAGCTGTGTGACCTCAGGCAGGTCACTTAACTTTTCTGTGTTGGGACCAAATGAAGAGTCTGGTTCCCTTTCGGGGGCTGCCACACCTCAGCCTCCTATGAAGTGTGGCTGAGAAACAGCACATATATCTGAGCAAAAGTGGGAAAAAAATAAATAGAACCATGTTTACTGGTTCTACTAGAAATTTCTGTTACATAACCTTAACTGAGTTCTCACCCTCACTAGACAATCTTTCTAGTGGTTACTTATCAGTGTATTCCACTCCACCACAGTTCTTTCCAACTTTTTCATTCATCCTGAAAAACATTGAGGGTTCTCCCTCCTCCACTCTCTAAACTGAGAAACTAACTTCATTCTACTGAAAAAACAAAAGAGGCCATTTGTGAAGAGCCCTCTCTTCTCCCCTCTGCCTCATTTCAGACAACGCCTTCTGCAGCAAGCGCTACCTTGACCTCTGTCTCAAAGATAAAGTAAAGAAACTTCATAGTTCTAAATTCAATGGGAGGCATGTTTTAGTATCTGTATGCCTCTGCATCTATTGGAGCTTCCGATTGGGAAAATTAAAGCCTAGTGAATAAATTTATAAAGTCCAGGTTAGGATGCCAGATGTCAGCCCTATTTGACACTTAAATTATATCTCTCCATGTGAAGTCAAGCAAAGCAAATTCTCCAACCAAGTTAAACAGTAAGTAGCTAACTGGATAATTTTTTGAATATATAATTGTCCTTACATTTTTTCATTTACTACAGTGAGACTCATCATTCACTAGGTGACTGGCCACTAGGTCATGGAAGCCTATGAAACTAACACTGACAAATGTTGACACCTAGGTGGAGGGATAACTCTATTACCTTGGGCAAGTCACTTAAATTTTCTGTACCATGTTTTCTTCATCTCTAAAATGCCTCCTATCACAAGGAATGTTGTGAGAATAAATGTGAGTGTGAAATTTGAGCATTAAGTACATCCATAGCTCTTGGTTTATTGTGATTGGTCCACATGAGTTTACAAAGATGTGCCCCAAAAAAGTACATTTCTAGCATTTAATAATTGTGCATAGCTTTCAATGTCCAGAAGAACAGCAGTTGAATGAAAACAAATGAAAGCTGAAGTTAACTCAGGAATAGATAGTGTAGCTATATGCAAATTTCAAAAGGAAATTGAAAACTAAGACTGAGGGAAAGCATTTAGGACAGTCCAACATGAATGATCATGTTGATCATTGATCATCGAATGTTTATTGAACACTATATTGACCACTCCATCTTAGAATTTGTGATAGAGAAAGAAAGAAAGCTGTGAATAATTTGAGTCATCCTCGATCTTGAGAGCTTATTTCAAAGGGTTCAGAGGAAGGACATGGGTAAAGTCATTAGGAATGAATAACTGGGTCCTTCTGACCACTCATCTTCCATTTCATGCTGTTTTTCTCCATCCTCTGCTGAAAAGAGGAGAGGAACCTTGAGAGGCTCAGGATAAACAAACTTCCTACATATTGATTCTGAAACCCACCAATCATATTCCAAACTCCATTTTCCTTCTCCCACTCCCCAGTTCCTTCTTCCTACCCCCTCAACCCACCCATCCAAAAGTCCCAACCAAATGCTACCTGTTCCTTCCTTTGTGTCCTCTAGAATGCCTACTCCTTAGGCAAAAAAAAATTCAATAACAACTTGCTTTTATTTTTTCACCTTTCTCACTCCTTTCCTCTTCTGGCTGTCATTGAGACCTCACTTCCCCCTGATGACACTGCCTCACTGGTCATTCTTTTCCTCACTAACTGTACTTTTACTTAATCTCCTCAGCTTTCTGGTTAAGGTGGAGGAGTTGGGCTACTCCTTAAATCCCTGTTGCTACTTACAAGTTCTCTCCCTACCACTATCCCTCAGTAACATCTCCTTTGAGAACCGTACAACTCACATCTGCTACCCAATGAAAATCCTGGTAGCTGTTGTCCACAGACCTCCAGGACAATTCCCTTCCTTCCTCCATGGGTTCAATACCTGGCTCATGAATTTTCTCTCCTTCCTAATTCCTGCCCTCAGTAGGAAACTACAGTATACTCCCTTAAACACCCTAACCTCATAGCTTCTCAACCTACTCATTTCCCATGTCCTACTCCTCCACCCCACCACAACCACCTGCAAAGATGGTCATACCTTTGATCCTGACATAACCCACAAATGGGCCACCTCCATGTTTAAGAACTAGGAAAATCCCTTATGTGAACAGTCTACTTTTCTACCTCTCCCTCTGTCTTCCCATACCAAACCCCACTCTTTCCCCACACACCTCCAGTTTCTTGACTCCTTAATTCTCTTGCACTGACCACTTCTCTTGTCCTTTTTGACCCCTTAGTGAATCAGTTCAATCCTACACTCTCTTTTGCTGCCCCTTTATTCTATCACCAATGGTTCACTGCCAAACCTCAGTGTTGCTTCTTTAATATGTTGTTGAGAACAGCACATGTATAGAAGCAAAGGTAGAAAGGAAATCATAAAACTATGCTGACTAGGTCTCCTATAATTTCAAGTTACATAGTCTCAACTGGACTCTCATTCTCACTAGGCAATCCTTCTAGAGTTTACTTATCAACTTATTCCACTCTTTACAGCTACACTTCCAAACTTTGCGTTTCTCCTGAAACTTCGAGGGTTTTCTCTCCTCCACCCTCTAAACGGAGAAACTTGCTTCACTTTACTTTAAAAAAATGAGGCCATTTGCAGAAGGCTATCTCTTCTCCCCTCTGCCTCATTTCAGATAAATGCCCTTTGCTACTATCTCTTCCTTCACTTTGTCTCATATGAAGATATGACCCTGCTCCTTGGGAAGGAAAACTCCTTTGCCTATACAAGAAATTGCCTTATATCTTATCTCCTGCATCAGACGGCCCCCTCTCCACTCTCTCATTTATTTTCAATTTCTTTTGGCCCTTTCCATACTACCTACAGACAACCCTTTTTCTCTATATTTTCTTTTTTTTAATTTATTTACTTTTAGTTCACAACATTCAGTTTTGCAAGTTTTTGAGTTCCAAATTTTCTTTTCCTCCCTTTCCTACCCCCATGCCCCCCACCATGGCAGCATGCAATCCAATATAGGTTCTACGTATACCTTCACCTTAAACATTAGTCAAGTTGTAAAGAAGAATTATAACCAATGGAATGAATAAGGAAGAATGAATAATGGAATGAATGAGGAAAAAGAAACAAAACAAAACAAAAGAGAGAGCAAGTAGTTTGCTTCAATCTGCATTCAGACTCCGTTATTCTTTCTCTGGATGTGGATAGCCTTTCCCATCATGAGTCCTTTTGGAGTTGTCTTATGACCTTGCATTTCTGAGAGGAGCCCAGTCTATCAAAGTAAGTCATCTCAGATACAATGTGTCTGTAATTGTGTACAAACTTTTCCTGGTTCTGCTCTCCTCACTCAGCATTAGTTTGTATATAAGTCTCTCCAGGTTATTATGAAGTCTTTTCTATTTTCAAAAACACATTTGATCCTTCCATCTCCATTAAATGTTATTCCATGTGTCTCCTGACCTTTGTGGGTAAACTACTTGAGAAAGCCATCTATAGTAAGTGCCTCCACTCCTTGCTTTCTCCAAAGTTACCAGTGATTGCTTCATTGCCAAATCCAATGACCTTTTCTCAATCCTCATTCTTCATCACCTCTCCGAAACCTTTGACATTGTCAATCACCCTCTTCTCCTTAATACTCTATTCTCCCTAGGTCCTGGGGACACTATTCTCTCCTAGTTCTCCTCCTATCTGACTGCTCTTTCTCAGTCTCCTTTGCTGGATCTTTATCCAGGTCATGCCCACTAAACATTGGTGTGTTACAGGACTCTGTCCTGAGATCACTCCTCTTCTCCCTCAATATTTCTTGACCCAGTCATCTCATCAGCCACCATGAATAAATCATCACTTCTATGTTGATGATTCTCATATTGACTTGTCCATCCTTAACCTTTCTAGTCTCACATCTCAAACTGCCTTTCAGACATTTTGAACTGAAAGTCTACTAGATATTTCAAAACCAATATATCAAAAATTGAACTTGTAATCTTTCCTTAGAAACTTTCTCCTCCTCCAATGTTACTGTTACAATTGACTATACTACTGAAATGGCCTGCTGGGTGGTCTGTCTGCTACAAATCTCTCCCCATTGCATTCCATCCTCTCATCTGCCAAAGAGATTTTTCCTAAATGGAAGGTCAGACAATGTCACTCCCCTACTCAGTAAACTCCAGTGGTAGATTATCACCTTCAGATTAAATATAAAATCATCTATTTGGCATTCAAAGAGTTTTCAAAACCTAACCCCCATACTCTTTTCCAGTCTCATTACGTCTTACATTCCCTCATATCTCTCTCTTTCAGTGACACAGGCATCCTTGTTATTCCATAACACTCCATGTCTCAACTCAAGGCATTTTTATGGCTGTCCCCTATATGTATGGAATGTTCTCCATCCTCATTTCCTTCTCCTGGCTTTCCTTGCTTCACTCAAGTCTCATCTAAAATACTACCTACTCCAAGAAATCTTCATTACTTATTTCCTATTTGTCTTTTTATATGTGTTTGCTTGCATGTTGCCTCCCTCATTAGATTGCAAGTTTTCTGAAGCAAGGACTTTCTTTTCTTTTTTTTTTCCATATCACTAGTGGGTAGCACAGTGCTTGGCAGAGAGCAAGCCCTTAATAAGGGTTCATTGACTGACTGAAAATGATGGCAATCTTTGAGTGAAAATGACCACACCTTAGAATTTGTGATAAGAAAAGGGAAGCTGGGGATATTAAGACATGCAACCTAAATTTGAAAAAAAAAAAACATTTCAAAGTGATCAGAGAAAAGAAAGGTGTGATCTTGTAGCCTAAAATTCTAGAGAGGACAAAAGGAAGCTTAATATGGAGGGATGGGAAACTCCCAAGAATGACATCAAAAGATAGTAAAAGAAACTATTGCAATGAAGAAGAAAGGAAACAGTTGTCTAATGAGACTCATTTGGCTGCTCACAGAACTTCCCAACCCACTTACATTTTTTAAAGGAATGTACAGAAGATGGAAACAAGGAATTATAAAAAAGAATGGATACAAAAGAATGGCTTGATCCCATAAGAAGAGTGATGGGAAGTTGAGGATAATGAAAAGGCTTTGTTACTCAAAATATTAGTTATATTGGAAAGAAAAAGAATCCCCCAAAACCTTACTGCTTAGGGTGATTGGGATGATAACATACTGGAAAGAATATGGAGCTATTCATTTCTTTGTCAAAGAAAGTGATCTCAGGCCTGGAAAAAACAACAACAGGAAAGGAAAGGAAAGGAAAGGAAAGGAAAGGAAAGGAAAGGAAAGGAAGGGAAGGGAAGGGAAGGGAAGGGAAGGGAAGGGAAGGGAAGGGAAGGGAAGGGAAAGGAAAAGGAAAAGGAAAAGGAAAAGGAAAAGGAAAAGGAAAAGGAAAAGGAAAGACCAAGAGGGAGTTGATACCCAAGATAAATAAGGAAATAGTGAGAGATGATTTAGTTGCCTTGATTAAGTTCAAGTCACCTGATCCAAATGAAATATGTCCAGAGGTACAGAAAGAATTGATACATATTTGCCATTGTTAGTGATCTTAGAAACATAGTAAAGAACAGAGATATGGCAGAACTAGAACAAATGTTGACCCTAGTTTCATAAAAGGAAAGAGAATAGTGATTGGAAAATATAAGCCTGCAAGATTAACTTTGATTAAATTCTAAATTTAATTTTAAAATTAAAATTCTAGAATGTTTAAAAGGATAATTAGTAAATATGTAGAAAATGAAACAATGATCACAAGAAGCATGCTAGGGAGCTTATTTTTTGTTTTTAACAGTGATATACTCGGAAATGTGGTAGATACAGTTTATATTTTATTTTTGATCTTTAATCCATTGGTATATAATTTAATAACTGACCTTTAAATAATGCTTCAAAGTTTACAGTGTGATTACCCTAACTTTTAACTCAATATATATTGTATTTCATCCTCACAACAGTCCTATGACATTGGTTATGTTTACAGATAATGAAATCAACACTCAGGTTAAATGACTTGATCATGGCTGAATACATGTATTGTTTTCATAATATATTTAATGTCTTTACATACAATATATTTAACAATATATTTTAATATGAATACATGTATTGTTTTCATAATATATTTAATGTCTTTACATACAATATATTTAACAATATATTTTAATATAATATATTTTATATATTTAATGTATAATATATTTTATTTTAGCAATATATTTTAATATATTTTATATTGATATATATTTATTTTAGCAATAGAATTTATAATTCTGACAATAGACCAGAACTTAAGCATGTCTTCCAGAACCAAGCTGCATCAACTTATAGTGCATATTTATCTGTCAAAGAAAATAGAGTAAATAGGGTAAAAACATTTATTTCAAAGTAATTTTTGCATCAATTGACATGCCTTGGGGAACATTGTATTTTAAGTCCTCTAGCTTTGTTGTACCTTCCAGTCTGGTAATTTAAGCCCTCTCTTAATTTTTTTCAACCTCTTCAGAACTCAATTACCTTCAAAGAAGACTATAGGGATTGAATTTGGGGAAATTCAGAAAGAGATTTTCTCATCAGCAAAGGACAAATTCATAAGTAGTCCTCTGACATGAAGAAGGAAATGTTTCACTCTGTTTTCCAGGATCTCCCGGGCTTTTCCATTAGAGTTCAATTTCCTTTTATCAGCTTTTTTTCATTCACATCATTCAAGTCATTGTCTATATTATTCTCTTGATTCTGCTTATCCCATTCTCTATCAGTTCATGGGACACAGTTCCTGTGTTTTTCTGGGTTCTTTGTATTGGTCCTGTCTTACTGTACACTCAGGTTCTATTATATTTATGTATGAGTGTTTTTTTCAGTCATTCTCTAATCATTATGTCCCTATTTTGCTTCTAGTTCTTTGTTACCAAAGAATATGCTGCTTTGATATCTATTAGCTAATCTATTAGCTAATCAACAAACACATGCGGTAAATCATAAAATTTGTTATCATCTTTTTTGGGGATGTATGATTAGTAATATGATTACTGGCTTAGTCAGCCACTTTTCTTCCAAAATTCTCCATGGATAGCTATAATGGTTTGGCTACATTACAATTCCACCAACAATGTATTAGTGTATCTGTCTTCTCACAGCCTTTCAGAAATCTACACTTTGTTGTTTCCAATTTGCATGGTCTGAAATGAAACCTCATTTTTTAAATTTTTATTTCTCAGTTCATATCCTTTAACTACTTGTCTATTCAAGTATGTCTCCAGAATTATATATTTCTGTCAAAAACTGATGAATACAAATAATTCTTTAAAAAAACCCACTTATTTCTAGTTTCTATAATCCATAAGATTTTGAGTTCCAAATTTTCCTCCCTCCCTCCTCATTTCCCACCCCAAGACAACATGAAATCTGATATAGGCTTTATATATACATTAATATTAAACATATTTTCACATTAGTCATCTTGTAAAGAAGAATTAAAACTAATAGGAGGACCCATGAGAAAGAAGGAAAAAAGAAATTATATCCACATCCAGAAAAAGAACTATGGAATCTGAATGCAGATAGTATACTATATATAATTATCCATCACAAAACTTTCGGAATTGTTTCAGATCCTTGAATTGCTAAATGCAAAGAATTCTTGTTCAGTCATAGGTCGCACTAAATGACCATTGAATTCTTTACCTTTTTTTTTAAAGAGGCAATCAGAGTTAAGTGACTCCACTGGGTCACATAGCTAGTATGTATCTTGAGGCTAAATTTGAACTCAGATCTTCCTGACTCTAGGCCCAGCTCTCTATCCACTGCAACACCTACATGCCCCAAGTTATTTTTTAACTATGAGTTTTTGAGATTTTGAATATAAGAATTTCTTTTTACCTAATAAATAGAACAAGAACCAAAAAAATGTAACTATTTCCCTCTCTTTCAGACTCATGCCCTGTAAATGCAGAACTTGAGATAATAAGCAAGATAACGATCAACAAGACTTTATTAAGCCCCTACTTACTGTCATGCACTGTTAAGAATTGGGGATACAAAGACAAAAAGGAAGCTTGCCCTCAAGGAGCTTACATTTTTTCAGAAAAAACCACAGCCAGGAGGTGTTACATGAGCTAAATCAGGAAAGGAACTGAGGAGGTGAGGAGGGAGATCATTCCACCCATTTACCAATGCATAAGTGCAAAGATGGGAGTTAAGGTATCATGTGTAAGGAACTGAAACAAGACTAGTTTGGGGGGAGAGTGCATGCCAGAGAATCATGTATAATGAGCCTGGGAAGAGAAATTGGAGCTGGGTTATGAAGGACTTTAAAGGCCAGGCAGCAGTTTGCATTTGATCCTAAAGAAGATAGGTAGGCAAAAGTTTATTTAGTGATATAATAAGATTTATGTTTTAGGAATACCATGTTAGCAGCTTTGTGTAATCTGGATAGAGAAGGAAAAGACTGGAGGCAAGGATATCAGTCAAGAGCTTATTATACTAGTTCATGGGGAGAAGTTAGGAGGCTTTTGATTTAACAAGCTGGACATTTTAGGTGTGACTCTATTGGCACCAAACTCCTAGGAATAGTTCTATTAAATCTCCGACTATTTCCATACTTGCCTGATCCCTCATTCCTCCTCAGACACACACTTAATTGCTTTGCCTCCCCCACTCCATGCCTCCTACTTATATTCTAAAAACATCCTCTCATCTAATTATTAATTCCAGAACATCTTTGATACTTCACCATATCTCTGAGATGACATGGAGGCCTGAGAACAGAATCAATTAGAATATTATATACGTTGTCTATTTACACAACCAGTGGCAACTGAGGGGCATATATTTGCTCCAAGAATTAACGGGGAGCCTCTGTAGTTTATTGAGTACAGTAGTGACCTAATGAGACCAGCATTTTTGGAGCTTATTAAGAAATATATTCTTTTGGCTTGAACACATACAAATCAATGCAATTTAATTTGACGTGGAGAAACAGCATGAATAGCTATGGGGATCAGGGAGACTTTTTCTAAGAAGGGATTCTTATGATGAACCTTGAAGAAAGCTAAGGTAAGGAGGCTTCTAGAGGTTCTTCATGTGTATTGTGTTGGTTTTTATTTGTACAGCTTTGGTATTCAATTTTGTTAATATACCATAATTTATTCTAATGTTTTTTTCTAATTACTTAAAATGAAAGTTCTAGGAAGAACCAGCCAAATAATGGGTGAGGCTTCAGGACAGAGAGTATTGTAATGTCTAAAGTTCAGGGTGGAGTGAGTTTACAGGGTGAAAAGGTTCCTACCCCAGCCAACTCCACCTCTCATTTCAGGTTCTTCCCAAAGTCTTATTCTCTCCTCAGCATCCTCAAAATAGGGTTGTTATTGTTGTTCAATGTTATTCAATCATGTCCAACTCTACATGACCCCTTGAACTTTGTCCATGGGGTTCTCATGGCAAAGATACCGGATTAGTTTGCCATTTACTTCTCCAGTGTTTCTTCATTTTGCAGATGAGGAACTGAGGTAAATAGAAGTTAAGTGACATGTCCAAAGTCACATAGCTAATAAGTATCTAAGGCCAAATTTGAACTCAGATTTTCCTGACTCCAGATCCAGTGCTTTATTTATTGCACCACCTTGCTGCCTTGAAGTATGGCAGGCATCACCTAACTTCTCTCTTGAAGCTGGCAGCCAGAAGCACCTGAAGTAGATGAAGATCCTGAAGAAACTTAAGGGACTAGAGCTCTCCTCTCTCAGGCTCATGCCAAATGTGCCCTGCCTTTCACATAGATATAGGGTTTTGATTTCCCCCAAAGAAGACAGAGTCCCATACTTTGGAACTTGGACTATAAACCTTTACTGGGCCAATAGGCTTTTCAGTTACTTCTTTTCCCCTGTATAGATAAGACAAATTCTTCTGAATGATTACAGATCTCATGGAAAGAAGGCACTGTCTCAGGTTTTCTGTTTGTATTCCCAGTGCTTACTTTAGCACAGTGTTTGGCCCATAGAATGGGTTTATTAATGTTTTTTTTTATATGTTCACATATTCATTAATTTGTCTCTCTGATTAGTGAAGCTGGTCCACAGGAAGCACAGATTATTGCTACACTATATTAAAAAAAACTTTCTAGCATGTTAGAACAAGACAATTAAGAATATATGAATACAAATACTAAAGTTGAGGCTGTTGCTGCAGTTTTCATTTACTTCTAATCCATATGAACATTGCTATAGGTTGGGGTGCTAAAATTAAATGTGAGCAAATCTGTACAATATGTGAACATTAAAAATAGTCATAAAAGACAGAACTTTCATTTTTAGATAACTTTCACTTTAAATGACTGTGAACTAATGGGTGACCAGACCAGTGGGTCAAAATACTGTATTAATGAGGCCAGTCATAGGTCTAGTTCACACATGTACCCCACAGCTTCTTTTGTTCTATAGTCACAGATGAATCTGGTAAAAATGCCACCATTTAAAAACTGTGTAATGGTTACTTTAAGTAGTAAGAAGATAGGGTGATTGGGATGTACCAAATACACTCCTTGCATACAAAACAGCTTAAAGCATTGTATCGATGGCCCCTCATAGTATATATCCTTTGTCCTCTTTCCTCATTGTGAGCTGCAGTGGCTGAGAAAGGATTACCTGAAAACCAGCTTTCTGGTGCTGAACTGTGCATGTGTCTACACAGGTCCTTGGATGAAAATATTCCTTATTCTCAGGCATTGTCTTGAAGTCTTTCTATATTGGGAAGATCTACAGGAGCTTGCATTTTACTGGTATAGTCTTCAAGAACTTAAATTCACCTTCACATAATGATGAAGCAATGGAGAAAGTTGTTACTGTTGGGAAAGGAGGGATAACATATCCAAGATGTTATCCAACAAATCTGTAACCCTGTGCATTTGTAACCTAAGTGAAAAGAATGGTAATGGCAACTGCCAAAGAAAAATAGAAAACTCTTTATGAGGTATGTAGCTCCTTTTTTAATCAAATATAACTTCTAAAAGGTTCTTCCAAGTTAAATTATTTTGGCAGTACTTGTAAATGGAGGGGATACAGTTTCAAACTACTTCCTTGCTGATGGAATGAGGTTTCTCTCTCACTATGAGATGCTTATACATAATATACATTTTTGTTCATTTGTAGGAGTAAAGTGAAGTCAACAAACATTTATTTTCAGTTGATTCCAAAAAACCTGACATATTTAGCTTTTTCCCTTTGATTTTTAATTCATTGTTCTTGTTCAGATTTGTGATTTCATTAGTTTAGGGAAATCCTGATTTGGAATCTCCCTATTATCAAAATAGATCAGCAATCACTCGGTAATTTTAGCCTTAGACAGTTGTGTGGGAGGAGAGGTGAAGTAAATCAACAATGTTCTCCTAGCCTGTATGTCAGAGGGAGGATTCTAATCTAGACCTTCTTAGTTCCAGGAATGGTCCTATGTCCATTATGGCACCTTTTCTAACTTACTTATCAATATCAAAATATCAGTAATCAATTCATTTTGAAAATGACAGCTATATGTACTCCTTTTCTTCCTCATCACCACAAAGAATTATTTCCTAAATGCCCATCCACTTTGCATACTGGAGTTGTAGGTTGGATAAAAAAAAATACTGAATATTGAAAAGGAAGATATTCAACAATTCTGGCTATAATGGCTCCTTAAATAGACAGGCAGTTCCTACATGTTCATGTTCTGGTGGTTCCCATTGCCCAGTCCAGCTGTTTCACTTGTATGAAATAATGCAGAGTGAAGTAAGTAGAAGCAAGAGATCAATTTGTATAATGCCACCAATACTGTGAAGAAAAACAACTTTAAAGGACTTAAGAACTCTAATCAAAACAATGATCAACCCACAACTCCAGAGGACATATGATGAAATATGCTGCCTCACTCGCAAGGCACAGAGATAATAAATTATTAGAGAGGGCCACTGTGTGGATTTATTTGATTTGATTGTGCTAATTTGTTTCAAGGCTTTTTTAATTTTCAATTTGGGGTTGGAGGAATTTCTGATTTTAACAACAGAAAGGCCAATAAAAAAAGAATATAAGGGGCCAGTGTCATTAAAAATTCACAGAAGATAATAGAAAGAATTTCAGAAGTAGGCACAGATAGGGATGACAGTTTTGAAAGGAACATATTGAATATATATATGTATGAATGTATGTATGTAAGTATCTTTTTAAGCAAGAAATATGGAATAGGGATTCATGGTTCATATATAATACTTTTTTAGTATTAATAATAGTATTTATATACATTTGAAACATTTAATTTCAAGACTTCAAATTTCAGATCCATTCCCTTCCTCCCTTGTCACCCACTCCCTCTGGGAAGTTAAGCAATTCAGTATGTGTTGTACATGTACAGCTTTGCAAAACATTACCATAGTAGATATATTGTAAAAGACTGCTTGTATTTCCCTCCCATCCATCCCACCCCCGACCTGGTCCATTCCCTACTTTGATCCTGTCCCCCTTCAATAGTGGGTACTTCCAACCTCCCCTCCCCCTACAATGCCCTCCCCTCCATCATCCCCCCTCTCATCTCCCTTCCCCCTACTCTCCTGCAGGGTGAGATATCTCATTTAGTATGTATGTGATTCTCTCCCTGAGCCAAATTCAATGAGAATAGGGTGTTTCCTTTTTGCCTTCCTGTTCTTCCCCCCTGCAACTACTTCCCCTTGCCTCTTTTGCATGAGATAGTTTATCCTACCCTGTCTCTCCCCATCTCCTCTAGACACTTTCCTCTCTCACCTCATAACTTCACCCCTTAAGTATCATCCTTTCCTACCAAATTCAACCTGTGCCCTCTATCCATGTATACCTGTAACCATATATACACACATTCATGTATGTATTCATATACCCATATATCCTTCTTCCATTATTTTCATACTGAGAAAGGTTTCATCAGTCACAATTATTGTTTTTCCATGTAGGAATGTAAATAGTTCAGCTTTGATAAGTTCCTTTTGATTTTTTTCCCTGATTGCCTTCTCAAGCATCTCTTGCTTCTTGTGTCCGAATGTCAAATTTTCTCTTCAGCTCAGGTTTTTTCCTTAAGAGTGCTTGAAAGTCCTCTATAGCAATGAATGACGATATTGTCCCCTGAAAGAAGATACTCAGTTTTGCTGGATAGGTGATTTTTGGTTTTAGTCCCAGGTTCTTTGCCCTCTGGAATATCATATTTTATGCCCTTCAATCCCTCAGTGTAGAAGCTGCCAGGTCCTGGGCTATTCTGATTGTGTTTCCACAATATTGAAATTGTTTCTTCCTGGCTCCTTGTGTAGTATTTTCTCCTTGATCTGGGAGTTCTGGAACCTGGCTATAATATTCCTAGGAGTTTTCTTTTTGGGATCCTTTTCAGGAGGTGATTCATGGATTCTTTCAACTTCTATTTTGCCTTCTGGTTCTAAAACACCAGGGCAGTTTTCCTTGAGATTTTCTTGGAGGATGATTTCTAGGTTCTTTCTTTGATCATGGCTTTCAGGTAGTCCAATAATTTTTAAATTATCTCTCCTGGATCTATTTTCCAGGTCAGTGGTTTTTCCCATGAGATATTTCACATTGCCTTCTATTCTTTCATTTGTTTGGATCTGTTTAACAGCATCTTGATTTCTCATAAAGTCACTAGCTTCCATTTGCTGCAGTCTAATTCTGAAGGATAGATTCTCCTCAGTGAGCTTTTGAGATTCTTTTTCCATCTGTCAAATTTGGCTTTTTAAGGCATTCTTCTCCTCCTTGCCTTTCTTTGCCTCTTTTGCCATTTGAGTTAGTCTATTTTTTAAGGTGCTGTTTTCCTCAGTCAGGCTGTTGACTGTCATTTCATACTTTTCTTGCATCCTTCTCATTTCTCTTCCCAATTTTTCCCCCACTTCTCTTATCTGCTTCTTAAGGTCCTCTATGGCCTGTAGCCAGCTTGTATTTTCATTTGGGGCTTTTGGTGCAGTAGTTCTGACCTCACAGCCCTCTTCCTGTTCCATGCTTTGATCCTCTTTGCCCCCAAAATAGGAGTCTAAAGTTGCATTTTTCTGTTTATTTTGCTTCCTTTGCCTGGGCATATTGTCACTTAATTACTTGGGGCTTGTTGCCATAGTAGGACTCTGCCACCAGACAGGAGACCTTCCATACCAAACGTGGGGTCTTCACAACTTCTGGAGGTTGAGTGGCCTCTGTAAAGCCTCCATACGCTCTGGCAAGCTGGATACCCACCCCAAACCTCCACCCCAGACCACAATCCAGATTGAAGCAGGTTAAAGCAAGAGCAATTAACCCCCATACTGATTGCTGAATCTCTCTACAGTTCACAGACCAGGAGCTGGAGCTGCCACTGACACTGCAAAATGGCCTCTGTGCCACATTTCCTCAGCAGCTTTTCGCCCCCAGGAGAGGAAGCCAACCCGTTCCCCAAATACTGGTCCCAAAGTCCATAGGGCACTAACCTCTCACTTTGTCCAAGGCATATCTGTGCTGATAGTTCTGGAATCGCCACAGATGCTGGTGTTCTGGGGTCCCTCCAGTCAGCTGCTGGCCCGGCCACCCTGGGACTAAAACCTCGGCTCTCGAGGGCCTGCGCTCAGATCCCAGCACACTGTGCTGTCCACTCTCAGAGCGCTGTGATGGCTGCTCCCTGCAGGGCTGCTGGGCTGTTCTCAGCAGGAGGTTAGCTTCTCTGTGTCGTTCTATGGGTGCTGGGGCTCCAGAAGTTGTTCAGATACCCCTTTCACATTGTTTGGAGTTGGTGTGGGGCAGAGCACCTTGGAAATGCTGTTTCTACTCCACCATCTTGGCCATATAATACTTTTTATGTTCTGCTTTGTATATGCAAATGCTCTTTGGGTGATATATGCTAACTGAGAATTAAATTTTTAAATGTTTTAAAGTAGCATGGCCCCTTGGCTCAAAGAGTTTAGCCTTTAAAGAGGAAAATAAAGCAGAACAATTGATCTTGGGCACTTCCTTTCTCTGTGCCTCAGTTTCCACATAAAGAAACTTCATTGGTTGCTTAAGAAAAGATGGGAAAGTACAGATTGTACTTTGTGATCTGCATCCACAATTAGATGAAAGAGCCATAAAACAGAGGAGACAGATTTTTGTGCATTAAGAAATCAAATAGGGGGCAGAGCCAAGATGGCGGAGTAGAAACAGCTCATCCAAGCCTCTCTGCCCCCAGATTCCCCACAAACTATGTAAAAAAGGACTCTGAACAACTTCTGGAGCCCCAGCACCCACAGAACGACACAGAGAAGCTAACCTCCCACTGAGGACAGCCCAGTAGCCCTGCAGGAAGGACCAGCGCAGCGGTCTGGGAGCCGGCAACGCGCAGAGTGCAGAGCGCAGGAGCCCAGCGGAGCCGAGCCCAGGTCCGCATGAGCCGAGGTTTTAGCCCCAGGGCGGCAGGGCCAGCAGCCAGCTGGAGGAACCCCAGAACACCAGGAGCTGTGGCAAGTCCAGAATTATCAACATAGACATGCCTAGGACAAAGTAAGAGGTTAGTGTCCTATGGACTTTGGGACCTGTATTTGGGGAATGCGTCAGCTCCCTCCCTGGGGGCTAGAAGCCGCTGAGGAGACACGCCATTTTGTAGTTTTCATAGGCATTTCCGGCTCCCAGCCTACAAATCGTGGGGAGATCCAGCGATCAGTCTTGGGGGGTAATCGCTCTTGCTTTAACCTCCCTGGATCTGGATTGTGATCTAGGGTGGAAGTTGTGGGTGGGTTTACAGCTTACCAGAAATGGAAGTTGCCCCCCACACGTTTGAGACGAAAATTCCTCTAGCTGGCCTTAAAGCCATAGTGTGGCAACAAGCCCAAAAGTCAAGCAATTAAGTGGCAACATGCCAAGGCAAAGGAAACAGAAAATGCAACCCTAGACTCCTATTTTGGGGGCATAGAGCAGGAAAAGGACTGTGAGGTCAGAAGTCCTGCTCCAAAAGCCCCAGGGGAAAACATAAGCGGGTTGCAGGCCATAGAGGACCTTAAGAAGGACTTTAAAAATCAAATAAGAGAAGTGGAGGAAAAATTGGAAAGAGAAATGAGAAGGATGCAGGAAAAGTATGAAATGAGGGTCAACAGCCTGACTGAGGAAAACAACACCTTAAAAAATAGACTAGCTCAAATGGCAAAGGAGGCCCAAAAGGGCAATGAGGAGAAGAATGCCTTAAAAAGTCGAATTTGCCAGATGGAAAAAGAATCTCAAAAGTTCACTGAGGAGATTCATTCCTTCAGAGTTAGACTGGAGCAAATGGAAGCTAATGACTTTATGAGAAATCAAGATGCTGTTAAGCAGATCCAAACAAATGAAAGATTGGAAGGCAATGTGAAATATCTCATGGGAAAAACCACTGACCTGGAAAATAGATCCAGGAGAGACAATTTAAAAATTATTGGACTACCTGAAAGCCATGATCAAAGAAAGAACCTAGAAATCACCCTTCAAGAAATTCTCAAGGAAATCTGCCCTGATGTTTTAGATCCAGAGGGCAAAATAGAGGTTGAAAGAATCCACAGATCACCTCCTGAAAAAGATCCCAAAAGAAAACTCCCAGGAATATTATAGCCAGGTTCCAGAATCCCCAGATCAAGGAGAAAATACTACAAGCAGCCAGGAAGAAACAATTTCAATATTGTGGAAACACAATCAGAATAGCCCAGGACCTGGCAGCTTCTACACTGAGGGATCGAAGGGCATGGAATATGATATTCCAGAGGGCAAAAGAACTGGGAATGAACCCAAGGGTCACCTACCCAGCAAAACTGAGTATTTTGTTTCAGGGGAAAATATGGTCATTCAGTGGAATAGAGGACTTTCAAGCATTCTTGAGGAAAAAACCAGAGTTGAATAGAAAATTTGACATCCAGACACAAGAAGTAAGAGATGCCTGAGAAGGTTATCAGGGAAAAGAAATCAAAAGGAACTTATCAAAGTTGAACTATTTACATTCCTATATGGAAAAGCAATATCTGTGACTGATGATATCTTTCTCACTATGAAAATAATGGAAGAAGGGGTGTGGTCATATGAATACATATGTGAATGTGTGTGTATATGGTTACAGTTATATATGGATAGAGGCATAGGTTGAATTTGTTGGGAAGGGAGAATACTCAAGGGATGAAATTATGAGGTGAGAGAGGAAAGTGGCAAGAGGAGATGGGGAGAGACAGGGTAGGGTAAACTATCTCATGTAGAAGAAGCAAGGGGAAGTGGTTGCAAAGGAGGGGGAGAATAAGGAAGGCTAAAAAGGCAAAACCACATTCACACTGAATTTGGTTCAGGGAGAAAATGACATACATACTAAATGGGATATCTCAACCTGCAGCAGGATAGGGGGAAGGGGGATGAGAGGAGGGATGATGGATGGGAGGGCATCCTTGGGGTGAGGGGAGGTTGGAAGTACCCACTATAGAAGAGGGACAGGATCATGTAAGGAATGGACCAGGTGGGGGGTGGGATGAGTGGGAGGGAATTATAAGCAGCCTTGTACAATATATCTACTATGATAATGTTTTGCATAGCTAGACATGTACAACATATACTGAATTATCTCCCAAGAGGGAATGGGTGACAAGGGAGGAAGGAAATGGATCTGAAATTTGAGGTCGTAACATTAAATGTTTCAAATATATATAAATACTATTATTAATACTCTTTTGCTTGTAATAGGGAGATAAGATGTGCAGGCATTGGGACACAAAGATTCACCTTCCTCTAATGGAAAAGTCGATGGGGGTATGGGAGAAGGTATGGGAGAGAGCAGATTGGAGGAAGCGATATCTTGTGGGACTGCTATTCAGGGAGGTTGGTTAGGGGAATAATGGGGGGAAAATGATTGTAACTCAAAATCTGGCAGAAATGAATGATGTAAAACAGAAGTTAATAAAGCATTTGTTTTAAAAAGAAAAAAAAAGAAATCAAATAATTTAAAAAGCAATTAACTGGACACAAACTAAGGTAATCTGATTTCCCATTGGAGGAAAGAGCAGGGACTTTCCAAGTTGGGAAGACAGGAGTGAACAGATGTAATGCCCTGAAATCAGAAAAGGAGGTGTCCCACTCTCTCCAACTATATGTATTCAAACAAAGGAATATGGAAACAATAACTGATTGACCAGTACAGGGGCCAGTTTTCAGATAAGATATGTAGGCTTCTTGAGATGTATAATTGTGAGAAAACTACTTGCATCAATCTTGGGATATGACTGTGTTTCTGGTTGGCATAACCTAGGTCCCCAATTAAGGATCTTTAAGCAACAGCATAAAGGTGGTCCAGCTTCCCAGCCACATAGGGCTAAGTTCAAGCAATGCAATAAGTTTTTTCTCATCATTCCCATAATTAAATAGAAAGGGAAATGAGCTAGCTCCAAAATTGAGTCACAAGATGGAGTCAGTGTGGTTCACTCAGGTCCCAACTACCATTTGCTGTTTCAATTCCCTCACAGTGGGGTCATTGAGTATTAAAAGTTAAGTTGATTAAATGAAGAGAGTCTTGCTAAGATTTTTCTAGCATTTCTATACCTTTTTATATAATAAAATAGACATTGCTTCATAAGCTGTAATTATTTTCAAGCTGATCTTCCCATAAAACCTTACCATAAGCATCTCAATGCAAATTGACCAAGTATCCCATGAAATTATGTTTCTTATTGTTCTTTGACTCACAATAAAGCCATTTACACCAACTCTTTTTATGTCCCCAAGGAGAATCTGTGAGCCATCCTTCTATTTAGCCTTAATTTCCTTTTATTTACTGTAAGACTATCACGATTATAATAATAACTAGTATTTATTTAAGGTTTGAGAAGTATTTTCAACAAATTTTTGTTAATTTTTTTGTTTTGTCCTTATAAGTCAGGGGCATAGGATGATATATGACCTGAAAGGGAAGTAGTATTGGATGGTTATGTGGTGAGAATGAAGAGAAACCACCAAATAGCTTTGTTGGCCATCAGCATACACAATGTTGTGGGAACTACTAGGAGACACATTTAGAGTGAGCTTCTCTCTGAAGGATTTATGGAAGAATATGGGCAAGACAGGAAAATATAGTTAGGTGCCATTTTACAGAAGAGGGAACTGAGGCAGACAGAGGTTAATTGACTTGCCCAGTATCACAGGGTTATTAAGTGTCCAAGCCCAGATTTGTACCTAGGTTTTCCTGACCCCAAGTTCGAAACTCTATCCATGGCATGACCAGCTGCCTTTGGGGCAGCTAGGAAAGCAGTGGCCAGAAACCAATTGTTGATGGAATATGCCCTGACTTCCATCCTCCCTGTATGTGGGGCTGCCTCACACACTGCAAGCAGGATCAAGTGAGAGTGTGCCTTAGGGAACAAAAGGCAGGAGCTGACAGGTGGGGCTTGTTTAATAATAGCCTCCAAAGCACTGGAGAAGGCCCTGAGGGGAAACAGGGACAGGGAGGCAGATGGTCTCTATCTGCAGCTGCCACAGGGCTCTCTGGTAAGTCAATTGAGGTTGGATAGCTAAAATATTTATAATTAGTGATTTTTAAAAACTTTATTCAGCAGCATTTAGTGAACTGTGAGCAGAAATCAAGGAAACAAGTCGTGAGAGTTAGGAATTAGCTAAGATGATTACAGTGTAGCACCAAAGGGATTGACGGACTTTTTTGTCCACAAAAAGTATCATCAAAAAAGCTCTCCATGAGGTACAGGATGAAAAGAAAGATTAGTGAAATAAGAAAGGGGGAGCTGAAGAAGATAAAATGAAATAATAGAGTGGGTTTGATCTACAAGCATGACAACAACATTTTCTTAAAGACCCTGTGATTTCATTCATACAGTGAGCCCTATGTTGAGGAAATTCTCTCAGCTCATGTAGACTATCAAATTCTTGGCAATTTTATAGTACTAGAGAGTTGTTTGGAGGGTACAAAGTGATCACTCAAGTAATATGCATCAGAGGAAGGACTTGAATCTGGGCCTATCATGTCATCCCTGAAGTCAATAAATTCTGGTGACTTCCTGTTACCTTCATTTACATTGGGCATATTTTATAGGTACATAATCATTTTCGTGTTATCTCTCCCATCAGAAATGGTGAGCTCCTTAACATTAGACATTCATTTTCACCTATCTTTTTATCTCCATTATGTAGGACAGTGTCTAGCATATACTGGGCACTTGGTTGCAAAATTTTGTTGAATGACAGACCCTAGCCAAAATACACATCCACTCAGTCATGACTTAAAATCCATGCCCATCATTATAGCTTATATAATTGAAGTGTTTCAAGGTCTTTGAGCATTTTCTTCACACACACACACACACACACACACACACACACACACACACACACACACACCTGATGAGGCAGGCATTATCAAAATGCCCCATCTAAGAGCTGAGGATACAAAAGATCAAAAAGGTTAAGTGACTGACCCATGCTCACATGACTAGAAAGTGGCGGAGTTTGGGTTTGACCCTTGTGTTTGCAATCTAACTCAAAGACTGGTGCTATACCACCCTACCCAGGGTAATGACTAACAAAAACATGATCAGTGGTGAAACTGGGGGCTATGTTTGCTATTCTGTTGCCTAAGTACACGTCACTTTAAAGTAATCTTAAAAATTCCTCATTTGTCAGTTAGAGGAATGAGTCTTCCCATACTATGAGTGACTTAAGAGAATAGTCTAGGAGAAGGACAGAGAAAATTTTCCCATTGTTTTCTAGCTCCATCCAAAATATGAGGAGTGGAAGAGTATTGGACCTGTCAGAAGCAATATCTTGAGGTTTCTGAGGAACAAATTTTCTTTTCTTTTTTTTTTTTTTTAAAGCAATTGGGGTTAAGTAACTTGCTCAAGGTTACACGGCTAGTCATTATTTATGCGTGGGTGCTCATTTTCTGAGGCCGGATCTGATCTCCGGTCATCCCAACTCCGAGGCCGGCTCTCTTACTCACTGCGCCACCTAGCCGCCCCTTTAGGGCAATTGGGGTTAAGTAACTTGCCCAAGGTTACACGGCTAGGTTTTTTTCTTTGTGTGGATTAAGTGTTGGAGACCGGCTCCGAACTCAGGTCCTTCTGACTCCAGGGCCGGCGCTCTATTCACTGCGCCACCTAGCCGCCCCAGGAACAAATTTTCAATAGGAAGTACTAATTATTCTCCTAACTCATATGTGCAATCCAGTGCCAGGTGAATGCACCACTCATGAGAATCCCTTGATCATTTGTATTCTACTTTGGCTATCTGCCTGAATTTTTTTTAAACAGCTCTTTTAAAAAAAAAATCAGTACCCACATATACTTAGAGGGCATTGGTTCTCAAAAGGCAATGTTCTTGCCAGTGTTCAGTGTACCTTAGGTGGCAGATTTAGTTACATAAAATATCTAGAAAGTGCTAGGGATGCCATAAAAAGAGCTGACATTTAAGTAACACTTAAAAGTTTGCAAAGCACCACATTATCTCACTTTAGCCTCACAGCATATAGATGATGTGATAGATGTGAAATGGATGCTATGGAGATTACTGTCTCCTTTTTATAGATAAGAAAACTGAAGCACAGAAAGGTGAGGTTACCTGTGCATGGTCATGAAAGTAAGTGATTAATGCAAAATTTGACCTCGGTCTTCCTGATCCAGCACTGCTGCCTCTCTATTATGTGGGATGCTTTCCTTCTTTAGATAAGATGTGCATTGAAACATTTGCCTTATAATAAAAATCCTTGCCTTTTTCAGGAGAATGTACAATTTGAAATAGGTTTTATAAGAGCTTACCCCTGTTCTCTGAGTATTTTTCATTATTGTCTATTGTTTTATACAAATTGTATGAATTTCCTTGTTTAAAAAAAAGCATCCAAATGAAGTCAAAGTTATTTAAATATATGCAAGATCGATGTGGAGTCAAGAATGAAAGATATAGTGTACAATTTTTCTTTATAAAAAAACAAATGCATCCAAAAGAATGTGTAAAGGAGAAAATCACTGTGTAGTTACATGACTGACATGATTTAATGGTTATTATTTTCACCTAACATTTGTACAATTGTGACTGGAGAAAAAAGTTGTAAAATCTCCATGGGTTTTCCTAGTTTTTAAACATTGCATTAATTAGGCCAGTGTTTCTAATTGGATCCTCTGCAATTTGTCTGGCAATTGTGCAGGGAGAAATATTTCTATATGATGATTATAACTTACATTCTAGTTAGCCAACATGTAAATTTGTGAAATTTGAAGGGGAAAATCACAAGGGGAACTTGCTTGTTATGTGAAAAATTAGGAGTTTATACTAGATCAATCAATCAATAACAATTTATTAAGAACCTACCATGTAACAGTAACAGCAGATATAAATGAAAAAATGAAATAATTCCTACCCTCAAACAGTTTCCCTTTGATTAGAGGGTTATATGTTGCATATGAAAAAGTGCATGGGGACTGAGAAGCATGTTCTATCAGTCAAGGAAATCAAGAAGGACCCTTTGGAGGAAGCGATGTTTGAGCTAAGCCCTGAAGGGAGGTGGGAACTTCCAAGAGGAATGGGTAAAGAGGGAAACTATTTAGGTATGGGGGATAGCTTGTAAAAAATGGTCTAGAGGAGAGAGATGTAATGTCACAATGGAACAACAAGTATGGTGTCAAGGCAGTAATGTTGAATCAGGCTAAAAAGTTAGGCTGGAAAAAATAGTGAATAACTTTAAATGCCATATTTTTCTTAAAGTTAGTGGGAGACCATTGGAGTTTGTTCAGCATAGGCATGACAAGGTCATAAATGTGCTTTAAAATATCAATCTGGAAGCATTAAGGCATAGTTTTATGTGGGAAGAGAGGAAGAGAAGGGGAGAGAAAAAGAGTAATTCAAGAAAAGCAAGAAAATTGTGAAAAGAAAGTCAATCAATTGGAAAAAAGGGATGCAAAAATTTAAGAAAGAAAATGTTCTTAAAAATCAGAATTCGGCAAAAAGAAGCTAAGACACCAAGAAATAATAAAACAAAAAATAAATGGAAAATAGAAGAGAATATGAAACATCTCATCAGGAAAATGACTAATCTGGAAAACAGATCAAGGAGAGACAACACAAGAATTGCTGGACTATCTGAAAGCTATGATCAACAAAAAAGAGTCTAGACACTACACTTTCAGAAATAATTAAGGAAAATTGCCCTGAAGTTTTGGAATTAGAAGGAAAAATAGGAATTGCAAAAATCTACCAATCACCATCTGAAAAAGATTCCAAGGTTATTAATATTATTGCTAAGTTTTGAAGTTCCCACATCAAGAAGAAAATATTAATAACCAGAAAGAACAATATAAATACTGTGGAGCTAAAGTCAGGAAAACACAAGATTTAGCAACTTCTACATTAAATAATCAAAGGGTATGGGGCATGATATTCTAAAAAGGAGCAGTATTTGTAACCAAGGAAACTTATCTAGCAAAACTGAGTGTAATCCTACATTAAAAAATGGATATTTAATGAATTAAAGGACTTTTAGGTCTTTGTGAGGAAAAGACTAGAACTGAATAGAAAATTTGACCTATAAGATTAAGGAGAAACATACGAAGGCAAACATGAAAGACCAATCATAAGGGACTTAACAAGTTCAAACTGTTTACTTCTTTTGTAGGAAAATGTTATCTATAACTCTTAAGTATCTTATCATTACTAGTGTAGTTTGAAAGAGCTGGAATACATAGAGGGCTTGGGATTGAGTTGAGTATGATGGAATGATCCTAAAAGATAAAAATGGGTAGGGGAAGGTAAAATAGAACAATTATCTCATACATATGAGGCATTAATGGAAGAATTGTTAACTGGAGGGTTGTTGGGGATGAAGGGGTGGTAGTACTAGAACCTTATTCTCATAAAAAAATGTGTGTGTGTGTGTGTGTGTGTGTGTGTGTGTGTGTGTGTGTGTGTACAGAGACAGAGAGAAGTCTATAAAACTTAAAGAGATATGGGAGGTTGAAGGGATAGGATAAGGAGGGGATTCTCAGAAGGGAATGCACATTAACAAATAAGGGGGATAAAAGGTAACACAAAGTTAATATCAATACTAAAAATATATGGACCAAATAGTACAGCATATAGATTTTTAAAGTAGAAGTTAAATAACTTACAGGACTATACTAGACGGGGATGGGAAATGGGGCAGCTACATAGCAGGGTGGATGGAGCACTGTCCCTGTAGTTGCAGGGCCTTAGTTTAAATTAAGCCCTTGACACATGATACTTACTAGTTGGGTGACCCTGGGAAAGTCACTTAAACCCAACTGTCTCTCCAAAAATATATAATGGTAAATTAAATAAGCTAAATTCTAAAGAATAAGTGAACAAATCATAGAAACAATTAACTATTTTATTCAAGAGGATGACAATGATACAATATACCAAAATTTATGGGATGCAGCCAAAGCATCAATTAGAGGAAAATTTATATCCTCAGATTATTTTTTTAATGCTTTATAAACTTCTGCTTTACATCATTCATTTCCTCCAGATTTTGAATTACCATTTTTCCCCATTTTCCCCCTACCCACTGCCCCAAAATAGCAGTCCCACAGGATATCCCTACATCCAATCTGCTCTCTCCCATAGCTTCTCCCTTACCCCCTTCGACTTTTCCAGTAGGGCATTATTTCAAAATTATATGTAAAATAGTATTAATAATAATATTTATATATTTTTAAACATTTGATTTTAAAACTTCGAATTCCAGATTCATTCCCTTCCTCCCTTGTCACCTACCCTTACTGGGAAGATAAGCAATTCAGTATATGTTGTACATGTGTAGCTATTCAAAACATTACCATAGTAGATATATTGTAAAAGACTGACTATATTTCCCTCCCTCTTATCCCACCTCCTAATTGATCTATTCCCTACTTTGATCCTGTCCTTCTTCAAAAGTGAGTGCTTCCAACTTCCCTCCCCCCAGCCTTTCCTCCCTTCCATCATCTCCCCTCTCATCCCCTTCCCCCCTACTCTCCTGTAGGGTGAGATATATTATTTAGTATGTATGTCATTCTCTCCCTGATCCAAATTCAATGAGAATAAGGTTTTGCTTTTTTGTCTTGCTGTTCTTCCCCTCACTTGTAACCATTTTCACTTGCCTCTTCTATATAAGATAGTTAACCCTATTCCATCTCTCCCCATCTCCTCTCATTATATTCCTCTCTTACCTCTTAATTTCACCTTTTAAGTATCATCCATTCCTATTAAAGTGGTCCTGTGCCCTCTATCTATGTATACCTGTGAACATATATATATATATATATATGTGTGTGTGTGTGTGTGTGTGTGTGTGTGTGTGTGTGTGTTTATACACACATTCACATATGTATTCATATGCCCATATATCCTTCTTCAACTATTTTCGTACTGAGAAAAGTTTCATCAGTTACAAATATTGTTTTTCCATGTAGGAATGTAAATAGTTCAACTTTGCTAAGTTCCTTATGACTTCTTTTCCCTGTTTACCTTCTCAAACATCTTTGCTTCTTGTGTCTGAATGTCAAATTTTCTATTCAACTCTGTTTTTTTCCTCAAGAATGCTTGGAAGTCCTCTTCCACTGAATGGTCATATTTCCCCCTGAAACATGAAACTCAGTTTTGCTGGGTAGGTGATTCTTGGTTTTAATCCCAGCTCCTTTGCCCTCTGGAATATCATATTCCATGCCCTTTGATCCCTCAGTGTAGAAGCTGCCAGATCCTGTGTTATCCTGATTGTGTTTCCACAATATTGAAATTGTTTCTTCCTGGCTGCTTGTAATATTTTCTCCTTGATCTTGGAATTCTGGAACCTGGCTATAATATTCCTAGGAGTTTTCTTTTTAGGGTCTTTTTTAGGAGGTGATTGGTGGATTCTTTCAACCTCTAATTTGCCCTTTGGTTAAGTTTCCTTGAGAATTTCTTGAAGGATGATTTCTAGGTTCTTTCTTTGATCATGGCTTTCAGGTAGTCCAATAATTTTTAAATTATTTCTCCTGAATCTATTTTCCAGGTCAGTCATTTTCCCCATGAGATATTTCACATTGCCTTCTATTATTTCATTTGTTTAGATCTGTTTAATACCATCTTGATTTCTCATAAAGTCACTAGCTTCCATTTCCTAGTGGAATGATTCTCCTCAGTGAGCTTTTGAGATTGTTTTTCCATCTGGCAAATTGACCTTTTTAAGGCATTCTTCTCCTCATTGCCTTTTTGAGCCTCTTTTGCCATTTGAGTTAGTCTATTTTTTAGGGTGTTATTTTCCTCAGTCAGGCTGTTGACTCTCATTTCATACTTTTCTTGCATCTTTCTTTTTTCTCTTCGCAATTTTTCCTCCACTTCTTTTATCTGCTTCTTAAGGTCCTTTATGACCTATAACCAGCTGGTATTTTCATTTTGGGCTTTTGGTGCAGAAGTTCTAACCTCCCAGTCCTCCTCTTGTTCCATGGTTCAATCCTCTTTGCCCCCAAAATAGGAGTCTAATGTTGAATTTTTCTGTTTATTTTGTTTCCTTTGCCTTGGTATGTTGCCACTCAATTACTTGACTTTTGGGCTTGTTGACACAGTAGGACTCTGCCATCAGACAGGGGAGCTTCCATCCCAACACTGGGGTTTTCTCAGCTGCTGGAGATATTAGTTGAGTGCCCTTTTGTAGTGGCAAACACCCCAACATCCACAAGGATGGCTGCCAACTCAGGTTCTAAGATCTGCTTTTCTGAAGGAAAGCAACTCAAAATTGGTTAACAAGCTTGTTTTAATCAATCAAACACATCGTTTACCTAGTTCAGGGGAAAAGGGTCAGCACCCTGAACTTCAAAGTATACAGACAGAACTTAAAAGACAGAGAAGCAAACAGATCAAGCAGACAGGCTTCCAAACTGTCCAACCATTACCTCAATCCCAAATCACAGTTACCAGAGAGGGAAGCATCAACATCTGGGTTTCCAAAGGCAGGGGGCTCTCAATGGCTGCCCAGAGTCTCATCTGGTCAAATCACACAACACTTTTCAAAGTGAGCTCCAAAGCGAAGCTTCACATCAGGGATTATATAGCCTTCTCCTGGGTCAGAGAATGTAACTCCCCCCTCTTGACCCACTGCCCAATCACACAGCATCTAGGTGTGGTCATTCCTGAAAACCAAGTCTCCTGCCACAGGCTCCATGTGACCACATTCAGCCTATTAGGGGGCAGAGTATATTTTCAAATCAAGGAAGGTTCTCAGAGTCTCTTAAGCCAATCAAAGGGTCTAGGGGCAGGGAAGATCTTTCAATCTGCATTTCTATTACACCTCTCTGTAGCTTCCACAAGCTCTGGCAAGCTGGTCACCCACCCCAAGACCTCCACCCCAGTCCCAATCCAGATCCAAGAAGGTTAAAGCAAGAGTGATTACCCCCGTGCCAGACTGGTTGCTGGATCCCCCTACAGTCTGCAGGCCAGGAGTGGAAGTTGCCTTGGGTCTGCAGCTGTGCTGAAGTGTCTCAGTAGCTTTTAGCCCTGGGGGCAAAAGCCATGTTCTCTCAGGTACTGGTCCCCAAATCCATACTACGCTGACCTCTCACTTTGTCCTTGACATCTATATGTTGATAATTCTGGAAATTCAGCAGCTATTGGTGTTCTGAAGTCTCTCCAATTGGCTGCTGCTCAGGCTGCCCTGGGGCTAAGACATTTGACTCATGAGGGCCTGGGCTCAGCTCCCAGAGCGCTGTGCTGGCCACTCTTTGCTGGTCTGCCAGGCTGTCTTCAGTGGGAGGTTAGCTTCTCTGTTTCATTTTGTGGGTTCTGTAGCTCCAGACTTTGTTCAGAGTCCCCTTTTACATGAATTGGAAGTGGTGGAAGCTGGAGCTGTGGCAACGTGCTGTTTCTACTCAGGCATCTTGACTCCACCCCCTATGCTCAGATTTTATATCGATAAAATAGAGAAAAAACAGATTGATGAGTTGGGGGTGTATATAAAAAAGCCAGAAAAAGAATAAATTTAAAATTCCCAATTAAATATCAAATTGGATGTCCTAGAAGCCAAATGAAAATAAAGTTGAAAATAAGAAACCATTGAACTAATAAATAAAACTCAAAGATGGCTTTATGAAAACACCAATGAAATGGATAAACCCTTGGTTTATTTGATTAAAACAAGAAAGAAGACAACAACCAAAAAAAAAAAACTAAAAGAGAAGATCAAAATAATAAAAAAATGAAAGGGAAGAATTTACCACCAGTGAAGAGGAAATTAAAACAATTATTAGGAGTTACTTTGCCCAATAATATATGCCAAATAAATCTGCCAATCTAGGTGAAATGGATGAATACCTACAAAAATATAAATTGCCCAGATTAACAGAAGACAAAATAGAATACTTAAATAACCCTATCTTAGAAAAGGACATTAAACAAGTCATCAATGAATTGATTATGAAAAGAATCCCCAGGGCCAGATGGACTCACAAACAAATTCTATCAAACATTTAAAGAACAATTAATCTCAATACCATATATACTATATGGAAAAAAGTAGGTTAAGAAAGAGCCCTATCAAATTCCCTTTATGACACAAATATGGTGCTGAAACAATCCAGGAGAAGCTAAAACAGGGAAAGAAAACAATAAACCAATTTCCCTAATGAATATTGATGCAAACATTTTTTGGAAGGGTAAAGGCAAGGCATTTGGAGTTAAATGGCTTGCCCAAGGTCACACAGCTAGTAAGTATCAAGTGTCTGAGGTCAGGTTTGAACTTAGGTCCTCTGACTCCACGGCCAGTTCTCTATTCACTGCACAAAGTAGCTGCTCCAGGTACAAACATTTTAAATAAAATACTAGCAAAAAGATTATAGCAATATGTTACCAGGATCATCACACAGAAATCACCCAGTGGGATTTCTAGAAGGAATGCAGAGATGGCTCCATATAAGGAATACTATTAACATAATTGATTATATCAATAACAAAAGTAACAAAACTCATACATTTATATAAATAGATGCAAAAAAAACCCTTTTTGACAAAATACAATATACATTCCTATTTAAAACACTTGAAAGCATAGGTATAAGTGAATTTTTCCTTAAAATGATAAGTAGCACTTACCTAAAGCCATCAGCAAGCATTATTTGTAATTGGGACAAGCTGAAAGCCTTCCCAACAGGATCAGGAATGAAAGAAGGATGCCCATTATCACCAACATTATTCAATATTCTATTGGAAATGCTGGCAATAGCAATGAGAGGAAAAAGAAATTGAAGGAATCAGAATAGGCAACAAGGTAATAAAACTATCTGTTTTTACAGATGATATGGTAATATACTTGGAAAATCCTAGAGATTTAACTAAAAAGCTAGTTGAAACAATGAATAATTTTAGAAAAGTAGCAGGATATAAAACAAACCCACATAAATAAGTAGCATTTCTATATATCACCAACAAAACCCTGCAAGAAGATATAGTAAGAGATACTCCATTTAAAATAACCATAGACACTATAAAATACCTGGGAGTATACCTATCAAGACAAACCCAAGAACTACATGAACTTAATTGTAAAATAATTTTATATAAATAAAAGTTGAACTACTAATTGTTCACGGGTGGGCAGTGTCAATATTTTTTAAATGACAATTCTACCTAAACTGATCTATTGATTTAATGTTATCCCGAATAAATTACTAAAAAAAAAAAAAACTATTTTGAGGTAGAAAAAATAAGCAAAATTCATTTGGAAGACCAAAAGTCAGGAATATCAAAGGAATTAATGACCTTGATTCTTCTTATCCATTGCCTACCATCCACAGAAGAGAATGCTAATAGCAATATGTCACCAGGATCATCATACATTACGATCCAGTGGGGATTCTAGAAGGAATGCAGAGATGGCTCAATATAAGGAAAACTATTAACATAATTGATTTTATGAATAACAAAATAACAAAAATAGTACACTTTGTCCTTAGCTGCAATTTTTCTCTTTCCTTCATGAAATAGGCCTTTTTCATTCATATTACCTACAATGAAAACTCTGTCACTGGAATGTAATCTGGGATCTCAATTTGGCAAGATTGAAAAATAAAAGAATGAAAGAAAAGCTTGGTCTATTTATTCAGTCATAACTAAGTTTTATAGGAAGCTCTCAGTTCCTTGGAGACAAATACCTATCATTATCCCAAGTCAGGAAGATTTTCAAATTCTATTAAAGGGGCTGTTTTCTGTCCCTGATCCCCCTCAAGGGAACAAAATTCCTGACAATTTCGTTTCGATTATTAAGAAAGGACAAATGGATAGTAATTTTTTCTAAGGGAGGAATTTTTTTGTCTCCCTTATATAAACTACTAGGGTTTTTAAAGAACTAACAATTAATTTTAGATATAGTAAGCATTCTTTGAAATTATATGTGTATATATGCTTTATATGTATATGTGTATATTTCTATACATAGATATATGTATATAGAGAAACATTCCAATATGTTTATTACATGTAGGATTCTGTAGTACATATGTACTATACACAAGCTTTGAAATTACTCCTAATGATAAACTTTCTATCTATTTAGATTACATCTAACTTTGTGTAGTATAGGCAATACTTAATGCTTATTAATGTACCATTTTAAACAAGTCTACATCCTGGATTTTCTTTCTGTTCCTTTGGCCTATTAATTGCTCTTTAAAATATTGTGGAAGAGGGACTCTTGGAACCCATACTGTATTGTGAAAATTTTACACACACACACACACACACACACACACATACACACTATGAGTTTATTACAATATTTTTGAAGGCACAAATTAAATAAATTCTTCACCTGTTCCTAGAGGGCAGAATTAAAAAAGAAACACATTTCAAACCAATCAAAGAAAAATTTCCTAATAATGAGAGCTGCTACAAAGTGAAATGGGCTCATTTGGGATGTAGTGAATTTCTCATACTAGAAGTCTTTTAAAGAGGTTGAATAGGTAGTTGTTAGACCTTCAGGAAAGGAACTTTATACTCATGTTTGCACTCCATTGGTAACCAAAACTTATGACTTCCTTGAAGCTAGAAAAGTTACTATTTTAAGTCTGGAAGATTGGAAAAGAGATAGAGGCCCTGTCCCCACTTTACAACTTGCACCTTAGAAGTTGTTGAACTTGATTGATTGATTGATGATGCATCCATAAATTACTGACAAATTTTGGATGAACATAGTCACATTGGAAAAAAGCAACATATTCTAAAGATGCTCCCATTCATCAAGGTGAAGTGATTCACCCAGGTAACAGTCAGTAAGTATTGGACATGTAACTTGACAAGGGGATTTGACACCAATGTGATTTGGACTGGAAGTTAGAGTGGTGGATGTGGGGCTCAAAAAGGAAATACTCTAATAAAAAATAAGGAGCATCTAGAACACATTCCCTGTCCCTGATCTAGAAGATGTTGATGCTGTTAATGAAGAGCTGTTACATACAGCAAGACCAGAAGTTGTAAAAGGAAGCAGATGAACTGTCTGTGGCTTTTATAGTTGTATTTGAGAGCAAATGGGTTGATCCTTCATTTGATTCACCAATTCCTGGTCTTAAAGCTCAAGGCATTAGGTAGATCAAAACCAATACCCACTGAGTTCCTTTAGAGTCTTTATTATGTGATATATTATTTTTTTTCTTTTTGGAGGGGGGAAGGCAGGACAATTGGGGTTAAGTGACTTGCCCAAAGTCACATGGCTAGTAAGTGTTAAGTGTCTGAGGCTATATTTGAACTTAGGTCCTCCTGATTCCAGGGCCAGTGCTCTATTCACTGTGCCACCTAGCCACTCCTATGTGATACTTTCAGCAATTTCATAACATACTTCATAAAATAATATAAATTGAACAATATTGAATATGGGTTAAAATATGCAAGAGTTGGTACCAGGCACTAAAAATACAAAGAAGAAACGAAACATAGTCCTTATATACAATCAAATAACATAAAACGATAGTCTATTTAGGTAAAGATTGCCTTTGACAACCAAAGTAAATATTTATGTATGTATGTATGTTTGTACCATGGCCACAAGGACTACAAGAGTGCCTAGAAGAAATGAAACAAGAGATATAAAAACTGAATACCTCTAAGGAAGAAAGAGTGACAAGAAGATTTGATGTCTTAAAACAGAGAGTAGAAAACTTACCCTAGAATTAAATAATATGAAAATTAGAATTAAGCAAACATAAAACGAGTCAGTGACACAAGAAATATTAAAACAAAAGAATAAATCATAGCAAATTAGCCTCACTTTATTTCTTGATAGGATTTCTCATAGATCAGGACCATACTCTTGACCAGGGCTTCTTAAACTTTTTCTACTTGTGACCTCTTTTCCTGTTTTGGCAGCATTCCTTGGTATTGCATGGGCTCAAGGGGAGGTGCAGTGCAAAGTTTGCATGCTGTGTGTTCAGAACCAAGGCTGCAGTGAAGTTGCACAATGCAACATGGGCGTGCGCTGCCAGAAGTGCATTTGATTCATTACCCATTTGAATTTGAATTCATTTTTGGTTGTTACACATTCAGAGACTGTTTCTGTTGACAAATTTTTCTAGACTCCATATGGGGTGGCAACCCACAGCTTAAGTGCTGCTCTAGACACAACAGATTCTTGGCTTCTTTAAAACCCTTAATAAAGTCACATAATATCTTGGTGAATGAGGTGAAAATATGAGCTAGATGATAGTACTAGTGGATGGAGTCATAAGAGAATGAGCAACTACACCTGGATTTGATAGTTTTGTCTAAAAGACCTTCAAAAGCAGGTTTTTAATAGCTTGTCAGAGGTTTCCACCTTTGTCTTGATTAAAAATTTTGTCAATGGCTTGGATAAAGATGTATGATCCTAAGTTACATAGCTACAAGGTAGCTCAGAATTTATCTGGTCCAACCCCCTCTTTTACAGATGATACTGAATCCCAGAAACATTAAATGATTTTCCCCAGCATAACAAAATAAGTGGCAGGGCTGGGATCTGAACTCAGGTCTTCTAACTCCAAACCCAGCCTTCTTTCCTCCATTCTATGATATCTCCTGTTAAAGAAACATTTATCAAATTTCAAGATAACATAAAGCAAATTTGAAGATGACATAAAGAGCATAGTTAATATGAATCAAGGCTAAAGTAATTTTAACTGGTTAAGTTCCAACCAAAATAAGATAAAATTTAACAGAGACAATGATAAAGTCTTGCAATTAGATTTTAAAAATTAATTGCCCAAGTAACAGATGGGAGAGACAGTTCATGAGAAAGAATCAAGAATCTTAGTTGAATAAAAGTGACTTCTCATTCCTATGAGGGTGCTTGATATCAAACTGAGGACTCTCAGCTCCTATCCTAGGATGGGCAATCAAAATTCCACTGCATTATTTAATTGTGTTCTTTCCCCAGTTTATGCTGGATCGTGAGTCAGTGTTTGCTGTCAATAATACTCTTGTGCTAAGTGAGATATCCCACCTCTTCCCTTTATAAATGAGCTTTGGTTTTGCCTGTTTTCTCTTGTCTAGTATGGATCCCGAGACACTAATCCTGGCTCACTTAATTGAATTCCACACCTTCAGTTTAACTTATTATCTTGGTCTCTGACACAATTTTAACCTTTGCATTTGCACATTCCAGCTGTCATATACTAAGGGATCCTACTACCTCCAAATCTTTCTAGGAGTAGGTTGAGTACAAAGTATAACTAAATAACAACTTAACTGCCCTCCCTCTACCTCTTTTGTGATATCTTGTCTATATACTGCTTTCATTGATGTCCTTCTACTCTCCAACAAACTCCCTCTTGCTGTCATTAATGAGCCAATACTAACACTTTTTGTTGTTGTTCAGCTGTTTCAGTAGTCTGACTCTTTGTAACCCCTTTTTGGGTTTCCTTGGCAAAGATACTAGAATGGTTTCCCATTTCTCTCTCCAGCTCATTTTGTAGATGAGGAACTGAGGCAAACAGGGTTAAGTGACTTGTCCAGAGTCACACAGCTAGTGTCTGAAATCATGTTTGAACTCAGGAAGTTTAGTCTTCCTGACTCCAAGCTGGGCACTCCATCCATTGTACCACCTAGCTGCCCTAATACTAACACAATCTGTTTTCTACATTGGTCAGGTGATACCTAAAGTTTATTATATTCAATTCTAGGCACTGTATTTTATGGAGAAATTGAGAATGTATGTTTACCCGGAATATGGTGACCTTGGGTATCTTAGAAACTTTTCAAGGAACTAAAAATGTTTAGCATAACAAGGAGGACTGAAAGTCATGAGATGTGCTTAAAAGTTATAGAGAATAAGACTTATATCATGCATGCAGGGTGGTAAGATGGAAGTTTCCAAGAAAAGAATTTTCATTCATATCTTTTTAAATTAATTCAAAGACCTTTTATTGCTATAGAGTCATTTAAGTCATGTCTGATTCTTCTTGACCCAAGGATCAACACAGGTGGAAAAGAGCCAAATCCTTGAAGCAATTTATTTGGCCTTTTCATGCCAAGGTTCAGTTGTTTAAATATCTGGATGCTGCTTATCTGTATCAGCAACTTTTCAATCTGGTTATTGAAAAAGACCATGACTTCCACATTCTTCAGTTCTGCAGTTTGGTGGCATAATTTTTAGCTTGTTGTGAAGGAGAGCCAGCTGTGTACTGTGGAATAAAGTAAACCAGTCATTGACATCTAGCATGCTGGAGACACTCTGTTCACACATGTTCCCCTTGGACTGGTTCTTCTCCCAGCTCTCCTTCACCAGCTTCTTCAAGGATTTGGACATGGTTGTAGAGAAGAGCATGCCAGACTCTTTTTGGGGTGGGAAGGATCATCTGGAGGGCTCATCCAGATGCCAGCAAGTTCCAACTTTTATGCTAATTATTAACCTATAATTTTTATGAGTACCACAATATACACTTTTATTCCTTTTTTTTTTCTTTTTGGAGGGCAATTGGGGTTAAGTAACTTGCCCAAGGTCACACAGCTAGGTTTTTGTTTGGGTGGGTTAAGTGTCTGAGGCCGGATCTGAACTCAGGTCCTTCTGACTCCAGGGCCAGCGCTCTACTCACTTCGACACCTAGCCTTCCCCTACACCTTTATTTCTTAAATAAGAGGTAATTGCATTTATTTTGTTTTGAGAATTTATAGAAAACATTCCAATATCATCTTAGGTAGGTAAGTTTACCACTGTTACTTTCACTGCTTTTAGGTACTAACTTGCCTGGAAGCAAAGGTTATGATATATTTCCCCTCAAGGATCCATCTAGAATATAATTCTGTGATCTTTCCATTTTATGAAATACTTTAGATATGACCTCTTCTCAATCAATCACTGTTTAAATGGTGAAAGTAAAGAATACACCAAATAGACATGCACAGTAATGAAGTTAAATGATTGACTCTGTAGTATAATGATTTGGGTTCAAAAACTGTCTCTGATATTTCAGTGGTTTTGAGGAAATCACTTTCCATACCAGTATTATGGTTTTCCTCATATATAACATGAGTAAGTTGTACCAAGTGACCTTTTAGAATCCCTTAGAATTTAGATTTTTACTTCTATTGATCTTTGTGCTGACTACTAAAAATGCATTTCATACATCTTTTTTTTTTTTTTTTTTGCTTTTTGGAGGGCAATTGGGGTTAAGTGACTTGCCCAAAGTCACCTGGCTAGTTTTTGTGTTAAGTGTCTGAGGCCAGATTTGAGCTCAGGTCCTCCTGACTCCAGGGCTGGTGCTCTATTCACTGTGCCACCTAGCCACACCCATACTTCGTTTCTTGACTTCTGTTTGATAAGAAATCAAATAAACCAAAACCAAATCAAATCCAAGCATAATAGTTAAGACACCACACTGAACATCACTTACCTCTCAATATCATCCATAATAACTCATATACTTCAAGATATTCATAACACCTTCTTTACCATAATCCTTTCAGAAAAGTATATATTTGCAGACTATTATTCCCATTTTAAAGGTAAAGAAACAGATTCAAAGAGATTAAGTAACTAGCTTATTGTCACAAAGCTAATACATGTTCATTAGGATTTGATTCCATGTTTTCTGACTCTAAATCCAGTGTGTTTTCCCCCACAATGCTGTATTGTATGATGTAGACTCAGTTCATCATGAACATATAAATGGCAAACTTCCCCTCCTTGTACCTCATGACCTAAAGGTGATTGGAAAGTATAGCATATCCTCCAT
Organism: Gymnobelideus leadbeateri; assembly: GCA_011680675.1. NCBI lineage: Eukaryota > Metazoa > Chordata > Mammalia > Diprotodontia > Petauridae > Gymnobelideus > Gymnobelideus leadbeateri. Next base: position 70,313 of record WOXC01008172.1, on the reverse strand, counting down.
TACATTATTTGCAACAATTGGCACTTTCTTTTCATACTGAAAAATTTAAGTAGAAAAAATGTTTACTGTTTTTTTTATCTTATATAAACTTAACACGAACCCAGGAAGGTATTGTGCCTGATTCTCCAATGTATAAAGTGATGATTGTTTGTGCCTGTCTCAGAGGCATCATGAGGCTAGACTTCAGTACCTCAGTGACTTCAAATGTCTGTGGCATGTGCACTTCTTCTAGTGCAGCAAATTTAAAATCTTCCATCGCTTAGATGATGGACTTCAAGAATTGGTTAAAAAATTAAAATTAAAAAATCCTCATCCAGTGACCAATCTTTAAAGTCAGCAAGATGGCTACTGCATAGCAGACAAATGATTGTTACCAACCCCATACCTGAAACTCTTTCTATCTTGGTGCAACCTGCTAGAGCTTATATTCTGCTGTTTTAATGCTTGAGAAGTACAGCACAGACATCAAGGTAGGTCTTTAGTGAAGAGTATTCATGGATTTAGATATTCATAAATAAAAGCTTTATACATTTTAAGTGTTGGTGAAGTCATATGCCTGATTGCCTTCTATCTTATTATAGACTCTCTTCCTAATCCTTTAGAAGTTAATAATATTATATTTAATTAATGTCTTTTTTCTTTTAGCATCTTCCTCTTGATAGTTCTATAACTTCTAGAAATAAAATACTTAGCTTAGAAAATTAATTCAGCCAATTTTCTCCCATGTGAACTATTAATAAATGACTATTGTAGTTATATTTTAAATATATACTGTAAAATTTCCATTAAAATTAAAGGAACTCTTGACTATGAACTTAGTAAAAGGCTCCTCTTCTCTTTTTCTCTCTCTCTCTCCCTCCCTCCCCCTCCTTCCTTCTCTCCCCTGTCCTTTCACCTTATCTCTCTTTTCCATATTACTTTCTCTTATTTTCCTTCTTCATTCTTTTAACCCCTCTGTTCTCAACATTATTTTCCCTCTGATTTCCAATCCCACTTACATTCATCATTTTACTTTTTTTCTTCTCCTTTCCTTTGTGGTTCTTGTTCTCATCAACCTAATTTTAGCCTCCCCATAGCTTTTATTTAATTTGCTGATACTTTTTATTGACTTTATTAGAAAAACCATCATTATTGCCCACTTCAAAGACTCAAAGTAAAGGAAAAGATGTTTACACTGTAATGGAACAAGTTGATGAACAAAAGCATTAGCACAAGAGAGACTGATTGAAATCAATCTTAGCATTTATCATAGTGGTCCTAAAATACTAATAATTTAGACATCTAATTTGGTCATGAAGTTGAAAAGTTCACCTTATTTAACTAAAATAAATTATTCTTCTCATGTAGGAATATTCTCCTTCATTGCCAGAGAATGAGAAGTCATCACACTATCTACATAAACTGTATGACTCTATGCAACCTGAATTTCATCTTTCTTATGTTTTATTGATATTGATTAGTGTGAAAATAAATATTAGATTACTGTGTTCAAGTGGATTTCTTTCCTTCATTCTCTCTTAATGAGTTAACACTATAGATAAAGGAAATCAGAGAGGAAAACAGTGAGAAGAGAAACAAACTACATATAGAAAGAACTCCCAAGAAATAGAATTTATCCGTGTTTTTTTTCCTTTATAAAGAGGAATTATCTGGAATTTAGTCACAGAAAGATAAAAATATACATCCACAGTGCTTTTCCTGATCTTCAGTTGTAGATACAGAATATGTGTCATTCATAGGACTGTCCCTCTGCCAAAACATATATACTTTGGAGCAACATCTTATTCAATATACTTTTATCATAAATGCTTGCATAGGAATTTGGGGCCTCCTTTTTGCCTTTTCTGTAGAGACGTAGAATATGATATATTCTGATGCAATGAAGGAGAAAAGGGTTTTGGTGGGAGAGGGCAAAATATGCCAAAATTTTATGTTTCTAGAGGCATAAACTAAAATCAATGATTCAAAACCAATGATGAACCATACCCCCCCCCAAGTACAATTAATGGCTCAACCCCCCAGCTTTGGATTTATATATTTTACAAGTCAGTAATAAGGAAATTTAACTTGTGCAAATCAGTCTTTTCAAGGAAACTGAAAGAATCCAACTCAGCTGGGAAAAATACTTAATATCATTGAAAGCCAAGAGATATGGTGGCCAAAGATGCCTGTAGCTTAAAATACAAATTATTCTGAAAAAATATCAAAGATGGTAGGACAATTGAGCAGTATCTTCTCACAAACTAGCAAGAAGCAATGGAGCTGACAAATCAACAGAAGATCTGGCAAGAGATACACCTAACCCAAAGGGTTTTTCAGAATGCAATTAGGAAGGAAACAAACATGAAAAACAAAGTAGGAAAAAATCTGTAAAGATTTCTATAACAAACTATTTTCTCCATCAATTACAGTGACACCACAGTGTGCATAGTTTAACATTATATTCCCTGAGGTTCTCTATGAAAAGCAGAAATGTCACAGAGTTGATGAGAGCAACTTCCCAGTAGAAACCAAAAATACTCAGAAGAACATGATGAAGAGACTCAAGTTGCAAGTGTTGAAGGATCATTTTTCAACATATCTGTAAAAGCAGAGGATACTAAGTTCTCAGGAAAAAAAAAAAACAAGGAGCTTGTTATTACCAAATGACCAAATTACAAAGTGACCAAGAGACTTAATTCAATTAAATTCAATGAGCATTTATTGAATACCCACTATGTGCCAGGTCTGTGCTAAATATTTGTGTGGTGAACATCAACAAGTATGGATAGACTAAAATATAAAGTGTTTGAAGGGTAGTAATATGAAATCAGCAAGATGGTGAAATGTCAAACAGAGGAGTAACTATTTTATACTAGAGGCAATGGAGAATGACTGAAGCTTCTTGATAAGGGGAATGACACCACAGGATCACAGGATTTTAGAATTATAAGGGACCTAAGCTACCATTTAGTTCAACCAATACTTGGAAATGAATCACCCTACAACGTGTCCAACAAGATGTCATCTAGCTTGTGTTTGAATATATATGAGTAGGAGAAACCTACCACTTTATGAGTTAGGGATACCTCTGTTATGAAGTTTTTCCTGACATCAAATTTAAACTTATTTCTTTCCATATCTTACCCATTGACAAAATATAGATCTCTAAAATACCCCACTAGAGACAATTGACCTATTTGATATAGAAATATTAATGACTACTCTTTGAGTCAGTTAACTAGTCTTATTAGTTAACTAATCACTCCAATTATTCTATCATCTAGCCTTCTTTACAAATTTTCTGCAGGAATAGCCTGCATTCCTTTGTCAAATGCATTGCTAAAATATATGTAAAGTGTAACTATGGCATTCTCTTTGTCCACCAGAATAGGAGCTATGCCCAAAAAGGAAATAGTTGGTCTGACATCACCTGTTCTTGATGAGGTCATACCAGCCCTTAGATGTTCACCAAATATTTCTTAAGTACTTATACATGCATAATTTTTCCAGGGACCAAAGTTCAGTTCCTTAGTGTATTTTCAGAATCTAGTCTCTTCCCTTTTCAAAAAATGAAATATGTTAATATTGATCCTATGATACATCTTCATTTTTACATTCTTTCAGTCAGTGACTCAGCAATGACACCTGCCACTTTAAACATCCCAAGACGTAGTTCTTCTGTACTGGGTAACTCGAATTTACTTAAGGTAGTTAAGTCCTCCCTTACTATCTCATTACTTGTCTTGGCTGCCAACTCCCTAGTATACATTTTTGAACTGTCCAAAAGTCATTCTTGTAGGAAGAAAAAATGAGTGAAATCAGCATTAAGCAGCCCTTGACTTCTCTCTGTTGTATTTCTCATCTTATCTACTCCTTGTATTTCTATTGCTTCGTTTGAGTCCCTCTTTCTCCCTGATGTGATTTCTTAGGTGCCCTCACCAGCATCAGTTTATTCTGAACTTTTGTCCCAATATTTACTGAACTAATTCTAAATCTGAATTATTATGTATATCACACATTATTATAACTCAGGGATTTTGTGAGGATCAAATGAAATAATGTATTACATAAGGTGAAATATAGAATTAAAATTCTATATCAACATGAACTGTTATTGTTGTTCTAGTTAGTAGTGGTAGCACAATACCATTTTATATTATGGTATTAATATCCTGGTTCCTGGTGAAGCCCCCCTGCACACAGTGGTTCCTTGTCCTCAGTTCCCCTCTGTTCCTTACTTTACTGGCTGAACATTGATTGCTGTGGTATAGTAAATGCCACTTCAAGCAGAACAAACCTGCTTAAATATATTTTCACCTTGACAGCACAGATTGTCGGGGAAGGGGAGAGTTTTCTCCCTTGTTGTCACTGAATGGTGGAGGTGGGGAAGGTTGTACTGGTAAAGATGAGAGTAGCAGCGAAATAGTTGCTGAATGGATGAGGCTGTGAATTGCTGCCAGAGTATGGAAGCTAGTGATAAACAGCCTTCAGATTATGTTTTTCAGGTTATAACACTGAGTGTTCTTGTTATTTCAACTTGTAGAGTTAACTGCAATTACTTTACATCTTGAACGTAATACTTATTTTAGAAAAATTTTAGAGGTAGTATCAGAGAAACCGTGTAATGATCCATTGTGTTGGTTATGTGACACTATTATGTTTTTATCAGGAGTGTCTGTTTCCAAAATTTATACATCTTTAGGTTTCAGGGTAGACCATCTATACAATCGAGTCATTTTTACCAGATTGCTTTTCAGCCAGTGAACTTTCTCATACTATTCAAATTGATTATATGGTCATATTTTGATTGTTAAGCTATGGGGCTAGAGCTAATATAGGAATAAAAGATAATGTTCTATGAACAATAAGGTAGAAGATTAGCCATTTTCTCCAGTCCCCATTGTCTCCACAGTCCAAAAGACCAAGAAGATTGACATGGTAGGCAGTCTCATAAATTTGTAGGTGAGAATTCTAATCCCTTGGACTGCCCCCTACCAGCCTCTATAAATTCTCAATGCACAACTTAACCCACTATTTGTGCAATATCTCTGTTAATACTTCACTAGTCTTTGCCTGTGTGTTCTGCCTCCACACCACAATTCTACTGCAATGAAAAGCAGACCTCAGCTCCACCTAGCCATTTGCTGAGGAGGGAATTGTATAGGCAGCCGCATTCTTCTAGGGGTGAGGAGTACACTCAGCCAGAGAATTAAAAACAGATGGAACTGGCGCAAGACACTGAATGTTCACAGGCCTGAAAGTAAGAGGATTGTCATCCAAGTGGGCCTAATCTTGTCACTCCAAAAGTTATTTGAGTTATTCCTGCTAATGCCTAACCCAAGGGCTCAGAAAGTTTTAAGTTGCTATATAAATGCTTCATTGAACATTCCAGTTATGTGAGATAATTTTCCCACTCTTCCTCTCCTTTTCCCCTTCTGCCAGTGCATTATTTTTTTTTTTGAGGAGGGAAGACAAGGCAATTGGGATTAAGTGACTTGCCCAAGGTCACACAGCTAGTAAGTGTCAAGTGTCTGAGGTCGGATTTGAACTGAGGCTCTCCTGACTCTAGTGTCGGTGCTCTATTAACTGTGCCATCTAGCTGCCCCTTCCATCGAGTTGTTCTTGCCCACCCTTTCCAAATATATTAGAATCACACCTAGACCCTATGTTTAATTAGACTCCCTCTATGAGTTCTGGTAATGATAAATTTCTGAGGGTCTACATGTATCATCTCCTCATATAAGAATGTAAACAACATAACCTCATATCATCCTGTATGATTTCTCACTCATATTCAACTTTTTAATGCTTCCCTTGACTACCGTGTTTGTGTGTCAAATTTTCTACCCAGTTTTGGTTGGAGGGAAGGGGAGCAGGTCACACTTGAGCCTTAAAAATTAAGAAATACATCTTATCCAAGAGAGAAATAAGGGGAAAGGGAAAGGAGGTGGAGAATAAGAGGGAAAGTAAAAGGGGCAATAGTCTAAAGCTAACAAATTCCTCAAAAGAGGAGCAGGGGGAAAAAAGAGAAAGAAAAATGAGGCTACAATAGAAGGAGGAAAGTAGAAAATACAGCTAGCAATCAAAATAGTGAATGTGAAAGGGATGAACTCACCAATAAAACAAAAGAGGATAGCACAACGAGTAAGAAATCAGAATCCAACAATATGTTGTTTGCAAAAAAAATAAACAAACCCCCCATGATTTATTATGCTTCAGCTGAAGTAAAAAAAAGGCAAAGGTAGTAATCACAGTATCAGACCAAGCAAAGGAAAAAATAGACCCTAAATGAAATTTAAGCGATTTTAAGATTTTAAGAAATTATAAAAGAGATCAACAAGGGAGCTACATTTTGCCAAATGGTACCATAGACAATGAATAAATATTAATACCAAATGTGTATATACAAAGTTGCATAACATCTAAATTCTTAACAGAAAAGTTAAATGAATTACAGGAAGCAATAGATTGTAAAACTATAATAGTTAGAGAACCCCTTCTTACACCAAGATAAATCTATAAAAAAAAATAAACAAGAAATAAGTTAAGTACCTGAAAAGAATTTTAGAAAAGTTGGATATGACAGAACACTGGAGAATACTGAATAAGAATAAAAAAATACCTCTTTCTAAACCGTGCATGATGCCTTCACAAAAAATGACTATGTATTAAAACATAAAAAATGACCAACATGTAAAAAAGAAGAGATATTACATGTATCTTTGACAACTTTTTGTTACTAATGTAACAAAAATTACATTCAATAAAGGGCCTTCGAAACAAAGATTTTAAATTAATTATAAACTATATCATAGCGATATAGAGTATATCATAGAAACAATCAATTTCTTTAAAGATATTGACAGTAATGAGATAGCATAGAAAAATTTGTGGGATGCAACCAAAGCAGCACTTAAGGGAGTATAAACCAAATTATCAGTAATCAAAAATGAAAAAAGTAAATTCACAAGTGATGAACAAATAAAGGAAATAGTTAAGAGCTATTTTGTCCAACTACAGAACAATCTAAATGAAGTGAATTAAATTTACAAAAGTACAAATTGTCTAGATTAACAGAATAGGAAATAGTAACCTAATAAACAGCCTTACCTTAGAAAAAGAAATTGAAAGAGGCAGGGGCAGGTGGTCTAGGAGACTCAGTGTGGGTTGGGAGGGGCCTGAGAATCCAGGCTGGGGATGGTACCCACTTGGGGAAAAAGGCCAAGGAAGGGGCAGGGGAAAAGAGAAACGGTCACCAATGCCACCCTGGTTCACACTGTTTCCTCGCTGTTCTTATGGACAGAGCAGCTGCCAGAAGTTCTTCCGGTCCTGAAAGTTAATGGTAACCTGTTAAGTCGGTGGATGTGGAAAAATGAACTGATGTCCCTGAAGTGATGTCGGGTGACAGCGTTTTAAGAATCCGACGTGTTTCTGGGTTTGGAATTGAGTTCCATGAGAATGATGTTTTAAAATCTTTAAACAATTCCCAGGGAGTACTAAAAGTGGCATGTTACTGAAGAATGGCCAGAGAGAGAACACTCCAAAGACATGATTAGACAAGAAAGGAATATTGCTTGGTGAAGCGCTAAGGTTGTGTCTACAACAAATTATATAGAAACAAAGAAAGTGAAAGCCTGGGAACAGATTACATATTTTTGAAGAAGCTTTGTTGTTTGAAGATGAATTTCATGATCTTGGAGTTTCAAGCCTAAATGGGAACATTAGAGTGATTCCTTCTAAGTTTCGCCCCATTGAGATTTTTCTTAAGAATTGAGTGTACTTATCAAATTGAATGACACAAGGCTCTACCATGAGGCCAATAAGACATATGTTAAGAAAATACACTTCAAGTAAGAGCAAAATAGCAAATTTAATACATGCTCTACCAACACTCTTTATGGAATCTAATGAAATAGCACAATACCTACCTGTAAAGGAGGTAGTATGTAACAAGCTGGAGCTTCCAGAAGGAATGGATTGTGGCTACACAGAAAAAGAAACATGGAGTCTAAATAAAATGTCATACAACATGAGTTCTAAGTGAAATCTTCACTGGAAATGACTACTTTTCTTCTTTTTTTTTTTTTTTGCTTTTTTTTTTTTGGAGAGGGGTAGGTAGGGCAATTGGGGTTAGGTGACTTGCCCAAGGTCACATGGCTTGTGTGTGTGTGTGTGTGTGTGTGTGTGTGTGTGTGTGTGTTAAGTGTCTGAGGCTGGATTTGAACTCAAGTCCTCCTGACTCCAGGACCAGTGCTCTATTTATTGCACCACCGAGCTGCCCACAGATAACTACTTTTCTTAGGAGGTCAGGGGAGAGTTATCTAATAGACAATGAGAAGTTTTTCCTTTTCTATAGCCTTGAAAGAAAGAAAATCAAAGCTTGATGTAGGCAGGTTCTACACAACCTGCTGTTTGTACCACATTTTTATACATATCTAGAATTAATGAGAGATTGAATTCAACTAAGGTTTTGAGCTGTTATAGAATGGGATCTCAGCAGTGGATATTTTTATACACTAAAGAGCAATCAGAGGTAGTGGACATGTGATCAGCACAAATATTTTTTACATGAAGAGAAGAATTAAATTAATCAAATCAATCAAATCTAGTAGTTCCTTTATAACTTTCATAAGAATCCTAGAAAATGAAAGAATGTACATGTTTGAAATTATAAAACAGAACCAAAAGAATGAAAAATTAGAAGACAAAGAGAAACATCTAATTGGAAAAACTAGTGACCTGGAAAATAGATCCAGGAGAGATCATTTAAAGCTTATTGCACTACCTGAAAGCCATGATCAAAATAAAAAAAAAAAAAACCCTAGATATCATCTTTCAAGAAATTATCAAGGAAAACTACACTGGTATCCTAGAACCAGAGGGTAAAATAGAAATGGAAAGAATCCACCAATTGCCTCTTGAAAAAGATCCCAAAAAGGAAACTCCTAGAAATACTGTAGCCAAATTCCAGAGTCCTTAGGTCAAGGAGAAAATATTGCAAGCATCCAAAAAGAAACAATTTGAATATTGTGGAAATATCTAGTAGCTTCTGCATTAAGGGATCAAAGGGCTTGGAATATAATATCCCAGAGGTCGGAAGAGCTATATTTTTTTAATTAAACAAATGCTTTATTAACTTCTGGTTTACATCATTCATTTCCACCAGATTATGAGTTCCATTTCCCCCCCATTTTTTCCCTACCCACCACCCCAGAATAGCAGTCCCACTAGATATCCCCTCATCCAATCTGCTCTATCCCATATCTTCTCCCATACCCCCTTCGACTTTCCCATTAGGGCAAGGTGAATCTCTGAGCCCCACTGCCTGGACATCTTATGAAACATTTAATTTTAAAACTTTGATTTTCAGATCCATTCCCTTCCTCCCTTGTCACCCACTCCCTCTGAGAAGATAAACAATTCAGTATGTGTTGTACATGTATATCTATGCAAAACATTACCATAGTAGATGTATTGTAAAAGACTGCTTATATTTCCCTCCCACCTGTCTCACCTCCCACCTGGTCCATTCCCTACTTTGATCCTTTCCCTCTTTGATAGTGGGTACTTCTAACCTCCTCTCTCCCCAGAATGCCCTCCCTTTCATCATCCCCCCTCTCATCCCCCTTTCCCCTACTCAGGAGAGTGAATGAGGGTAAGATATTCCATTTAGTATGTATGTGATTCTCTCCTTGAGCCAACTTCAATGAGAATATGCTTTTGCCTTTTTGCCTTCCTGTTCTTCCCCTCCCCTGCAACTACTTCCCCTTGCCTCTTCTACATGAGATATTTTGCCCTACCCTGTCTCACTCCATCTCCTCTCGCCACTTTCCTCTCTCACCTCTTGACTTCACCCCTTAAGAATCATCCCTTCCTTGGGGCAGCTAGGTGGCACAGCGAGCAGAGAGGCAGCCCCAGAGCCAGAAAGAAGCAGATCTGGCCCCAGACACCCAACACACAAACAAAAACCCAGCCACGTGAACCTGGGCAAGTCACCCAACCCCAATTTCCCTCCAAAAAAAAATAATAATCATCCCTTCCCATCAAATTCAACCTGTGCCCTCTATCCATGTATACCTGTGAACATATGCCATGTACCCTTCTTCAATTATTTTCATAATGAGAAAGGTTTCATCAAACACAGTTATTGTTTTTCCATGTAGGACTGTAAATAGTCCAACTTTGATAAGTTCCTTTTGATTTCTTTTCCTTGATTACCTTCTCAAGCATCTCTTGCTTCTTGTGTCTGAATGTCAAATTTTCTATTCAACTCTGGTTTTTCCTCAAGAATGCTTGAAAGTCCTCTATTCCACTGAATGACCATATTTTCCCCTGAAACAAGATACTCAGTTTTGCTGGGTAGGTGACCCTTGGGTTCATTCCCAGCTCTTTTGCCCTTTGGAATATCATATTCCATGCCCTTCTATCCTTCAATGTAGAAGCTGCCAGGTCCTGTGTTATTCTGATTGTGTTTCCACAATATTGAAATTGTTTCTTCCTGGGTGCTTGTAGTATTTTCTCCTTGATCTGGGGGTTCTGGAACCTGGCTATAATATTCCTGGGAGTTTTCTTTTGGGGATCATTTTCAGGAGGTGATCTGTGGATTCTTTCAACCTCTATTTTGCCCTCTGGGTCTAAAACATCAGGGCAATTTTCCTTGAGAATTTCTTTAAGGATGATTTCTAGGTTCTTTCTTTGATCATGGCTTTCAGATAGTCCAATAATTTTTAAATTATCTCTCCTGGATCTATTTTCCAGGTCAGTGGTTTTTCCCATAAGATATTTCACATTGCCTTCTATTCTTTCATTTGTTTGGATCTGTTTAACAGCATCTTGATTTCTCATAAAGTCATTAGCTTCCATTTGCTCCAGTCTAACTCTGAAGGAATGAATCTCCTCAGTGAGCTTTTGAGATTCTTTTTCCATCTGGCAAATTCGACTTTTTAAGGCATTCTTCTCCTCATTGCCTTTCTGAGCCTCTTTTGACATTTGAGTTAGTCTATTTTTTAAGGTGTTATTTTCCTCAGTCAGGCTGTTGACTGTCATTTCATACTTTTCTTGCATCTTTTTCATTTCTCTTCCCAAATTTTCCCCCACTTCTCTTATCTGCTTCTTAAGGTCCTCTATGGCCTGTAGCCAGCTTGTACTTTCATTTGGGGCTTTTGGTGCAGGAGTTCTGATCTCACAGTCCTCCTCCATGCTTTGAGCCTCTTTGCCCCTAAAATAGGAGTCCAATGTTGAACTTTTCTGTTTATTTTGTTTCGTTTGCCTAGGCATATTGCCACTTAATTACTTGATTTTGGGGCTTGTTGCCACAGTAGGACTCTGCCACCAGACAGGTGAGCTTCCACCCAAACGTGGGGTCTTCACAACTTCCGCCAGTTGGGTAGCCTCTGAAAAGCCTCCACCCACTCTGGCAAGTTGGATACCCACCCCAAACTTCCCCCCCAGACCACAATCCAGATCCAGGCAGTTTAAAGCAAAAGCAATTAACCCCCAGACTGATTGCTGGATCTTCCTACAGTTCACAGACCAGGAGCTAGAGCCACTACTGACGCTGCAAAATGCCTTCTGTGCAGCTGTTTCTTCAGCAGCTTTTTGCCCCCAGGGGAGGAAGCCACGTGTTCCCCAAATACTGGTCCCAAAGTCCATAGGGCACTAACCTCTCACTTTGTCCTAGGCATAGATGTGCTGATAATTCTGGAATCGCCACAATTGCTGGTGTTCTGGGGTTCCACCAGCAGGCTGAAGGCCCGGCTGCCCTGGGGCTAAAACCACGGACCTGGGCTCGGTTCTTCGGGCTGTGCTGTAGGTTCCCAGCGAGCTGTGCTGCCTGCTCTCAGAGCGCTGCGCTGGCTGCTCCCTGCAGGGCTGCTGGGCTGTCCTCAGCAGGAGGTTAGCTTCTCTGTGCCGTTCTGTGGGTGCTGTGGCTCCAGAAGTTGTTCGGAGCTCCCTTTCACATTGTTTGAAATTTGTGTGGAAGAGCTATATTAAAACCAAGAATTACTGACCTAGCAAAACTGAGTATAATACTTCAGGGGGGAAATGGAAATTCAGTGAAATAGAAGATTTTCAAGTATTCTTGATGAAAAGACCAGAGCTGAAAGGAAAATTCTACTTTCAAATACAAAAATCAAGAGAAGCATGAAAAGGTAAACAGGAAAGAGAAATAATAAGGTACTTATTAAAGTTGAAATTTTTACATTCCTACATGGAAAGATGATATTTGTAACTCATGAAACGTTTCTGAGTATTAGGGTAGTTGGAGGAAATTATGCACACACACACACACATGCACATGTGTGTGTGCATGTGTGTACATAGGTATATGTGGATAGAGAGATAGAGAGATAGATAGATAGATAGATAGATAGATAGATAGATAGATAGATAGATAGATGGCAAAGGGTGAGTTGAATATGAAGGGATGATATCTAAATAATAAAATTAAGGGATGAGAGAGGAATATATCAGGTGAAGGAGAAAGGGAGAGATAGAATGGAGTAAATTATCTCACATAAAAGAGGCAAAAAAATAGATTTCCCAATGGAGAGGAAGAAGGGGGAGGTAAGAGGAAATGAGTGAACTTTACTCTCATCAGATTTGGTTTAAGGATGGAATACCATACACACATAGGTAGGTATCTTACCCTACAGGAAAGTAAGGGGGAAGGGGGTGATGTGGATGATAGAAGGGACGGCAGATTGGGGGAGGGGTAGTCAGAAGCAAATGCTTTTGGCAAGGGAAAAGGTCAAAGGAGAAAATATAATAAGTGGGGGGTGGGATAAATGGAAGATGAAGGGAAATATAGGTAGTCTTTCCCAATATGATTATCATGGAAGTGTTTAGCATGACTACATATGTATAACCTATATTGAATTGCTTGCCTTCCCAATGAGGGTGGGTGGGGATGGAAGAAGGGAGAGAATTTGTAACTCAAAGTTTTAAAAACAAATATTAAAAACTGTTTTTACATGCAACTAGGAAATAAGATAGAGAGGCAATGGGGTACAGAAATATATCTTGCCCTACAAGAAAGTAAAGGTGAAGGGGATGGAGGTGGTGATAGAAGGGATGGCAGAATGGTGGAAGGGTTAATAAGAATGTATGCCATCTGGGGTGAGGGGGAGGGGAGAGATGGGGAGAATATTTGAAACTCAAAATCTTGTGTAAATGAATGTTGAAAACTAAAAGTAATTAATTAATGAAATACAAAAAAACCCATTATTTTGTTTTTCCCCAATTCCACATAAAAACAATTTTAGCATTCTTTTCTGAGTTCCAAATTTTCTTCCTCCTTTTCTTCCCACTCTCATTGAGGAGGCAAGCATTTTGATATAGGTTATATTTGTGCATATTTTCATGTTAGTCTTGTTGTGACAGAAAACAGACAAAAAGAAAAATAACTTTTAAAAAGTATGCTTCAGTCAACATTCAGAAGTCAGCAGTCGTCTCTGGAGATAGCATACCTTCAGAATTCTTGGACCACTGCATTACTAAGAATAAAAAAGTCATTCACATTTGATGATCATACAATATTGCTGATACTATATTGTATATTGTTACTATATAAAATGTTCTCCTGGTTTGCTCATTTCACTTTGCATCAGTTCTTTTAAGATTTTCAAGGTTCTTCCAAGGGAATCCTGCCCATCATTTCTTACAACACAATTGTATTCCAGCACAATCATACACATAACATGTCCAGCAAGTCCCCAGTTGTTGTATATCCCCTCAATTTCCAATTTCTTGCCACCACTAAAAGGGCTTCTATAAATATTTTTGTGTATAGGACTTTTTCCTTTTTTTAAAATCTCTTTAGGATACAAACCTAGTATTACTGGGTCAAAAGGTATTCATGTTTTTTAACCCTTTGGGCAAATGTACTTTTGGTGGAGCTATTAACTAGTTCAAGCATTCAGGAAAGGAATTTGATACTATGCCCAAAAAACTTATTAAACTATACATATCCTTTAACCCAGCAATACTGCTGATAGGACTACAACAGCTAAATATATCAAAGAAAATGGGAAAGGACACCAATATACAAATATATTCATAGCAGCTCTTTTTGTGGTACAAAGAATTGGAAACTGAGGGGATGTCCATAGATTGAGGGATGGCTGTATGGTAAAGGTAATCAACTTTAAAAGACTTAGGAACTCTGAGCAATACCATGAACAGCTATAACTCCACAGCACTCATGATGAACTATTCTTTCCACCTTCATATCAAAAGCTGATAGAATCAGTAGAAACTGAAGCATATTTTCCTTTTTTTAAATTCCCATTTAATTTCTTTTCTTTTCTTTTTTTGGAGTGGGGAAGGCAGGGCAATACTTTGCTTTTAATTTATTTTCTTCTTTTTTGACATTGCTAATGTAGGAATGTAGTTTGCATGATTATTTATGTTTGTAATGTTTTTTTAACTTATTTTCTCAATGGGAAGGGGAAGAGAGACAATTAAGAATTAAGAACTAAAAATCAAAGTTCAATTTTTTTAAATGGGCATCCAATAAAAGAGACACTTAAAGTATTCAAAGAACAACAAAACATGAGCATATTATTCAATTTTCTGACACTCCCAAATAAATTAAAGGAAAGAAAGGTATAATTATATTTTTTTACCATGGGGGTAAAAAGAAAAAATAACAACTGAGGAACCATTAAGAAATTTCTAGAAGTACACAATTACATACAGATGAAATAAATACTTGAATAGAAGTGATGGATAAGGAATAGAGAAATACTATTCAATTCTTCCCCTACAACATCTGAATCAATATATTTTTGTGGGACTGAACTGCAGAATGGGAGGGTATGTAAAGAAGAGAAAGGAAGAAGATAGAAGATGTGTGATTTATATTAAGCAAATACATGATAAAAAAATTAAGGAAAAATAACTCCTGAAGTCTCTCCCCAAGAAGAAGGGATACAGGGAATTTAGTGATATGGCAAAGGAAGAGATTAAAACAAGGGAGAAGAAATATGGCATTGTTAACTCAGTAGGGAGAGGAAGATGTATTAAAATATCCCTATGAAGAGAGAGTTATATTTGGTAATGGGAGATGAGAACCTTATAGTGGGTCTAATCTGCAAGGTTTTGATACACACAAGATGACTGCCACTGAGAGAATGCAAGGCCCCCATGGACAACACCTTGACTTAAGAGAAGAGAAATCAGATATCCTAAGAATAAACAGCATTAAGAAGAACAAGAATTCATGAACCCAGAGAAGAAATTCCAGGACAAATAGGAAATAAAATTATCCTAAGGAGTTTGTAGGGTAGATATAGATTTGACAATGTAAGACAAAGGGAAAATTTTATCATGGGCCATTACCTCTATCTTTATAACTTTCCACGGGAAATGGTAATTATGTGTACAATAGTAATAAAAAAAGGAGCAAAGGGGTAAGATTACAAGGAAATAACATAGAAATTATCTATAAAATAGCACTAAAATTCGATACATTAGATGATTTAACTCCATGAGGAATACAAAAAAGCAGGAGAAGGAATAAGTAAGTATAAGGATGATGAATCAAAGAATAAAAAAAACCAGAAAATGAAAGTAATTAAGATAAAAGGTAAAAGATTCTTTTAGAAGAAAGGCATGGGGGTGAGGCTAAGATGGCAGTGTAGAGAAAGCACTCAGCCAAGATTTCCCAATATTCCACTCCAAAAAACTTTGAAATAGCATCTCAAATCAAATTCTGAAGTGGCAGAAGCAAAAAAAGTAAAGGTAAGACATTCTTCTAGGCCAAGACAACTTATGTCAGAAGGAAAGATATATGGCACAGGGGCCTGGAACCCAAGTGAATACAATACCAGTAGTGGGACTTGGCGGTAGTGACAGAACCAGCAGCAGCTTCAGGAGTGCTCAAGCCAGAGAACATAAGGAAATCTGGCAACTGATCAGAAAGAGATTACAAAGGACTCCTGTGCTAGTGCTGCCCATAGGACTGAAGGACATTTGGAAACTCCATTGCCTATACCTCCTTCTCAGGAACAATTCAAGGGCAAAGAAAAGCACTTTCAGTCATGAAAGAGCAGGGTTCCCTGAGGAGTTACAATTTTTGGTCATAAAGGATAAGGAACCCTAAGAAACAAGGTCACTTGAGATAACAGGGTTCTGATGCCTTGAGTAGCAACATCAATTGCAATCCAAAGGGATTACGGACCCTTCCTGATGAGAGCACTACCTCAGAAGCACCAAAAACTTCCAAACCCCCAGAACTGTTGCTGAAAAGAGCAGTGTGAAAAAATCTGAAGCTTGGGACAATGCCTCCCGAAGTCCCACATTAGGAACAGAGGCCAACATTAACATAAAGTACAAAATTTAAAAATGGGCTGAAAAAAAAAATGAGCAGACAACAAATTTTACCATAAATAGCTACTATGGTGATAGGGAATTTCCACTTAACATACAAATTCTGAAGAAGACAATGTAAGAATAGTTTAAGCAAAGCCTCAGAGGAAAAAAAAAATGTGAACCAGATACAAGCCCAATAACTATTACTGGAAGAGCTAAAAATAATTATATTCAAATCACACAAGAATGATAGGGGGAAAATTGAGAAAAGAAATAAGGGAAGAAATTTATGAAAAAAACAATTAAGAATTTGGCAAACAAGGCACAAGAAAATATTGAAGAAAGCACCTTAAAACAGAATTGGCAAAATGGGGGTGAACGTAAAAAAAATCCTTCACTGATGAAAAAAAATTCCTTAAAAATCAGAATTAGCCAAATGAAAAAGAAATACAAAGCTCATTGAAGAAAATAGTTCCTTAAAATTAAAATTGCCCAAGTGGAAGCTAATAACTCCATGAGACATCAAGAAACAATAAAAAACAAAGTAAAAAGAATTTCTAAAAATAGAAGAAAAATGTAAGGTGGGGCAGGACCAAGATGGCAGAGTAGAAGCAGGAAATTTTTTTTGCTTTTTTTTTTTTTGGAGGGTAATTGGGGTTAAGTAACTTGCCCAAGGTCACATGGCTAGGTTGTTTTATTTGTTTGTGTGTGTTAAGTGTCTGATTTCAGATCTGAACTCAGGTCCTTCTGATTCCAGGGCCAGCACTCTACTCACTGTGCCACCTAGCCTCCCCTGAAGCAGGAAATTCTGTGAGCTCCCCCATGACCACCTCAAATACCTGTAAAATATTTTATAAATTTTACAGCTACAGAATCCACAAAGTGACAGAGAGAAACAAATCTCCCACTGAAGGCAGCAGAGCAAGCTGACAGGAAGGGTCTATCACAGTGCTCTGGGAGCTGAGGGCAGTCCCAGTGAGCCACATGGTTCCAGCCCCAGGATGGCCCCAACCAGAGGCAGCAAGAGCAGACTTCAGGAGAGTGAGTCACCAGCAACTATGGTTATTTCCAGATTTCTCAACCCATAAACACCAAAGAGAAAATAAAAGGTCAGTGGAGAACTCTGTAGGAACCAGGTGACCTAAGAGTGAGATCCAGCCCCTATGCCCAAGACAAGAGGTGCTGGAGGCACATCAGCTGCAGCCACTGTCACGTGGCTGCCTCTGGAACTCCTGGCCTACAGATAGTATGGAGACCAAGCAACCATTCAGAGTGTAATCATTATCGATTTATCCTTCTTGGATCTGGGTTACTGTCTTGGGCAGTGGTCCTGGGGTGAGAAATGCCAGTGTGCCAGTGTGGTGTCTGTAGAGAGGGTGAACTCCTCAGACCTCTGACAACATTTCAGAAACCCCAGAAATGTGGAATAAAGCTCTCTCCATTCTCGAAGCAGAGTTCTACCATGGCAAAAAGCTCAAAAGTCAAGTAATTGGTTGGCAAGATGAGCAAGCAGAGAAAGCAAAATCAGCCCATAGAATCCTTTTCTGGGGACTAAAAGGATCAAAGCATGGAATGGGAGGAATAAAATGGAGTCAGACCTCCTGCATCAAAAGCTTCCAAGAAAAATATGAGCTAGTTACAGGCCATAGAGGAGCTCAAGAAGAATTTTGAAAATCAAGTAAGAGAAGTGGAGGAAAAATTGGGAAGAGAAATGAGAATGATGCAAGAAAGTCATGAAAAGCAAGTCAACATCCTGGTAAAGGAGACCCCAAAAAAATAACAAAGAAAATAACACCTTAAAAATAGACTAACTAAAAAAAATTTTAAATGGGGCAGCTTGGTGGCACAGTGAATAGAGCACTGGCCCTGGAGTCAGAAGGACCTGAGTTCAAATAAGCCTCAGACACTTAACACAAAACTAGCCATGTGACCTTGCACAAGTCATTTAACCCCAATTGCCCTACCTTCCCCCCTCCAAAAAGCAAAAATAGAAAAGAAAACAAAAAAAGTATTATTCAACTACTTGAAAGCTATGATAAAAAGCCTACACATCATATTTCAAGAAATTATAAAAGAAAATTATCCTGATATACAAGAACCAGAGGGTAAAATAGAAAGAATCCACCATCAATAACCTCCTGAAACAGATTGCAAAATGAAAACCCCCAGAAATATTATACTCAAATAACAGAGTTTCTAGGTCAAAGATAATATACTTCAGGTAGTCAGAAAGAAACTGTTCAAATATTGTGAAACCATAGTCAGGATCACACAAGACTTAGCAGCTTCCATATTAAAGGAATAGAAGGCTTGAAATATGATATTCCAGAAGGCAAAGGAAATAGGATTACAACCAAGAATAACCTACCCTGCAAAACTGAGCATAATACCTCAGAGGAAATGGATATTTAATGAAATAGAAGACTTTCAAGCATTTTTGATGAAAAGACCAGAGTTGACTAGAAAACTTGACATTCAAACACAAGACTCAAAAGAAGCATAAAAATGTCAACATGAAAGAGAACTCATAATGGACTCAATAAGGTTAAAATGTTTGCATTTCTATATATGAAAATGAAATATATAACTTCTAAGAACTTTATTAGGAAAGTTAGGAGGATTCTACAATTAGATAGGGATTTTATAAAAAAAAAGGATAAGAAGAAAGGAGGATTGACTGAGAGAAGGGGGAAGGGAGAGGAAGAATAAGAAAACTTATCTCACATAAAAGAGGAACATAATGAAAAGCTTTTGCAATGGAGAAGAAAATGGTGAGGTTGTGGCAGAAAATGCTTGAACCTTAGCCTTAACCTTATTGGTGCAAAGAGGGAGAGATAAATGCAGACAATATAAAATACTTGAGAGTCTACCTGCCAAGACAAACTCAGGAACTATACGAACACAATTTATAAAACACTTTTCACTCAAAGTCAGATCTAAAAAATTGGAAAAATATTAATTGCTCATGGATAGGCCAAGCTAGTATAATAAAAAAAGGCAATTTTAACTAAATTAATCTATTTATTAATGTCATACCTAACTGTCAATAGTTATTTTGTAGAGATAGAAAAAATAATAACAAAATTCATTTGAAAGAACGAAACCTCAAGAATATCAAGGTGATAAATGAAAAAGACATGAAAGAAGGTGATCTAGTGGCCATACCAGATCTCAAACTATATCATAAAGCAGTAATTTTCAAAACAGTCTAGTACTGGCTAAGAAATAGAGTGGTGGGTCAGTGGAATAGATTAGATAAAAATTACATTATAGTAAATTACATAGTAATCTGGTATGTGATAAACCCAAAGATCCAAGCTTTTGGAACAAAAGTTAATCATTTGACAAAAACTGCTGAAAAAAAAACTGGAAAACAGTATGGCAGAAACTATGTATATAGACCATACCAAGTTATGGTCAAAATAAGTACATTATTTACAACTAAAGCATCATACTATAAGCAAATTAAGAGAGCATGGAATAATTTATCTGCCAGATCTATGGATAAATGAAGAATTTAGGACCAAAGAAGATATAGAGAGTATTAAAAATGTAAAAAAAGATAATTTTTATTATAAAGAATTGAAAAGTTTTTGCACAAACAGTATCAATGCATTATAAGGAATTGAAATTATATAATTATAAAGGATTATAAGGAATGAAGAAAGCTGGGGGCAGGGTTTGCAACAAGTATCTCTGATAAATTCTCATTAAACAAATATATAGAGAACTGAGGTCAAATGTATAAAAATATAGTCATTCCCCAATTGATAAATGGTCAAAGGATATGAACAGGCAGTTTTCAGACAAAGAAGCCAAAGCAATCATGCTCTAAATCACTACTGATTAAAGAAATGCAAATTAAAACAACTCTGAAGTACCACCTCATACTTATCAAATTGGCTAATAGTATGAAAAAAGACAATGTTAAATGTTGGAGAGGATGTGGGAAAACTGAAACATTAATGCCCTGTTGGTGGAGTTAGTTGTGAACTGATCCAGTTGTTCTGAAAAGCAATTTGGAACTATACCCCAAAAGTTATAAAACTGTGGTTACCCTTTGATCCAACAACACCACTGCTACATTTATATCCCAGAGACATTCAGAAAGGGGGAAAGGATCTATTTGTACAAAAAAAAAATTATATTTCTTTTTGCGGTGGGTAAGAATTGAAAATCAAATTGATTTGGGAGAATGATTAAACAAGCTGTGGTATATGATTGTAGTGGAATATTACTGTGCTATAAAAATTGACAAGAAGGATGATTTCAGAAAAATCTGGAAAGACTTAAATGAACTGGTACATAGTGAACAGCACCAGGAGAGCATTGTACACAGTAACAGCAATATTGTTTAATGAAGAGCTGTGAATGACTTAGCTCTTCTCAGCAATACAATAATCCAAGACAATCCCAAAGGACTAATGAGGAAGTATACTATCTGCATCCAGAGAAGGAACTGGTATTAATTAAATACATACTGAAACACGCTATTTTTCATTTTCTTTCTTTTTTTTCTTTTCAGTGACTTCTTTTACAAAATGACTAATATGGAAATATTTTACATAATTGCACATGTATAATCTATATCTGATTGCTTACCATCTCAGAGAGGAGAGAAGGGAGGGAGGTGGAGAGGAATAGAATTTGGAACTCAAAACTTTAAATAAAAGTGTTTAAAAATTGGGGGAAAGTGTGAATAGTTTAAACAATCCAGTAAAATAAAAATGAAAGATTGTACAAGAAAACAATCACATTTATCAAAAAAAAAGATATACATGGATAAAAAACATGAGAAGCTAGAACAAGATTTACTATGTATCAGGTGAATTTAAAAAAAATAGAAGCTCTAATTATGCCATCAGAAAAAGCACAAATAAAAATGCGTGATAGAGATAAATAAGGAAATTGCATTTTGTCAAAAAATAACTATATACCACAAACCAATATCAATATCATATAACAATATCAATAATTACATACTCTGGATACTAATATATAAAATATACTTTAGTATCTAAACATACTAGTATACTAATACTTAACAATAATATCTAAATAAATTCATAAAAGAAAAATTAAATAACTCACAAGGACATAGTTAGAAACACAAGAAAAATATGTCTTTAATATCCTCTCAGATTTAGACTAATCTAACAGAAGTATGAATAAAGTGGGGAATAAAGAAATGAATAGATTGGGGTGGCTAGGTGGCACAGTGAATAGGGCACTGACCCTGGAGTCAGGAGGACCTGAGTTCATATCCAGCCTCAGACACAACACAAAAAAAAAAACTAGCCATGTGTCCTTGGGCAAGTCACTTAAACCTAATTGCCCTAATTTCCCCACCTAAAAAAGCCCCCAAAATTAAAAAAAAAATAAAGGAATATTTTTTGTTGGAGAAATCAAAGGTAAGAGATTTATGGCCTCATGGTATCATCTGAATGGGATTACTAAAGGAAAAGACACACACACGCTTCCATATACATATGTAGACATATATAGACATATATGTGTTTGTAATAATATATGTATTTTCAAAGCCACATGGAACTTGTGCAAAAACTGACCGTGTATATTAGAGCACAGAGATATTTTAAATAAATGTAAAAAGACAGAATTAGTAAACACAACCTTATCAGAGCTTAACTATATAAAACACTAATTATTTCATGTAGTACAAACAAAAGAAACATACTTTCATGGAAACTAAATGATATTCTAAATAATGTGTGGATCAAAGAACTAAAAATTTAAAAATGAGTAATTTTGAGAAAAACAAAGATAATGATGAAACAACATATCAAAGTTTCTGGGATACAACTAAAACAGTCCCGAGGGGGAAAATTATAACCCTAAAAATATTCATTAACAAAATAGAGAGAAGTAATGAACTGAATATCCATTTCTTAAAAAAAGTAGAAATCCATGAAATTCCCAAATTAGAAGTAAATAGAAAATGGGAGATGTAAAAAAGTAAAGATAAACTGATGAATTGGAAACCAAAAGTTATAGAAGTGATAAACAAAAACTGAAAGTTAGTTCTTTGAAAAGATTAATAAAATTGATGACTTTGGCCAAGGTATTTAGCCTCAGGGTGGCCACAACCAGATCACCAGCAGCTGTGGTGGTTTCCAGAATTATCAACCCATAGATGCTAACAACAAAGTGAGAGGTCAGTGCAGTGTGGACTTTGGGAAAAGGGAGCTTGGGAGTGCGGTCTGTCCTTTACCCCCTTGAAGGAGAGAGCTTGTAGGGGGATCACACAACCAGTCTGAGGGATAACTGCTTTTGCTTTAACCTTCTTGGATTTGGATAACTCTCTAGGGTGGAGGTCCTGGGGTGCATGACTAGTACATGTCACTGGGAAATAAGATATACAGGCACTGGAGCATGTAGATCCACTGTGCCCTACTGGAAAGTCGGAGGGGGGATGGCTGAAGATATGGGAGAGAGCTGATTGGGGAAGGGGATATTCAGTGGGATCACTGTTTTGGAGTAGTGGGTAGAGGAAAAATGGGGAGAAAATCTGTAACTCAAAATCCTGTGGAAATGAATAATGTAAACTAAAAATAAACATAAAATTTTTTAAAGAAAAAAGGAAAGAAAGATGGAAGGAAGGAAAAAAGGAAGGGAGGAAGGGAGGAAACATAGGAATAAATGAGGCTTTCTTTCTAAGTAGTATCTATCTAAAACCAATAGCCAGCATTATCTGGAAGGAAGGCTTTCTGGAGGCTTTCTCAATAATATCAGAGGTAAAGCAAAGATGTACATTATCATGATTACCATTCAACATAATTCTAGAAATGCTAGGAATAGCAGTATGACAAAAATAATAATTTAAGGGAATAAATATAGGCAAAGTAGAAAAATTATTACATTTTGTTGGATGATATTATAACTGACTTGGAAAACTATAGAGGATCAGTTAAAAAGCTACCTGAAACAATTGATAGCTACAACACAATTTCAGGATATAAAATAAACCCAAATAAATTATCATCATTTCTTTATTTTACCAATAAAATCCAATAGGAAAAGATACTCTAGATTCTAATTATTCTATACATACTTCCACTTATATATACTTTCTCTGCATGCAGATGGCATCTTTCCTCATATGTCCATTATAGTTAATTTGTATATTCATAGTAGTCAAAATGACCTATTCAACAAAAATCTTTCTAAAACTATATTGCTATTATTGTACACAATTTTCTCTTGGTTCTGCTCATTTTACTATTCATTATTCCATGTGAGTGTTTCCATGTTTTTCTAAGATCATTGAGCTCATTATTTCTTAAATCACAGTAGCATTTCATCACGATCATATACCACAACTTGTTCAATCATTCCCCCATGATGGGCATCCCTATAATTTCCAGTTCTTTGCCATTACAAAGAGAACTGCCATAAACATTTCAGAACATATAGGTTCTTTTCCTTTGTCCCTAATCATCTTTGGAAATAGATCTAGTAGTCAAAGGGCAGTTTAATTGTTCTTTGGGCATAATTCCAGATTGCTCTCCAATATACAAAAGACTGAACAAGAGTTGACACAAAGTGAAAGAACGAAGAAAACAATATATACAATGGCACATAATGGGAAGAAAAGCTACCACAAAACAACTGACAAAAAATGTTGCAAAATTAAAAAGAAGAATAAGGTTGGCCCCAAATAAGAGGCAAAAGAAAATACACCAACTCATTGCTTTGCTAAAGTGGAAGTTCACGTGAATATTATTGAACATATTGTCAGGTTTTTTTCAATGTGTTATCTGCTGTTTTTTCTCTTCTTCCTCTTTCTTCTTTTAGATACTATTATATGGTTTAACTTTCTGAGAGGGTAATGGGGCTGGATACAAGAATACATTTAGGCTATTATAATAGATAATAACTAAATTTATTTGATTTTAAGTAACAAAAAGCTGTATGTTTATAGCTTGCTTTTTTAACTCAAAACATTGCTTTAAAGAAGAATATAAAACATAAATAAGAAGGTTAGTGGCTAAAACTTTAGATAAATGACTACAGGTCAGCCGACTTGGAGATTGGCCCAATACCCACCATAACATTATGCCTCTTTATCAATGAGAAAAAATTTTGGGTTGTTTAAGGCCAGTTATGAAGATCAACATTTACTTTAATTCTGGAGCAAAGTGAAACTTGCTGTTAATATTTTTGTATTAATTGGTCTATATCATATTGCCATTCAATTGATTTCATCACTTATGTTTTATTACCCTCTTGTTGTTTCCATTATACATATATATTTTTTTCTCCTTTAGAATCAGAATATTATAGTTGTTCCTTCTCCAAGAATTAAATATTTTATTTTGTATGAATACTTAACTGTTTTTTATACTTTAAATGAAAAAGAAATTCTTTAATACCTCACTTCAAATATATTCCTTTTTTCTTTTTTTGTTTATTTTTAGTTTTCAACATTCATTTTCACAAGGTTTTGATTTACAAATTTTCTCCCCATCTTTCCCCTACCCACCAACCCAAAATAGAAATCCTACTCAATTCTGCTATCTCTTATATACTCCATAACCCCTCTGACTTTATGGTAGGGCAAGGTGGATTTCTGTACCCCAGTGCCTGTATACTTTATTTCCCAGTTGCATGTAAAAAATAATATAATAATATATTTTTAACATTTGATTTTACAACTTTGATCTCCAGATTCTTTCTCTTCTTTTCTCATCACCCACCCCTACTGGGAAGATAAGCAATTAAATATAGGTTGTACATGTGTAGTTACACAAAACATTTCCATAGTAGACATATTGTGAAAGACTGACTATATTACCTTCCATCCTATCCTGCAGCTCAATTATTCTATTTTCCACTTTGACCCTGTCCCTTTTCAAAAGTGTGTGCTTCTACATATATATTCTCTTCAGCTAACCTCATACTCAGAAAAAGTCTCATGAGTTACAATTTATTGTTTTTCCATGTAGGAATGTAAATAGTTCAACCTTAATAAATTTCTTATGATTTCTTTTCCCTGTTTACCTTCTCATGCTTCTTTTGCTTCTTGTTTTGGAATATCAAATTTTCTATTCAACTCTGGTTTTTTTCATCAAGAATGCTTGAAAGTCCTCTATTCCACTGAATGCCAGATTTTCCCCTGAAACATAATATTCAGTTTTGCTGGGTAGGTTATTCTTGGTTTTAATCCCAGCTCCTTTGATCTCTGGATTATCATATCCCAAGCCCTTCTATACCTTAATGAAGAAGCTGCTAGGTCTTGTGTTATCCTGTGTTATCCTGATGGTGTTTCCACAATATTCAAATTGTTTCTTCTTGGCTCCTTGTAATATTTTCTCCTTGACCTGGAAACTCTGGAATTTGGCTATGATATTCACAGGAGTTTTCTTTTTGGGATCTTTTTCAAGAGGTGATCAGTGAATTCTTTCAACCAGCTCACATTTTCCTTTGAAGTATTTGGTGCAGGAGTTCGGACTTCATTGTCTTCATCCCATTCCATGCTTTGATCCTTTTTGTCCCCAAAAAAGGAATCTAAGGTTTAATTACTCTGCTAGCTTTGCTTCCTCTGCTTGCTCATGTTGCCAGTCAATTACTTAATTTTTGAGCTCTTTGCCATGGTAGAACTCTGCTTCCAGAGAGGAGAGCTTTGTCCCAAATCATTGCAGTTTTTGCAGCTGCTAGAGCTATTAGGACAGCGCACTCCCTGCAGTCCCCACAAGCTCTGGCCCACTTGCCACACACCCAGGACCTCTACCCAAGACAGAGATTCAGATCCAAGCAGGTTAAAGCAAGAGCAATTACCCTCTGAATGGTTGCTTGGTCCCCCTACTATCCACTAAAAAGGAGCTTTGGAGGCAGCCATGCTGGAAAGTATCTGCTGCCTCCCCAACTCCACCTGGCGGCAGGGGCCAGACAGCACCCTTCCTTTCCAACAGAGTTCCCGACTGACCTTGTACTTGCTCTTTGGTGTTTATGGTATAAAGAGTCTCGAAACTACCACAACTGCTGGTGATTCAGTCTCCTGAAGTCTGCTCCAGCAGCCACTGGTGAGGACTGCCTGAGGCAAAAACCATACAGCTCATGCAGCCTTGGGGCTGTGCTCTTCTCCCAGCACACTGCAATGGACCCTTCCTATAGCCCTACCAGGCTGCCTTCAGGAGGAGATTTGTTTCTCTCTGTCACTTTGTAGGTTCTGTAGCTCTAAAATTTATTTAGAGTCATATTTTATAGGTATTTGAGGTGGTTGTTGGGGGGAGCTCACAGAATTTCCTGCTTCTATGCTGTCATCTTGGCCCTGCCCCCCTATATAATTTCTTCTATTTGTGAGTTATATCTTGGTGGGAAAACAATTCTTTTGGAATTTGTTGCCCTAATATCTAAGTAAACATAAAATAAATTTAGTATAAGAGTTCTGGTTTTTTTAATTAGTTTTTTTTCAAGGCCTCTTGGGGAAGCCAAAAAAAGAAAAAGTTTAGAATTTAGCATGTATGAAGAAAATTGAAATAGAAGAAAATGAAATCTTATTTGAGAGACTTAGGTATTTTAGTTATTCATATAATATGTTATCATTGACATTATGTTTTCCTTTTTTCAAAGATTTGTTTGTGGAGGAATTCTGTCTCATTGCCTTCACTGTGAAGACCAGCTGTCACTCAGCAGGGACACTGTCAGAGGAAGTTCCTGGAGATTGTCTTAAAGATCTCTTCCATGGGAACTGTGCCTGACCCATTGAGGTTGACCAAAGTTTCCCTGACTGTAGCTTCAGAAGAGAAAGAAGAGCTTCAAGGCCAGCAGCCTTCTATTCCACAGCAGACATCAATCATTGCCTATACCAATGCTAATAGTCTTCCATGCTTTCCCTCAGAATCTGTTAGAGTTGGCTTATTAGACCTCAGCTGCCCTGAACCAGCAGAGACTATAATGAAGGACTCTGAGCATGATCTCACCCAGACAGTCATGTCTTCTGGGATCTCCAGCGAGGATGAAAAATTACCTCCCACACACAACAGCCCTTCGGATAGCTCTCAGCATCAAGGTAGCAGTGAACATGTAGCGCAAATCCCAGATCCTGTAGTAGATTTGAACATTACACACTCAGCAGTTAAAGTACCACTCAACCAGGATGCTAGCCATCCAACACCTTGTGATGAGCCAAAGACCCTAACAGATGTTTCTTTGACTACAGCAGATCAATCTCCTGGGGCATCTCAGCAGTCTAGCCTCACTAGCAAACATTCAGTATGCCTTACAGAGCAAGAAAAGACTCTGAAAGCAGGACATCTGTCCTCCAGATTCAAAGAAACAGGCACAATGACAAGCCTAGATAAGAGTGGATTTTTGGCAGAGGAGAGAGCAAACAGAACTTGGCAAGATGCTGAGGTTCAGACAGTAACTAATGTGGAGAGTAGATCGGTCTCTACCAGCCCAAGTATCCTTGCTACATTCTTAAGGAAAATTCCTCCCCCTGAGACTCTGGAGCCCCAAGAGCAACTATGTGTTATTTACCAGAGCAACAGTAACACGAACAATCCATCCGAGCTCTCTGACAAGTTGGTAGGTCCAAAAGAAGCACCTTCTCATTCTGGTAACAAGACAGAAGTGCACATCCAGGCAGCTACTGGTGATTCTTCAAACATACCAACTTTCCAAGTGGAAAATAAGTCAACAGATTTAGCATTCTATCAAATGACATCAGACAACAGACAGGCTGGCCTACAGGCATCAAGTGATACCAAAACTGCATGCAAGGAGGAACCACTGGCAGTAGTAATGGTCACTGAAAGAAAAAGTCAGATCATTACACAGCCAGCACCTACTACTTTCATCCCACCCAGTACAAAACCAGTTGAGCAGATTTCTACCCATGCATACAATCAAGCTGATGTAGGTCATGGCTTAGGGAAAGCTGAAACAAAATCATCTGGGTTGTCAATGAAAACCATTAATGCCTACCAAGCTGAAAGTGTTCCCAGTGATCCATCTTGTAAACCACTCATCCCTGACAATGAACTGAATAAATTGGATAACTTGAATGTCACTGACAAAAACAGTGCAACTGAGAAACCTTTGCCTACTCAGGGAGTAAAAGAATGCAAATCTGTTGATCCAAAGGTAGACATAAAACCAAAAATGGAGACAAAACCAGAATTGCTTTGTCCTAATGCAGAAGGACTAACTCTGCTTACTCCAACCACAGGCAGAAAGAACCAGGACAAAGCCTCTGAAGAAAGTAAGCAGGCAAAGGTAGTTACAAGTCTGGAACTACCAGGAGAGTCAATGGGGGAATCCAGTCCAAATTCTGGTAAACGCACACCTTCTCGGTCAGTCAAAGCAAGTCCACGTCGTGGCAGCCGTGTCAGTGAGTTCTTAAAGGAACTAAATGTGACAGCAGCTGCTGCTCAGGTTGGATTTACTCCTGGAGAAAAGAAAAAGCAACTTGCATCTGATGCCAAGCTCCAATTCAAACAGTCCAAGCAAGTAAGGGATGTCATATGGGATGAGCAAGGCATGACATGGGAAGTGTATGGTGCTTCCCTAGACCCTGAGTCACTTGGCATCGCTATTCAGAACCACTTACAGAGACAAATCAGGGAACATGAGAAACTGATTAAGGTTCAAAGCAATCAGAACCGGAAATCCATTTCTTCTGATACATCTTCAAGTAAAAAGCTTAAGGGGAGGCAACACAATGTGTTCCAGGCCATGATGCAGAACTTTAGACGTCCCAACTGCTGTGTCCACCCTGCTCCTTCTTCTGTGTTAGATTAAAAGAGGAAATGTATAGAAGAGTATATGAACACTTATTACCAACCTAAATCTTGGTCTATGATGAAGTTTATGTATATTTGGTGAGGAAGTCTGCTAATCATAAGAAAGTGTTAATTTCAGGAAATTACTTAAACATTTTAGGAGGACTTTGTCTGTTTGAATGTTATATGTAGAGAAAAAATATAGGTAATAGGAATACATTTCAGTGTAAGTTTACATACCAAAGTGGAAATAATAAGCAGATACAGAAATATATATGGAAAAAATCATTGTAGCTCTTTCGTTTTTATATTGTTTCCTCACTTTAGCAAACTGGAGTTATTTGTATTCAGATCTTTATTCTGTATTTAAAAAGTAGGCATTTAGCACAAACACTATTATAAATTTCCTGTCCAAAAATGAAGGGACTTCAAGGTCCCTAGTAGCTCTTAAATTCTATGATCTTAATTCAGTAAGGGTGGTATCAATACACAAAAATTTTAAGTAGAAGATAACTAATATAAAACATGAAAATGAATTTTTATTTATTGACAAGACAGATTATATAAATTAAAGAATCCTTAAAATGCACAGATGCATCCAACATTAATGAATGTGTATGTGTACACATAGACATTTAAGCACATCGGTCTTGTTATAATCATTGGCAAGCACAAGTAAGTTTTATTAGAGACCTTCAAGCCTTTTCTTGTATGTAGGAAAGTTAAAATGGAAACACCATACTCAGATTTCACTGATCTCTGGTACAATTTCACATTCTTAGCCTATAAGTCTATTGGTCTGAATTCATGGAAGGCATTTTCTGTGACAAAAACAATAAAAAAATCTAAGAACTTCTCAGTAAATGTAAATGCCCAGATATCACATAGTTTTCTGTTGGAAATTAATAAGAATACTACATTCAGTTGCTGATTCCAGTTCTAATAATTGTGTAAATAAAAAAAAAAATCATGGTATTTTCCTACTGAATCTGTCCCAGGCCAAATACAACAAAATGTGGTGATTATTTGTGAAATATGAGTTTCCTTGGGACACTATCTTCAGAGGCAGCTAGTGGAGCAGTGGATAGAATGCCAGGGACTGGTGTCAGGAAGACCTGAATTCATACTGGCCTCACACACTTCGTAGCTGTGACCCAGAGCAAAGCAAAACAAAACAGAATAAAATGGAAACCTCAGTTTGCCTCCATTTCCTGATCTAGTAATAGCACCTACCTTGCAAGGCTTTTGTGAGGCTCAAATAAGATGTTCACTGTTAGCACAGTAACTGGCACATAATAGGTGCTCTATAAATACTTATTGTCTTCCCCTCCCCCTATCTAGTTTGGGTTTGTCGTTAAAGTTTGTTGCCTAGAAAAGAAGTAGTCCCCCTAATTTAGTTTGAGAAGCACTACTATACATTTGATCAGAAAAATACGAAAAAAAAAAAGATTCTTCCTTTTCTGAGCAGTAATTTCCTATTTTGTTTCTGTTTTGGGTTCTCTCTCATACAGTCTTCATCTACCACATGCCTCAGTAAGATAGACTACAGCTGGGCAGTGACAACTCACCTGTTGTCATCTCATGCAGTCTGGTAAAAATACACACATGAAGGAACTAAGGAGGGATGTGTTGCCATATTTCTTGTTGAGGTGAGCACTGACCTATCCTAGGTATAGGGCACTGAACGGATTCAGGCTGCTGAAAGGGCCATTGATTTTGGTTGATATAAAATGTTATTTTTTTTTTTTTGCCTTGTGGAGGGCAATTGGGGTTAAGTAACTTGCCCAAGGTCACACGGCTAGGTTTTTGTTTTGTGTGTGTGTTAAGTGTGTGAGGCCGGATCCGAACTCAGGTCCTTCTGACTCTAAGGTCAGCGCTCTACTCACTGCACCACCTAGCCGCCCCTAAAATGTTAATTTCTCCTTAAAGAGCAAGTCTCTGAGCATAGATCATTTTTTTCTTCACCTGATACAATACTCTGTGTCCAGTAATCCCTCCAGTTAATTTTTAATCTTTTTTGAAAATTTGGTTTGCAAATTCTGAACTTGTAAAGTTTAATGCCATAAATTGCACAAGGCATACATAATCAAAGGTTTTTTGAGGTTTTTTTGTTTTTATTACTCATTTACATGCAAATTTGCTATGAATAGATTAGAATCCCAGCATAATTGATAGTAAGAAGAGTTATCTTCGAACAACTTAATATTCAGACAGATCTGTGATCTTACTGATATGGTTATTTCTTCCACTGATGCATATTATAGCTCATCCATGCCGGACCACTCTATACAAATCATGTCCATGTCCTGCCACAGGTTTGAACTAGGATTGTCCATTCAAGGGCTTTTCCTTCAAACACATATAAACCAATTATAGGCAATTATTTAATTGTTTTGAGAGAAGGAGCAATGAAAATATATAAGTACCATTTAAAAAAAAGTTTTAGTTCCTGGCCATTTGAACTACCTTAAAATGTTTTCTGAAATACAAACACCTCCTATACCCAAAAAACTACAAAGTCAAAAATTCATTTGACCTTTTCCTAAAATAACTAGCATGTGATAATATCCAAGTGTAACTCTGTGGTTCCATGGGCATTTGTAGTATTTTCTCTCTGTTTCTCTTTCTCATTCTGTCTCTCCTTCACACACACACACACACACACACACACACACACACACAGTATACAGTAATAATCATAATATTAACACTAGAAGGAAGCCACGGGTCAAATAATACTATTTATGAGTTTGAGATGAAAGTATCATTCACATATATTTAAATAAAGCAGAGTTCCAAATGTTTTGGGGACACATGTCCCAAAGAAATTAAATTATATAGTTGGTCTATTGGGGCTGGGGCTGTAGTTTTGATTTCTAAAACTTTTTAAATTAAAAATATTTTGTAGGTAGCAGTTCTGATTAGATTCTTACACCAAACTTTACTTTTATGGAATTTTTGTTTTCTTCTTTTCAAAATAAGCTTGCTCCCCTCCCCCAGAAAATTTATTTAGTAATGCATGAGGTTGCAGAAGCAAATTGGGTCCAAGGCTCTTGGTCTGCATGAGGACCCAGAACCTTGATTTTTACACAGTTACTATACAGTTAAAGGAGTAAAAAAAAAAAACAAAAACCCAAGATATAGAGATTGAGTCACCTTGTTCCTTATACCTTTTATTTTTCACCTCACGTATATTACTGGAAATACTTTCCTTCCTCTATCTCTCATTTGAACCTCTCTTTGTAACAAAGAAAAACAGTTAAGAAAAATACCAGATTTAGTGACCATGTCTGATAGTTTAAAAATTTTGTCCTAGTAGGTCCTGACTCTATTATGGGGAGGAGAGAAATGTGTTCCATAATCTTCACTGAGTTTTTGTTGTTGTTGTTGTTGTTTATTTTATATCATATTAGTTACTTGTGAGTGTCTCGTTCTCTTGGTTCTGCCTTTTCATTCTGTTCAATCTGTTCATATGCATCTTCTGAGGTGTCCCTTAATTCCCATGATTTGCCTCTTTTTTACTACATAATAATTTTACTTTAGGTAATAGACTTTCTGATCATTCACCTATGAAATTTTATTTTTATAATTACATGATATTTATAAAGTGTTTCAGAGCATAGCAATAATGGTTTATTTTTCAAGTATTTATTGAGTACCTGCTATGTGAAAGTCATTGTTGGATACTAAATTATTAATCACTGACTCCTAAAAAAAGAAAACAATTTTTAAAAAACTAACAGAATTATGATAGTAGCTAATAATTTTTTTGTAATGTGGGTTTCCTTTGAGATATTAGTGTTCTTATCTCACAATATTCTTAAATTATTAATTTTCTCCATTAAATAAATCTTTATTTAGAATTTTGTTAGCTTCAATAAACAATAAAAATATAGGTATAAGATGCAGAAATTTGTGAAGAATAATGTAGTATCAATAATTGACTATGAGAATACAAACAATTCAAAATACAAGAATATTTTCATTTCATATCTGACTGATATTTTAGATAGTTGTTTCAAAATTTATTTTGGGAAACTGAGGGTTTTTCCTTTGAGCTTATTTTACTAGAGATTTGAATTTGTAAGTTTTGGGGACATTAATTTCATTTCCTCTTAACTACTCTTCCTACAAAAATTATTTTCATTAATAGAGATGTTTATATTGTCTAAACTAGAAGGAAGGTAAGTGAGTTGGAATTCAGTATCTAGAAGAAAATGGAAATAAAAACAGAAACTGTGGAGATGGTATTTTCCTTGGCAAGTGAATAGAAAATTTAAAAATATAAATTCTTTGTTATCTGTTTTCATGATAACAGTAATATTTAGGTGCAGAAAAAAGATAATTATCTTATAGCTTTGTTTCTTCTATAAAGATTTCATTCATCTCTTGCTTTTTTTTTTCTTAAGAGTGTTCTAATTATTTGTTCTTAATGTTTCATTTTTGTTACCACAGGTTCAAATTATGTATATTAATACAGTTAATTTTTTTAACTTGAGCATTAAGGAAATGAGATATTTCTAGAAAACCTTTCAGTTTTAACCCAAATTAAGATATTTGTAAAAGTGTATTTAGTACGTTCTGCTTAACTTGTTCATATTGGTATACTGGACATAATTTAAATGCAGATACAGTACCAGTCTCTTAAAACTTCTCCAAAAAGTTTAAAGTTGAATTAGGTTATCACTTTTAAACTTTTGTTTTCTGTTTTTTTTTTCATTTTCTTTCTCCTAATTATCATTTTAAGAACTATTTCTCTTCTCTTTGAATAATCTGTAATTCTACCAAAAGTGTATCACATTAAATTTCAGTTGTTTTATAGAAGATACTCAACAATTATGATGTGAACTTAGGTTGTTTCAATATTGCTTTGGCTAGATACCTCTTATTTGGATTGTATAATGTGAGCTAGGTATCTGTCCACTTTAACAACACAATCCAGCAAAGGTTTCACACATTCTCGATATTTTAAAGAAACTCTATCACGTGTGTGTGTTTTTATGTGTGTATTGTTTATTTAGGCAAATAGAGCAAAACTTGGTTTTGTTTAATAGGCTTAATAACTACCAGAGAGTAATTTTCCACAAATGTTACCATACTAATAAGGCTATTTATTTTATATTATAGCTCTAATTCAAATGATGACATGGGAATTGCTATTTGTTACAGTTATATAAGCAGTATCTTTGTTAAGTGAGTTCAACAACTTGTCCTTACTTAACTTTGTTCACCCCGACATCTCTCCTCTCCTCCCCATTAAGTTGAAGTCCCTGTCTGTTTTGGTGTTTTTGTGATTTTGCATTAGAAGATTAGCTTTTTATTTAAGTATTGATACTGGTGTCCTCACTGGTTGATTCTATACACATGTAGGTATTACCATCACCTGAAAAAAAAGCATTTGATATATAGAATTTGCCCCCCATTTCTTGTTTCATTATTCCTTTGAATGAAATTATTAATCTAAATAGTTGTCTAGCGAGGGGAATTTGAGGCACCTCTTTGTTGTAAATGTCATTTTTGCATCGATAATGGGATCAAAAATATCTCTAAATTTCTCATGGAAGAGAAAATCAATAGCCATGAACTTGGTCAATTTTTCTGGACATAGACACAAAATGTGTTTACTTTTCAGTAACTAGGAACCATCAAGATGGACTGAATTGTGAAGTTCATCTGTTCCACAAGCAATTAGTAATATCTGCCAGCAATGATTTTAACTATGAACACTCACCAGCTCAACTACCCACTTATCACAACTCAGTAACCTCTCTAAATAAGTAGTAAAAATCCAATACATATTTGTATAGATATGAAGAGAAACAACAAAAATGACAGAATACAAGAGGTTGACTATCAGGCAGATATTTTCTGATGATCATTTTCAAGTGTTGGCATAGATCTTGGTAAAAGGATCAGGGCATTCAGAATGGTGCAAGTCAATTACATTGTAAAAAATAAGACAAACAAGTATAAGACATAAATCATCAAAATAACTGCTGTGGTCAAAGCCAAGCAATAATATTTCCAGAAAAAGGTATCAGCAAGTGTTTACATTACATGCACAACATTACATTTTTTTTACTTTAAGAATCCTAGGACCCATACTATAAATTACCTGAAGTGATGCTTTCTCCTTCATAGTTGGAAAACTATCTTTGCAGGTTCTATAAGGACATATAACACTAGAAAGAATTAGTAAGTATGTGGCCATGAATGTCAACTTTCTGCATGAAGAGATCCTTATTCTGGCCAAGACAAATATAGCATTACCATGCTTCCCCCAACTGAAAATCAAAGATATAAATAACAGTATAAGAAAAAGGAAGTATTAACTCACGCTTAATTTTCTCTCCTGTATAGCACCAATTCAGAATCAGTTGATTTGACTCAGTGCCAATGATTACCAGGCAGGAGTAGTGAGAACTGTATTTCCAAGTTTTAAAAAAATGAAATAAAACAATCCTAAATACTGGGGGAAATGTGTGAATTCATATATTTAAAAAAAGTTTCAAAAGATGTATTCTCTATAAAGGAAAAAGTATTGCAGTGGAGTTATCCTAAGCACCACACATTTGTGGACTCTAGTGCAGACTTGGCGCTTTAGTTATAGGATGGTTGAACTGAAGATAGATACTTTAGGAAAGATACCTATATTTTGACCTTCTGAAGGGGTTTATTAGCAAACAACCACCATAGTGAGGCCTAAGATAAGATGCTCTAGTGAGTTGAATATGAAGGGCTATTTTTTTTTCAAGAGGGTTTAATGGGAAAGGCATGATTTCTTGTCTTTGCATCTTAAATGTGTAATGGGGATTTAGGTGTGGGGAGGGGGAGGGAAGATTGCATACATCTATTTCTGGACTGAGGATTCTACGTTTACTTTTAATCACTGTTGCTATTATTATTTATTAATTTTGGAATTAAACAATCTACTTGTTTGAAAAGTCCTCAGCAGTTGCTGATTTTTCTGATTCATATAATTGCTTCTAATAAAATGCAACCATGTTGGATGTATACAGAGCATAATATATTGAATGAGTGCAAGACTTCTAAAAGGCTTCTTTTAAAGTAAAAAATTTTACTAACATTTTAAATTTTGGAATGCTAAGAAAGCAATATTTTAGCCAAGATCTTTCAGTTAGGTGATTACCCAGTTTATTTTCCTTTGCATTCCACCATCAGGAACATACTTAAAAGTATATTTGTAACTCAAAAAATGGCACTATTGTTATCATCCTTCCCATCCCATACAAGAGGAAAAGTGAAATGTCCTCCAGAAATCCCTTCTAAGTTTTGAGAGAAGTTTAGAAGAACTGAAAAAGTAAAAAGAAAAGAAATTTCAAAATATATTTCCAGTGATACTGATATAGAAGCAATATGTTATCTTTTATATTTGTATCACTAGCAGTGTGTCATTCATTCATCACCACATGTTGAAATCCTTTCCTTCCTTCAAGGTTCAACTCATGCATAACCTCCTCCATGAAGTCTTTTCTCATTCATTGTACTATATGTGGTATCTCTTTTCTTAATTTCTTATCCAAGACTCTTTGGACCTGCCCTATGTATTTCCATATTAAAATTTATATTATAGTTATTTTTCTTATCCCTTTACCTATCCACAAAAGTAGGTGCCCATAGCTCTTTTTTTTGCAAAAAAAAAAAATACTATCTATAAGTTTATTATTCATTAAAACTGGACTTATGTTAAGCAATAAAAGAATAATTTTGGTTATCTGGATTTACTCCCTGCATTTGTATAATCAAAATTAATTCCCTTGAAAATGTAATTTCAAACTGGTCTACCAAGTTAGTTCATATTATATAATATGGTCTTATTTTATTTCCAAGGAACTGCCTTCATTGTCTTTAAAAAAAATTCTCAAGCATTGCAATTTTACTGAAAGGCCATTTCCAGTGAGCTAATATTAGCAACAAAAAACCCAAAAATCTTTGATTGAGTTAAAGTTGCATAACTAGGACTTTCCATAAGAAAATGCTCATTTAAAAGCTCTGAATAGGAGACAAATCACCCCAAACTCACCAAGACCTAAAGAGTTGTATGAGACAATTCAGAATCACAGATGACATCATTTTTGCTAAAGTTCTAAAGACCAATAATGAATGAAAAATGTGTCTTTGGAATGTGAAGACGTAAGCCTGATGGTCTAAAATGTTTATTTTAATCAAGGTAGAATTAGAATCTTGAGAATTTTAGAGTTGGAAGGGGCTCATTTTACAGGTGAGGAAAATTAGACCTAGGGAGGGGAAATGACCTGTATAAGGTAACAGAAGAGCTGCCACTAGAACTCAGGTCTTCTGCTTCCCCAGTCAGGGAAGGCTGCATGTATTTGAATTTATACTGTGTAAATAAAATATGCCAATTAATTTTAGCCCAATGGAACTATGCAGTGAAAATTCAAATAATGCAACTGCTCAATGGTTCATTGTTTGAGCCAATTGAGACCCATCTACATAGAAATTCTAAGCTTTGCTGTGTATTGGCTAATAAACTTGGATATTCTAATAAGCTCAGATTTCTGAAGATTCAATTCACACTATAAAAAAATTCGTCCTTGGTTACGATCTAAAAGCAGAAGTCCACCAAACCTA
Organism: Gymnobelideus leadbeateri; assembly: GCA_011680675.1. Taxonomy (NCBI): domain Eukaryota; kingdom Metazoa; phylum Chordata; class Mammalia; order Diprotodontia; family Petauridae; genus Gymnobelideus; species Gymnobelideus leadbeateri. Next base: position 32,658 of record WOXC01008172.1, on the reverse strand, counting down.
ATTGAAAATCTTAAATGGTCACTATTCTTGTTCTAGATGATAGTTCATAATTCTTTAGAGTTAGACCATAGAGATCATTTCCATAATCTCCTTCACTTTACAGGTGAAAGACAAGATTTCACAGATATAAGCAAACTGGAAAGGCTTCAAATATAGTCTCAGTGAGAGATTATGTCTGCCATCTGAAAATGAGACTACCTAAGTATGGAGGAATATATTGCTAGAAATTTGGCCATAAAAATCCATAAAACAAAACAATACAAAACTGCCTTCGGTTGTATATACCTCACTTCCATTTCCACAGGGATAGTGGTTGGAAGTGATAAGGATCCCAGGTTTTTATCTATAAACATTAATTTTTGATAAAAAAAATCTCTTGTCTAATTGACATATTACTGAAAGAACCAAAGTATATCAATATTGATCATGAAAGCAACCAGATGCCATAAGAAAATTTCATATAAATGGAAGGATGACTCAAAGATTTGTTTTAAAGATTTTGCAAACTGAAGATATCTTTCATAAGACACTTGGTGTGAAGAAGACAAGGAGTCAGGATTGAACTCCTTAAGAAAGAAGGTAGAATGATAAGGTTTGGTAACTACCTGTCCGTGGGATATGGTTAGGGTGCTATGTGAAAGGACTCCCACCAATTGGGGAATGGCTGAAAAACTTGTGATATACAATTGTGATAGAATATTACTGTGCCATAAGTAGGTTGCTTTTTTAAGAAGCATGGAAAGACTTGCATGAAATAATGAAGAGTGAAACAAGAAGAACCAAAAGAATGCTGTATAAAGTAAGAACCATATCATTCAAAGAATAACTGGGAATGATTTAGCTACTATGAGTAATATGAATATTCAAATCAATTACAAAGGACCTATGAAGGAAGATGCTATCCACCTCCAGAGAAAGAACTGATACATGGAAGTCTTATTATATGGTCTCATATATATATATGTGTGTGTGTGTGTGTGTGTCGAACGTCGGCCTTCTCTAGTTCAAGATTGGAAGGGAGTAATGAAAAGTTTTGGAACACAAAATGTAACAAAAAATAAAATAAATATTATGAAATAATAAAATAAAATGAATCTGGAAAACAAAACAAACTAATTTAAACCAAATGACTTAGGGGAAGCCTAGTCACTTTTCTCACTCAGCTATCATTTTTCAATTTAATTAAAAAGTGTTTTAAAATAGTCAAGATACTAGTGCCCCCACCTATCCACTAGGATTATAGATTTAGAGCTAGAAGAAACCTTAGAGTTCATCAAATCCAAATTCTTCATTTTACAGATGAGGAAGGAATCTGATGCACAGATCAGTTAGTCAGGATCACACTACTTTCTGCAGCAGGATTACATTTCTGTCTTCCTAACTCCAAGTAGTGTGAAGAGTGTGTGTGTGTGTGTGTGTGTGTGTGTGTGTGTGTGTGTCTGCCTGCCTGCCTGTCTGTCTCCTTTACAAACTCCTCCCATTTTGTTAGTTCATATTAATTGTCCTTCCAGTTTCGTCCTTAAATGCTCTCGGGATGACTTTGTTTAGTTGAGTCTTTCACCAAACTTTCTGCAAACTTAATTTTCCCTGCATTGCTTTTCATTTTTACTAGATGTGACTCACAATCTTCCACTGTCTTCCCCCAAAGGATAGGGATAGACTAGTCACTAGACCTAGAATTTCATTGGTACAGGGACCTCCCAGATAAATAAACTATTTCCATCAGTGTAGGTTGATACCTTCTCTGCAGCTTACAATATCAGAGTTTTCTTGAGCACTGAGAGGATACTTTGCCCAGGATTATACAGCCAGTATGTGGCAGAGGCAAAACTCAAACCCAGATCTCCCTGGTTCTAAGTCCAGTTCCCTACCTGCTCTTCAATGGTGCCTCCAAAAGATTTTTAAATGAAGTTTTTATTTTAAACTGGTGTTGCCCTCCAGGGTTTTGTGATGGATGATAAGAGTTTTAACTGGCTAAGGTGGTTTCTTGGCTCTTTTGCTCTCCTCATCATGGCAATTGATTTAAAAAATTTTAAATGCCTTAGTATATGCTTACAATATGTGGCACAGTGTCAAACATAAATACATACACATATTTCCTATGTTTCTTCATCAGCAGACTGTTTAGATAGGTCGTGTTGAAGTTGTTTAACTTGCATTCCATATCTCTTTTTTTTGCATTTCTATACTTTTTGTATTAGTTTTTATGTTTGCTCTAATAATTCTATAGTCTGACTGTTTGCAGCTAGTTTGGGAATGACTCACATGAATAATGAATCATTTCCTGTGTAATGACAGAATCAATTTAAATTTTTGGACATAATTTATTATTCCTGCAGCCAGAGCTCCCTGACACCCTTTTTAAAGAAAGTATTTCTGCAGCTGACCAGCTTTGAAGTCCATCTGATTTCTTCCTCCTGAATCCTAGTTTCCACCATACTTTCTTCACCTGACTGATCTTTGTTTTGAAGTTACCAAATATCAAAGGATATGTTCAGTTATTTTGGAGGAATTTATGACAATATGTTGAATTTCTTTACCTACTCATCCTATGAATTTATTTTCATATAGATATTTTGAAAATTCTCATGAGGCCTGAGATAAGATGACCAATGGCCCAATGTTGTTGTTTCTTGTTGAAAATAAAATGTTTCTACC
>WOXC01008172.1:0-27500 GCA_011680675.1 Gymnobelideus leadbeateri | reverse complement strand
TGTGTATATATATATGTGTATGTGTGTGTATATATATGTGTGTATGTGTGTGTATATATATATGTGTGTATGTGTGTGTATATATATATGTGTGTATGTGTGTGTATATATATATGTGTATGTGTGTGTATATATATGTGTATGTGTGTGTATATATATATATATGTGTATGTGTGTGTATATATATGTGTATGTGTGTGTATATATATATGTGTGTATGTGTGTGTATATATATATATGTGTATGTGTGTATATATATGTGTGTATGTGTGTGTGTATATATGTGTATGTGTGTGTATATATATGTGTATGTGTGTGTGTATATATATGTGTATGTGTGTATATATATGTGTATGTGTGTATATATATGTGTATGTGTGTGTGTATATATGTGTATGTGTGTGTATATATATGTGTATGTGTGTGTATATATATGTGTATGTGTGTATATATATGTGTGTGTGTGTATATATATATATGCATATATATATATAGTATATTAAGGACACATAATTTAATTGAGTTTGGAAATCCCTTCAGCGGATCATAACCAGTTTATCACTTTGGGCTTTAGAGAGTTATGTAATGCTCTAAGGGGTCATGACTCACTGCAGTTATATACCTAATGAATATCAGTATTTAAGCCTAATTCTTCTTGACTTCAAATGCAGAATTCTAACCACTGTGCAATGCTGACTATCAAGAAAAATAGGAGATCAAAGTTATTTGGGCTGCAAGCCAGGGTATCTTAATTTTGCACTGGTTTTCCCCAGTTCTCAAAAAAATTAATGATGGTCCCTAAATAAATTGGCATTATTTCTCAATTTATTGAATAAAAGTTACGTGATTTTACCCAGCAATCAGTTAAAGTAGGCTAGGTGGTGCAGTGAATAGAGCACCAGCCCTGAAGTCAGGAGGACCTGAGTTCAAATCCAGAGTCAGACACTTAAAACACAAAATAGGGGCGGCTAGGTGGCGCAGTGAATAGAGCGCCGGCCCTGGAATCAGAAGGACCTGAGTTCGGAGCCGGCCTCTGACACTTAATCCGCACAAACAAAAACCTAGCCGTGTAACCTTGGGCAAGTTACTTAACCCCAATTGCCCTAAAGGGGCAGCTAGGTGGCGCAGTGAGTAAGCGCGCCGGCCTCGGAGTTTGGATGACCCGAGATCAGATCCGGCCTCAGAAAATGAGCACCCACGCATAAATAATGACTAGCCGTGTAACCTTGAGCAAGTTACTTAGCCCCAATTGCTTTAAAAAAAAAAAAACACACACAAAATAAACTAGCTGTGTGACCTTGGGCAAGTCACTTAACCTCAACTGCCCTCCCAAAAAAAGGCAAAAAAAAGTAGGAGCTGTACAGATTAGATAATGTACCTGATTCTTCTAAATTAATGCAGGTGGTACTTTTATAAATGCCAGTAGAAAAGTCAGTAAGGCACCGTTTAGTGCAATGTTTAATGACATGCCCAAGTGACTATATGACCTTACTCTTCCAGAGCAGTTCTGACTGCCTTGGACCCTAATGTCTAGAGGGGTTTGTGGCTTCCTTTTAATTCATTGGCTCAACCCTACTGATGTGCTTCCCTCTCTCTCCCCACAAGATTATCACTTGTGAATCATTTGGTAAGGTAGTTATAAGTAGCTTTTAGGAAGATATATTTACTAAGGTAGCAGAAACAATTGTTATAAATCATCTCCCTGAAAGTCTGAGATATAAACTCTCATAACTAAAGAGTTCAGGAAAAAAATGAACTGAAGTTTAGAAATCCCCTGTGGTAAAGTAGTTCTTAGGAGATGTTCTCCTGAATTCCTTTGTTGGGCTTCTTTATGGAAGCATGGCACAATCTGCATTTTGATAATACATTATGGGAGCAAAACCTCTTTTAAATACTGGGGAGAATGCAAAAAAGAATTCCAGTTCCTATGACATTTAGACATATTAAACCATACTACTCTGCACTAGTTGGTATAGGAGCAGTAAGAGAAATGAAAACCCAATAAATATCTATTCGTAGAGTCTGAGGAAACCTTATGTTGACTAGTTTAATTTGTACTTACTTTCTAGTCAGACAGTATGGCATAATAGTTTGAGAGTTGGCCTTCAGATCCCACTTCAGACACACACTATGTGACTTTAACCAAGTCACTTAATCTCTGTGTTCTAGGCAATCATACTAATTAACAATTATTAGCATTTTTATAGGACTTAAAGGTTTGAAAAGGTCTTTATATATGTTATCACACAGTAATACATATGTAATATATCTATATGCCTATGTATGGATAGGCATATAGATTATATTACATAGTGACTGATTACAGTTATAGACCTAATGAGTATCACTGTGGAATGCTGCCTCTCAAGAAAAGCAGTTAGAAAATAAAAGTCATCTGGGCTGCAAGTCAGGAGATCTGAATTTTCATTGGTTTTCCTCATTTCTCAAAAAATATTGATAGTCACTAAAAAAATTACTTTTATTTCTCAATTTACTAAATAAAATGCAATTACATATCTATATATAATCATATATGTATATATATGTATAGATATATTACATATGTGTGTGTTATTACCATTTTACAAATCAGGAAACAGAGTCTGAGAGAATTTAATCCAGTGATTTAAGTGACTTGACAAGACAACACATTGCAGAGAAAGTGCTGATCTGAATCAGCAAAAGGAGTTTCCTTATCTTAGTAGATATTCCCTGTACTGGTAAAATTAGAAGTTAATCACTATCCCACACTTTGTAATTTTTTTCAAATGCTTTATTAACTTCTGGTTTACATCATTCATTTCCTCCAGATTTTGCATCACAATTTCCCCCCATTTTCCCCTACCCACCACCCCAGAATAGCAGTCCCACAGGATATCCCCTCATCCAATCGGCTCTCTCCTATATCCTCTCCCACACCGCCTTCGACTTTTCCAGTAGGGCAAGGTGAATATCTATGCCCCAATGCCTGTACATCCCATTTCCCAATTACATGTAAAATGGTATTAATAATAGGATCTATATATTTTTAAAACATTTGATTTTAAAACTTTGAATTCCAGATTCATTACCTTCCTCCCCTGTCACCCATTCCTGCTGTGAAGATAAGCAACTCAGTATATGCTGTACATGTATAGCTATGCAAAACATTACTACAGTAGATATATTGTAAAAGACTTACTACACCTCCCTCCATCCCATCCCACCTCCCACTTGGTCCACTATCTACTTTGATCCTGTCCCTTTTCAAAAGTGGGTGCTTCCAACTTCCCTCCCCCCAGCCTTCCCTCCCTTCCATCATCCTCTCTCTCATCACCCTTCACCCCACTCTCCCATAGGATGAGATATATCCTATTTAGTATGCAGTCATTCTCTCCCTGATCCAAATTCAATGAGAATAAGGTTTTGCCTTTTTGCCTTCCTGTTCTTCCCCTCCCTTGTAACCATTTTCTCTTGCCTCTTCTATTTGAGATAGTTTACCTCATTCTGTCTCTCCCATCTCCTCTTATTATATTCCTCTCTCACCTCTTAACCTCACCCCCCAATGTATCATCCCTTCCCATTAAATCTGACCTGTGCCCTCTATCTATATATACCTATAAACATATATACACACATTCACATATGTATTCATATGCCCATATACCCTTCTTCAACTATTTTCATACTGTAAAAGGTTTCATCAGTTACAATTATCATTTTTCCATGTAGGAATGTAAATAGTTCAACTTTGATAAGTTCCTTATTATTTCTTTTCCCTGTTTACCTTCTCAAGCATCTCTTGCTTCTTGTGTCTGAATGTCAGATTTTCTATTCAACTCTGGTTTTTTCCTCAAGAATGCTTGAAAGTCCTCTATTCCACTTAATGACCATATTTTCCCCTGAAACATGATACTCAGTTTTGCTGGGTAGGTGAATCTTGGTTTTAATCCCAGCTCCTTTGCCCTCTGAATATCATGCCCCATGCCCTTCAATCCCTCAGTGTAGAAGCTGCCAGATCCTGTATTATACTGATTGTTTCCACAATATTCAAATTGTTTCTTCCTGGCTGCTTGTAATATTTTTTTCCTTGATCTGGGAATTTTGGAACCTGGCTATAATATTCATAGGAGTTTTCTTTTCGGGATCTTTTTCAGGAGGTGATTGGTGGGTTCTTTCAACCTCTATTTTGCCCTCTCGTTCTCAAACATCAGGGCAATTTTCCTTGAGAGTTTCTTAAAGGATGATTTCTAGATTCTTTCTTGGATCATGGTTTTCAGGTAGTCAAATAATTTTTAGATTATCTTTCCTCAATCTATTTTCCAGGTCAGGGTTTCTTCCCATGAGATATTTGACATTGCCTTCTATTCTTTCATTTGTTTGGATCTGCTTAACAGCATCTTGATTTCTCATAAAGTCACTAGCTTCCATTTGCTCTAGTCTAATTCTGAAAGAATTATTCTCCTCAGTGAGCTTTTGAGATTGTTTTTCCATCTGGCAAATTCAGCTTTTTAAGGCATTCTTCTCCTCATTGCCTTTTTGAGCCTCTTTTGCCATTTGAGTCAGTCTATTTTTAAGGTGTTATTTTCCTCAGTCATGTTGTTGACTCACTTTTCATGATTTTCTTGCATCATTCTCATTTCTTTTCCCAATTTTTCCTCCACTTCTCTTACTTGGTTTTCAAAATCCTTCTTAAGCTCCTCTATGGCTTGTAACCAACTTATATTTTTCTTAGAAGCTTTTGGTGCAGGAGTTCTGACTTCATTGTCTTCTTCCTATTCCATGCTTTCATCCTTTTTGTCCCCAAAAAAGGAATCTGAAGTTGGGTTTCTGTGCTTCCTTTGCTTTCTCATGTCGTTCCTCAAAATTACTTGACTTTTGAAGTTTTTGCCACAGTAGAACTCTGCTTCCAGAGAGGAGAGCTTTGTCCCAAATTGCGGGGGTTTTCACAGCTACTGGAGCTATTAGTTGGGTGCTCTCTCTGAAGCCTCCACAGGCTCTGGCACCTGGTCACACACCCCAGGACCTCCACCTAAGACCACAATCCAGATCCAAGTAGGTTAAAGCAAGAGCAATTATCTCTCAGAATGGTTGCTTTGTCCCCCTACTATCTGCAGGCCAGGAGCTCTGAAGCAGCCACTCTGTTGTGGCTGCATGGCTGCCACACCTCAGCCACTTCTCACCCCAGTGGCAGAGTCCAGACCACACTCCTGGACTCCCTGTTCCCAAAGTCCACACTGACCTTTTATTTTGCCTTTGGCATTTATGGGTTGATAATTCTGGAAACTTCCACAGCTGCTGGTGATCCACCCTCCCAACGTCCCTCCAGCCATGGCTGGTCAGAGCTGTGCTGAGGCTAAAACCACAGGATCACAAGGGGCTGGCCTCTGCTCCCAGTGCGCTGTGATGGACCCTTTTTGCCAGCCTGCCAGGACGTCTTCAGCGGGAGATTTGTTTCTCTGTGTCACTTTATGGGTTCTATAGCTCTAAAGTTTGTTTAGAGTCATATTTTATAGGTGTTTGAGGGTGGTGTAATGGTAATGTAATTTGAATTTGAAGATCCCTTTGTTTTGGCAAAGGTAGCAGGTACTTAGCACTTAGTAACTGATCGAGCCTCTGTTGGGGAAACAGAAGGTATGAACTCCTGTCTCCTGTTACTGACATAACAGGAAGGGTTTGGCTAAAACAGGAAGCTAATGCTGTGTATATTTAAGAAAAACCCAAGAGAGGCATAGTCAGAAATTCTTGAGACCAGCATCTGGCGGCAGAGCAGCTACAGAAGAGAGAATTGAGAACTGAGCCAGAATTTCCTGGGAACTTGTGGTGGTGGAGCTTCTTCTGAACAGGAGACTAGGAGCTAGGAGCCCAGGAGCCCAAGAACCTAGGTGACAGAAGAGCCCAGGAGCCCAGGGGAAGACTGAGGATGCAGAAGACTGAGGAAGCATGACTGGGATACAGGGACTTTGTCTGTTTGTGTCTTGGTTGAGCCTTGAATTCCCTGGAGCAGAAATTGTGAAGGATCTGACATGGATCAGACCCTGTGAACTTCAATGTGGAACAGGACCTACCCAGAGAGCTGGACAAGGAACTGGGTGCTGTCTGCCATTGAACCCAGGTGACAGTCTGGTGAATCCAGGTAGAATCTGGGAACATTGAAGAGGATCCAAGGAATCTGAGAGCTGGCCCCAAGTCAAGATGAAAAGGCCTCTCTGTGGGTGCTGAGTAATGATGAAATTGTAGTTTACTAGTGACCTAGGGGTGGAATGTCTGTATTTACTATTATACTTAGTGATTGATGATACTTAGTAATTGATTGCTGAACAAGTGACTGTTTGAGTTAACTTAAGTGTGTCTCATGAGTAGAAGACTTTGACTATTGTATTTTGAGATGATTGTTCCTTTTTCTAAATATTGTGACCACTTTGGTGAAAACTATGTGGCCATTTTAATGATAAGCTGATGTGAATATTATATTGTGATTTTCTGTGATAAGTTTTAATATTGTGATTGATTTTCTGTGAATGTTTTGCTTTGATTTGTTATGGAATAGAGTGTTCACTATACTGTGTAATCAGAACCTTAAAAGCTGTTCACAGTAGCAGTCCTCTGGAAAGCTGTTCATGTATGGCATTACAGGTGGTTATGGGGGAAGTTTAGGGAGTTTTCCTGCTTCTATGCTGCCATCTTGGATCTGCCTCCCAAAATTCTTAAATTATCTCTTCTCAATCTATTTTCCAGGTCAGTTGTTTTTCTGATAAGGTATTTCACATTTCTATTTTCCCCTTCTTTTTATTTGTTTTATTGTTTCTTGATATCTCATGGAGTCATTAGCTTCCACGTTCCCAATTCTAATTTTTGTTCTTCTTTCATATTTCACCAGTTGTGCTTTCTAAGGACTTCTCTTAAGCAGATATTTGACCTTTTTTTTTTTTTTACCATTTGGCCTATTCTGTTTTTTAAGGTCTTATTTTCTTCAGTATTTTTTTCATGCCTCCTTTACCAAGTTGTTGATTCCTTTCTCATAATTTTCTTGCATAACTCTCATTTCTGGTCCCAATTTTTCCTCTTCCTGTCTTATTTGATTTTTTAAAACTTTTTTAAAGCTCTTCCAGGAAGTCTTTTTGGGCCTGTGATAAATTCACATTTTAATTTGAAGCTTTGCATGTAGTAGCATTTGACTTTGTTGTGTTTTTCTGAGTTTGCATCTTGATCTTCCCTGTTGTCATAGTAACTTCTATAGTCAGGTTCTTTTCGTCGTCGTTGTTGTTGTTGGCTCATTTTTCCAATGTTTTTTCTTGACTTATGTTTTATGTTAAAGTTGAGCTCTACCTCGGGTAGAGGGGGCCCTGGCATGCAGCTCTTTTCCCAGAAGTAGGTAAGAGGATAATAATACTAGGATTTTCTAAGAGTCGGGGTTCTCTATGGAGGACAGAGTTCCAGGGATCTTGGAATCTCAGCCACTTGGACCATATGAGGCTGAGTGCTACTGGGCTGCTCCAGGCCTTTCTTGATGCTATTTTCAGAGTTAGCTCTGGGGATCTGTAGGTTTTTATTTCTTCTAAAGTGAAATTATCTAAAGAGAGGCATGGTCACTGCGCTCCTGGCCAATGCTGTGGGTTGTGAGAGACCCTAAGCAATGTTCTCTGTTCTGGAACTGTAACCAGGGTTCCTGCACTCCTGTGGCCACAGGCATTTAGGATTAGTGAATTAGTGCTTCTCTCACGTCTGGGAGTACAACTCAGAATTACATATGGATAATGCACTAGGGTCCTGTATCCAGTGCCAGAAGAGTCTCCTGACCAGTTTTCTTATCCCCTCACATATTGTGGGTTGAGAGCTCTAGAAGCTCCTACTGCTACCAATGAACTATCTCCCACACATGATCTTGGCACCTGGTGTGGCCTTTCTTTAACTACCTGTGATGGGTTCTAGGTCCCACCGCCACCCCACTGAAATAGACTTTTGCTGCTGACCTTCTAAGTTATTCTGGGCTAAAAAGTTGTTTTGTCTCAACCTTTTGTTGATTTTTCTGCTTCAGAATTTGATTTCTGAAAGGAATTTGGGAGAGTTCAAGTGAGTCTCTGCCTTTACTCTACCATCCTGGCTCTTCCATAGTGGTTAAATTTAACAAGTTCTTAAGAAATAAGAAATTCTGTAAGTGACCAGGTAAGGACACAAAATTTAAATAACACAAGACTTTTCTGCTTCTATTGGAAAATTTAGCCCTTTCCCCCAAGATAGCACCAAAGGTGAAGAAGGAAGCCGTTGTCCCCACCAAGACAGAAGCCAAGTCCAAGGCTTTGAAGGCCAAGAAGGCAGTGCTGAAGGGTGTACATAGCCACAAAAAGAAGAAGATCCAAACATCCCCCACCTTCCAGTAGCCCAAGACACTGAGACTTCGAAGGTAGCCCAAATACCCTCAGAAAAGTGCCCCTTGGAGAAACAAGCTTGATTACTATACCATCATTAAGTTTCCTTTGACCACTGAGTTTTCTATGAAGAAGACTGAGGACAACAACACCCTAGTCTTCATTGTGGACATCAAGGCCAACAAGCATCAGATCAAGCAGGCAGTAAAGAAGCTGTATGACATTGACATAGGCAAGGTCAACACATTGATCTGGCCTGATGAAGAGAAGAAGGCCTATGTCCATCTTGCTCCAGACTAAGATGCTTTAGATGTTGCCAACAAAATCGGAATCATCTTGTGTCCAGATGTGTCCCATTCCACCTACAATAAAAAGCTTTCCAGAAAAAAAAAGCAGGAGGGAATGGAATAATGTGCTCTGAAGAACAGTAGAGCTCAAAATGAAACCCAAGGTGATCTACCCTAAAAATCTGAGCTTAATAATAAAACAAGGTGGACATTCAATGGGGAAAAAGTGTTCAAAGTCAGACCTAAAGAGATTATTTGCTTTTCAAACACCCCAGAAAACAACAATGCAGGAGGGGTGGACAAATGCATCAATCAAGGACAGCAATGGAGTGGCAGCAGGGAGATCAATAAGATCTTTTTTATAAACACACAAGGAGAAAAAGATCAAGGCAGAAATCAGGTAGAAGTGATGGTGGAGAGGTAAGCTGGGGCATTATGAAAAAAACCTCATGTCATCTCCCTACAGATGAATCATGGTTTCTTTTGGGGGGGAGGGGGAAGTGACAAAATTACACAATGAAAGGATGCATAAAAGTGGAAAGGAGGAGGATAGAGGTGAGTGTCTGATGTACTTATGTCTAGTCAAGGACTAGCAATGATGGGAAGGTGACTCCTGTGATCTCTCAGGGAAAAAAAAAGAGCCTTCAGGAGAGTGGGTAGGGAAGCAAGAGGAAGGAGTGAAAAGAAGGGGGAGAAAATGGAAAGACCTTGTTTTGATGGTGGGAGGAGGTGCCACTGATGATCGCTTCTATAGATGAAGAGAGGCATTCTTTGAAGTGAGCTGGGAAGTTGTACCAGGTGTTGCCTGTGAGTATTTGTTGCTTAGAGAGAATACTTATTCTTTCTCATAATTGGGGAGGGGAGGGCATTTAGAGCTTCTGGGAGCAACTGGTACCTGAGGGGGGTAGAAAGCTCTGAATCCAGAGAGGAGATTTTGAGGTAAATGAGGAAAGAAGGTGACTGGGGAAGGGAAGACATCATTGATGGGCTACATCATTGAAGACATGGAGGCAAGATAGTCTTCCAATGGTAACTGTCCTCTCTCTATCACCTGCAGGAATTAGTATTTTTCTGGCAGTGAGATACTAAGGAAAAGGGGAGGTTAGGCAGTTGCAGAAACTACTTAGAGAGAGTGAGTACCAAAGTGTTGATTCCACGAGGAATGTAGAAAATAGAGAGGGACTAGATAAGTAGAGGGGCCATAAACCAGAATTATGGAGAAAAAAATTCTCTCTGGAAAAAAAGATTCAGAAAATGAGGAATTGAGTAAATGACTTATTTGGCCTTTCTAGTTTTCATGGAGTTCCTTAACTAAGACAGAAATTCCTAAGACAGAGAGTTCATTACTAAGAAGAGAAAGTTTAATTAGCTATCTATTTTCCTTTCAGTTATTTCCTTTAAGGCTTTTATTTTATTTTTTATCTGTTGCTTATTTTTACTGATCATTTAGTCCTTGTGGAAAACATATTTTTCCCTTTCAGTCTCTCTGCTTTCAGCTGTTAAAAAATTACTCCTTCTTGGGGGAAGAAGGATAATCTCTAGCTTTACAGCACATTTTTTTTCATATAATTCTTTTCTATAATTTACTCATCTCATTAGTTCCTGAATTTGGGGTTTGTGACAGGACAAGTTTTTGCCACTTGCTCTACTTTTGGGTAGTATGATTAGCCTTTGTCAATCTCACCTTAGATTCTTGCTCTGACCTCCAGGATTAGCCCTGCCCCCTTGGTCTATGAGGTTCATAGCACTCGGATCTTCTAGGAGTCAGGGTCCCCTATGGAGGGCACAGTTCCAGGGATCTCAAAGCCTCAGCCACTTGGGCCATTCCAAACCAAGTGCTATGGGTCTGTTGATCATTGCTATAGCTGCACAAGTTGCTAATGCTCCCCAGGGTTCCTGATGCAGTTTTACAAGCACCCTAGAGCTTTCATGAGGGGTCCTCTGCTCTTGTTGCCTCTAGACAGAAAGCCCTTCAGAGTACACCTGTCTCCGATCCTTCTCTGGATGCATTGGGAAATTGTAGGCTGTTTGCCTACCCTGAGACTGATTTTTTTTTCTGGCTGCTCCCTTTCCTATTTCCTGAAGGCTCCTAGATGATATTTTTTCTTCAGTTCTGGGGTGGAAGAACTTTTCTCATTGGATTTCTCAATCACTATTTAGAATGGTGTGAATTTCAGATTTTTGTTGGTGTGGGTGTGGATGATTTAGGAAACCTGCCTCCTGCCAGGCAGCTGTCTTTCCCACAAGTGAACATGCACCTCAATTATAAAACACACACAAACGCAACAGAAATGTTGGCTTGAGACTTTAAGGAAATGTAGGTGAAGAAAACAACTCTACAATTTGACATATTTTTAAAAGTAAATCCATTGCTTATGGAATTGTCTTCTTTCTTATTGTATTAGATCAAATATAGTTGTGTCACTAAATGTTTCCTTCATACTATGCAATTGTGTTTATATTTTGAAAAGAGATTGTTTTAATAATAACTGACCAGGTATTGAAACAAAAGAGCTGCTGTTCATATCCTCTCTCTGACCTTGTTGCTAATGGAAAATGAAGAATGTTGGTGTTTTTTCCTTGGTGTTCTTACGTAAGTATCTTATTTAGCCATGTATATCATTCAGACATTATCTGAAGCAGGGATATGCTTTGTTCATTCTGATTGATGAGTAATATGTTGCTTGCTATCACCATTTCCTGTTATATATGTGATTGATTATGCACTACCATTTGCTTGCTGACATCACTCACTATCACTATGGTTGTTTCAACTGCCATCAATGTAAAGATGCCTAATGAGTGGGTAGCTCGGCAGTTCTCTCTACTTGACAGCTCTGTATTTAGAAGTGGATGAGCAGTACAGTTCTAATCTGTGCAGGTGATCAGGAAAACCTTATACAAGGACTTTGAAAAAGAAACTTTGTCATGAAACTGCTTCTCTGTTCACTACTGTTGGCTCTCAACTGATTCTCTATCTCACTGGTCAATTTACATGCTAAAATCATGAGGATTTAAAAATTTTGAAGAATTTTATTCTCTGAAATGCCATCAGCTAGGACCATGGCTGCATCATAGTTCCTGTAAGTCAATGTCAAACTCATAGCTCAGAGGCTACAAACCTCAAAATGTAATTGGGCAACATTTAGCAAAATAAATAAAAATACAATACAACATAGATGTTAACTTGTGGTTTCTTAAGTCAATGTGAGACCTGTGAGTATCCTTTTTCTTTGAGTATAATGCTGCTGTAAGAGAATCATTCTGGTTATGAGGGAGATGTTCAGGTACCTTGTAACACAGTGCACTATTCACATACACATAAAAATTCCTTGAGCAAGTACTGAGACAGGGCAAGAAAAAAAATCTAGTAAGGGCATAAAAGAGAGGAAGAGTATATGATGGCTGAAACTGTTGTCTCCAAAGTTACTAATGATCTCTTAGTTGCCAAAACCAGTGACCTTATCTCAGTCCTCATTATTCTTGATCAGTCTGCAGTCATTGTTGATTAATCTCTTCCTTGATACTCTCTCCTCTCTAGGTTTTTTAGGACATGACTCTGTAATGGTAATGGAATTTAAAGATCCCCTTGTATTGGCTTGGTTTTTGAGTTAAGTGTTAAGACCCAGAGCTTGAGAATCCCACAAATGGGATGGATTTGTTGATGAGATGACAGGAGGCTGAACAGGGAAGAACTGGTGCTGTGTATAGGGAGAGGCCCAAGCTGAGAGAGGCCAGAAGAACTTTTTGGAGAAGCATCGTGTAGGGAGAGAGAGAGAGAGAGAGAGAGAGAGAGAGAGAGAGAGAGAGAGAGAGAGAATTGCCAGGGCCCAGAGTTGCTTAGAAAGAGAGAGAACTGCCAGCTGGAGATGCCCAGACTGCTGAGGGCCAGTTGGAGCATCCCAGGACTTTTGAACTGCCACACAGAGCTTCCAAGAACTGAGGAAGGATGACTGTGGTGCTAGTATTTTGTCTGTCTGTTTTGATGTTACTTTGTCAGATTCATTCGTTTATGGAGGCCTCAGACCTTATTGGGCCTAGGTTGATTTCACAGGCAGAAGGTGAATTGAAGAGGATGCTGGCAATGTGCATGAATGTTGTGGTGTCTTTGTTAAGCTTTGTCTTCCCAGGAACAGAAACTGCTGAGAATTTGCCTTGGTTCAAGATGAAGAAAAGATCTCTCCTTGGGTATTGAATGATATGATGATATTGTAACTTAGTTGTGACCACTGGGTGGATGGCCTTTGTGCTTTCCACTGCTCCTTGAGAGGGTATTTGGTGGTAACTGATATTGTAATTCAGTTGTGATCCAGGGGTGGATAACTTTTAACTTTTATACTTTGTGACTGACCAAATGAATGTACTTTATTTATGATTGGATCTCCGCTTGAGAAGAGAGACTTTGTGATTGATTAAATGAATTTACTACCCAGGGGTGGAGTACTAATACTTTGACATTGTGAATGAATTGAGGATTTACTAAAATGATTGAGTTACACATGGTGAATGCTGTATTTTGATTTTCTGTGAATGTTCTGCTTGAATCTGTCACTGAATAAATGTGAAGTTTAGTATGCTTGTAATCAGAACTTTGAAGCTCCTTGTACTTGGCATTACACACTCTCTCCAGGTTTTCCTCCTACCTATCCATGGACACCTTCTCTTCTCCTTCATTGGATCTTCCTCTACATCATGTCCTATAATTGTAGGTATCCTTCAAGGTCTTATCCTGGGTCCTCTTCTTTTCCTCTATAATACTTCACTTGCTGATCTCATCAGGTCCCATGGATTTAAATACCATCTCTATAATGATGAATCTAAAAAATACTTTTCTTACCCCAATCTCTCTGCTGACCTCTAATCTTTCATCTCTACTGCCTTTCAGACATTTCAAATTTGATGTCAAATAGAAATATTAAGCTCAATATGTTCAAAATAGAGTTTATTATCTTTCTTCCTAAACACTCCCACCTCACCCACATTCCCTATTACTGTAGAAGGCAACACCATCTTCCCATTCCTCAAACTTACAACCTAAGAGTGATCCTGGACTTGTCTAAGTTGTTGCTAAAATCTGTCAAATTTAGCTTTGAAACATACCAAAAATATGTCCACTTCTCTCTTCTGACAATGCCACTACTCTAAACAGGCCCTCATGCCTTGATTACTGCAGGTCTGCCTACCTCAAGGCTCTCTCTACCTCAATCCATTCTCCATTCAGCCACTAAAGTGATTTTCCTAAAACACAGGCCAGATCATGTCATCTCCAATCCCACACTTAATAAACTCCAATGACCTTCCCATTACCTTTATGGGCAAATAAAAATTGTCTGGATTGGCATGCAACTCTGTTCACTTTTTCATTTATTTTTAAATTTTGTTTTATATTTTATTTTTCTCCAATTACATGTAAAAACAATTTAATGCTTTTTTTAAAATGTGGAATCAAAATTCTCACCCTCTCATCTGACCTCCTCATTCAGAGGGCAAGCGGTTTGATATAGATTAGACATGTTCAGTCATGCAAAACAGATTTCCATGTTCGTCAAGTTGTGAAAGATAACATAGACAAAAAAAGTAAAGAAAGATATTTGAAGTATGTTTTGATCTTTCTATGGAGATAGAATGCATTTTTCATCATAAGTCTTTCAGAATTATCTTGGATCACTGTATTGTTGAAAATAGCTAAGTCATTCAGAGTTGATTGTCATACTATATTGTTGCTAATGTGTCCAAGACTCCTGGTCCTCCTTATTTCATTTTGCATCAATCCATCTAAATCTTTCCAGGTGTTTCTGAAATCATCCTGCTCATCATTTTCATAATAGCATGATAGTATTCCACCAAATAATGTACCATAGGTCAGCCATTCCTGAATTGATGGGCATCTCCTCAATTTCCAATTCTTTGTCACCATCAAAAGAGCTGCTATAAATTTTTTTGCCCTTTGCCTTTAAAAAAACCCTTTGGTGATAATGACCTAACAGTGGTATTACTGGGTAAAAGAATTTGCATCGTTTTATAGCCCTTTGGACATAGTTCTAAATTGTTCTACAGAACAATTAAATCAGTTCACAACTCCACCAATAGTGCATTGGTGTTTCAATTTCCCCACATCCCCTCCAAATTTGTAATTTTCCTCTTCTGTCATGTTAACCAATCTGACAGGTTTGGGGTAGTACCTCAGAGTTGTTTTAATTTGCATTTCTCTAATCAATTGTACTTTAGAACTTTTTTTTTATATGACTATAGATAGCTTCGATTACTTTGTCTGAAAACTGCCTGATCATATCTTTTGACCATTTATCAACTGGGAAATGGCTCTTATTTCTATAAATTTAACTCAGTTCTCTATATATTTAAGAAAAGAGATCTTTATCAAAAAAACTCTTTGTAAATTTTTTTCACAGTTATGATTACTAAACTGTATATTTCCCTACATTCTATTTTCCCCATTTATCCCACTTTCTCTCTCTCTACTTTCACCTTGTCCATCCTCAAAAGTGTTTTACTTCTAACTACTGCCTCCCTCAACCCACACTCCCTTCTATCAGTCCTTCCCCTTCCCCTCCTACTTTCCTGGGTAAGATCAATTTCTATACGTAGGTGAGCCTTTGTGTTATTTCCTCTTTGAGTCAATTGTGATGAAAGTAAGGTTCAAGTGCTCCCTCCCAAGCCCCCCCCCTCACCTCCATCTTTACCTCCACTGTTAAAGCTCTTTTGTGTCTTTTTATGTGAAATCATTTACCCCATTCTATTCTTCCTTTCCCCTTCTCCCAGAGCATTCTTTCTCACCTCTTAGTATTATTTTTTAGAGATCATTTCAATATATTCAACTCATACTCTGTCTCTGTGTATTCCTTCTAACTGCCCTAAGAAAAAGTTTGAGTTATCATCTTCCCATGTAGGAATGTAAACAGTTTAACTTTATTGAATGCCTTATGTTTACCTTTTAATGCTTCTTTTGAATCTTATATTTGAAAGTCAAAGTTTCTCTTCACCTTTGGTCTTTTCATCAGGAATGCTTAAATGTCCTCTATTGTATTGAATATCCATTTTTCCCTCAAAGGATTACACTCCATTTCACTGGATAGTTGATTCTTGGTTTTATTCTCAGCTCTTTTGTTCTCTAGAATATCATAATCCAAACCCTTTGATCCTTTAATGTAGAAGCTGCTCAATTTTGTGTTAACTTGAATGTGGCTCCATGATATTTGAATTGTTTCTTTCTGAGTGCTTATATTATCTTCTTGACCTGGAAGCTTTTATAGTTTTAATTTTGGGGTCTTTCTTATGAGGTGATCAGTGGATTCTTTCCATTTCTAGTTTATCCTCTGGTTCTAGGATATCAGGGCAGCTTTCTGGATAATTTCTTGAAAGATAATGTCTAGGTTCTTTTTTTTATCATGGTTTTCAGGTAGTCCAATAACTCTTTAATTATCTCTCTTTGATCTGTTTTTTTTTCAAGTCATCTGTTTTTCTAATGGGATAATTCACATTTTCTTCTTGTTTTTCATTGTTTTGATTTTGTTCTATTGTTTTTTGGTGTCTCATGTAGTCATTAGCTTTCCCTTGCCCAATTCTTATGTTTAAGGAGTAATTTTCTTCATTTAGCTGTTGTCCATCTTTTTTCATGTGGCCAATGCTGCTTTGTAAGGCATTCATCTTTACAATGGATTTTTGTGCCCTTTTTTCGACATTTGGTCTATTCTGTTTTTAAGTTTGTTTTTTTTTTTAATTTTTTGTGCTTACTTTCAAGCTCTTGACTCTTGCATCAATGTAATTTCCTTCCCCAATTTTTTACCTCTCTCATTTCACTTTTCAAATCCCTTTGGAGCTCTTCTGGAAATTCTTTTGGGGCCTGAGACCAATTCACACCCTTTTTTGAAGCTTTGGATGTAGTAGTTTTGCCTTTGTTGTCTTTTTCTGAGTTTGTGTTTTGATCTCCCTTATCACCATAGTGACTTTCTATAGTCATGTACTTTTTTGTTGTTGTTTGCTCATTTTTCTAACCTATTCCTTGACTTTTAACTTGATGTTAAAGTTGGCTCTGCTCACAGGGTGGATTGGGAACTTTCCCAAGTTTTAGGGATTTTTTTGCAGGTATTTTTCAAAGCTAGTTCTTGGAAACTGTAAATTTTCAGTTCTTCTAAGGTAATATGATCTAAGGAGAGTTGTTCTCATTGTTCTACTGGACTGTGCTCTGGGCTTTGAGAAGCTATAATCACTCTCTTCTGCCTTGGGATTGTAACCAGGGAACCTGCTACACTTTAGCTGCACTCTCTAGTATCCTGGTGCTCTTCCTCTCCCAGGGACTTCACAGGACTACTAGGATCCAAATATAGACAATGCAATAGAGTCCTGCACCTAGTGCAAACAAAAGAACCCCTGTAATGTTCTGATCAGTTGTCCAACCACATTGCCACCTGTGATCTCTGGGTTCCAGAAGCCACAGCTAACATTACTGATTCTGTTGCCCCCAACTCTTTACAGTAATGTCTCTCACCAGGTGCAATCAGTGAAGGAATTAAACTAAGAGAGAGTAGTCAAAGAGAATGGCTGAAGCTATTGTTAGCAAGTTTTTTTTTTTTTAAGACACCCCTGTTTCTAGCTATAGAACCAAATGAAAAGCTTCTTCTAATTTTGTGGCTAGCAAACTAGAACCAGTTACAGAATATCTACATACATACTTCAATGTATCTCCTGGGCACTTCCGTGATACTTCCTCTTTACTGTCCTGGAAGAAGACTTCCTTCACCCTTCCGCATTTGAGTAACATCAAAGGTGCTTTTCAGATGCATTCTATGTCCTCACACTGGCATACCACAGAAGTGTACATAATCAATATTATTACTGTTAGCATCACAAATTCAGTAACTGAAAAAAACAAGGTAAGACACAGGTGCCTGGAGAAGAGGTTTATTCATCTGCAAAAAGGAAAGATAACAGATCAGAAATATACACTTAACTAGGTGGAAACTTGCCAATGAATGAGGCTATTCTATGGGTTTAAAGCTATAGTAATCCTCACTTGCTAAACCCTTCAAATGTAGTTTAGTCAGTGAAAAGGAGTTATCCTTTCTCATTCATTCTTATATTCTCTTTCCAATTCACAGCAATAGAAATTCTGAAAATAGACTTTAACATACTTAATTTTACTGCCTTCATGGAATTTGCAGAAAATCTTCAAAATAACCAGCAAGACCCATCTGGTTGCACTATTTGTAATCCCTAAGTGATTTCATAAATAACAGATTTGTGATTTATATTCACTATTCATGGCATAGGAGACATAAGAAAATAAAACTGATTTTAATGTTGAACGCTTTAAACTTTGGTATCTTCTAAATATTAGGAAATAGTGGAAAGTATATAATAAGTTTTGGTCCCTTTGGAAGGTCATATGAAGAATTTGAGATTCTGATAATGTTCTTCATGTCTTCTATTTACCTCTGAGTTCAAAATAGGTCACACTGTGATACATCAATTCACATCTGTCAATGTCACAATTTACCAGCAAAATACCTATCAAAATGAGTGTCAGGTTCCTTCCCCAAAGATGTCCCCATTTAGCATATGTGAACTTAAATAACCTACAGGGGAATTTTCTCACATATGACAGATCTTTTGAGAATATCTTCTTTTATAATTTCAGGTTGCTTCTCTCCCACATCTTGCATGTTTCTAAGGAATTTCAAATTTTGAAAATGTTCATAACATTTGCAAGCAATGATTTTCCTAAGCACATTAATGAAGTCCTCTTGTTCTTTATCTCAACAATTTCAGGAAGGTGAGTAAACCAATTTATCCCTGATATTCACATATAATTTAACTATTCATTGCTCTCTTTCTGAAGGTTAAACTTGTCCTAGAAACAGTGTGTGACCTTGGATGAATCACTATTTCTGAGAACCTCAGTTCCCTCATATGTATACTAAACCAAAGAATTGCTGATCTTTTAACTCAAATATTCTAGTAAATTCTTTCTGTCTGAAACCTTCAAGGATATATACAACTGAGTGATTTCTGACTTTCAATAGTAATAGATGTTCTAAGAACTCTATGAAAGTTCACATTTTTCCACTATATTCTTAATTTTAAAATAAACTCACTCCAACTGAAAGCAAGTATGTTTCAGACCTTAACGAACTTTTCATTTAAAAACAGTATTGGTGTGATAGAAAGATCACTGGGCTTGACATCAGAGGACTGAATTTAAATACCAGCTCTATTGTTTATTACTGAAGTGCCTGTGAGCAAATATCAACCCTTCTGGGTTTAAGGTTTTTCCCATGTAAAATGAGTTGGTTGAACTAGACGACTTTTTATAGACTTACAATTGTAAATCTATGATCCTATAATTATTCTGCCTTAAAAAATGAAAAGTTTAGCAAGAGGACCTAGAGGTCCAGAAAAGTGAAAACTAGGAGCATACTACTAGAAACATAAGATGTTTCTAATGCTCCTGGAAATGGCTGGATTTGATTTTCACTCCGGAAAAGCAATTTAGTTTCTAAAATCTAAAGAGCACTTGAAATAGGAGCGTTCTACCAGAAGGAGAAAAATAATCAGCATGAATTTACAAGATTTCACAAAGCATTGTCAATAAATCAACAAAACTTATTAAAGTCCTACTATGTGCCAGACCCTGCTGGGTACAAGAAAATAAAAAAATTATCCATGTTTTCAAAAAGCTCATATGTATCCCATATATAGGATAAAATGGAAATAATCAAGACAGGGTGGGATCAATAATGGCTTCCTGTAGAAGATGATGTTTTAGCTAGGATTTGAAGAAAGTCAGGGAGGCCAGAAGGCACTGCTAAGGAGGGAGAGCATCAGGGAACATAGGGAATAGTCAATGAAAATGCCCGAAGTGAGAAGATGACTTATCTTTTTCGAGATACAGAAAAAGGGGCCGCTGGTTTGAAGAATACATAGAGAGATGTAAGGTACAAGAAGGGCAGCTAAACAACTCCATGAATAAAATGCTCGGCCTGAAATCAGAAAGACCTGAGTTCAGATCCTCCCCCCTACACTTAATAGCTGTGTAACCCTGGGGTAAATCATTTAACCTCTGTCTTAATCCACTGGAGAAAGAAATGGCAAACCACTCAGTATCTATGCCAAGAAAATCCCCTGGACAGTATGGTCCACAGGGTCACAAAGAGTTGGACACAATGGAACAACTGAACAACAACACTAGGTGTAAGATGATAACAAAAGGTGATAGGGAACAGATTATGAAGGAATATGAGTGTCAAAAGAAAGGATTTTATATTTCCTTCTGGAGTTGATAGGGAACTACTAGAGCTTATTGAGTAAGAATCACACCTACAGATTAGGAAGATCAGTTTGGCAGTTGAGTAGAGTCAGGGCTGCAGTCAGGAGAAATTTGTGGCAGACAGACCAACCAGAAGGCTACAGATGCAGTAATTCAAGCATGAATTCATGAGGGCTTGCAACAGGATGATGGCAACGTCAAAGGAAAAAAGGGGGACATATAGGAGAAAAGTTATGAAGGCAAAATCAATAACCTTGGCAACAGATTAGATATGGGAGTTAGAGAGAGGGAGGAGTGTAAGATGGAGATGCAAGATAGGGAAGCTTAGAAATAGAAAAAGTTTTGTAGGAAATATATGAGATGAAGACCTCAGTTTGAATCCTAGTTCTGACACATAATAGTTAAATGACCAGGGACAAGACATTTGAGTCTTCACTTCACCCCCCCCCCACACACACACACACCTGCACCAGCAAATCTCTAAGACTGTAAGTTAGAGTAACATTATTGATATATTTTAGTGAGTGGACCTAGCCACCAGGAGTTTTCTACACTACTAAAATCATAGGACCCTACCCTCCACAAAAAGTTAGACAGGACACAAAAAGAGAGGCAGCACTAGCATTAGATGTGGTGTTAGGAACACCTACATGTGAAGACCTACATTGGTAATAACTGTGGAGCTATGGACAAATCACTTAAAATCTTTGAACCTAAATGACCTAATCTGTAAAATGGAGCTTTTGATACTTATAACACCCATTTTATACAGTTCTTGTGAGGATCAGTTGAGTCAATGCATATAAAATGCTTTGAAAACCCGTTGAGATAAAGAACTGGACGTGGAGTAAGAAAGATACCTATGAAATTCATTTAACAAAAAAAAGAGGAGAGGAGGGGAGGGAAATCAGGAAAGACTTTCATATGCAATATATATTTCAGATACATGATATGCATTTCTCTCTATAAAATATAGTATGCACCTTTACAATAGCTATATATAATATATAATAATGTGTCAAATACATTATGAAATATATTCTCATCTATTATAGTATACTTGAATATGATATGTCATATCATATAATCATATTATATGTTTTGCATATATACACATCTACATGTGTATATACAAGAAATAATATGATAAACATATTAGGGGCAGCTATGTGCTGCAGTAGATAGATCACCAAGCCTGGAGTCAGAAAGATCTGATTTCAAATCTAGCTTCAGACACTCTCTATTAGTATGACTTTGGGCAAGTCATTTATCCCTCATCTGTCTCAGTTCCTCATCTGTTAAATGGAGACAGCCTGGAGAAGAAAATGTCAGTTCACTCCAGTCAGATACAACTAAACAACTGAACAACAACCACACACACACACACACACACACACACACACACACACACACACACACATATATATACATATAGATAGATAGACAGACAGATATAAATATAGATAGTATACATATATTATTCACACATATTAAATTATACATATTATATATGACCAAAAACTATTCCCCAATGGATAAATGGCCAGTCTTATAAGCAAAAATTTTCTCTTTTCTGTTTTTAAAAATTATTTAACTTTTTATTTCCCCCAACTTACATGTAAAAACAATTTTTAAAATTAATTTAAAAAATTTTGAGTTACAAATTCTCTACCTCCCTCCCCTACCTCCTCTATCTCCTCACACAGAAAGCAAGCAACTTGATATAAGGTTATACATGTACAGTCATGCAAACGTATTTCCATATTACTCATATTGTGAAAGAAAACACAGACACCCCCCCAAAAAAACCCAAGAAAAATAAAGTAAAAAGGATGCTTTAATCTGTATTCATACTCCATTAGTTCTTTCTCTGGAGGTGGATAGCACTTTCCATCATAAGTCCTTCACAATTGTCTTGGATCATTGCATTGCTGAGAATAGTTAAGTCACTTATAGTTGATCATCAGACAACATTGCTGTTACTATATACAATGTTCTCTTGGTTGTGCTCACTTCACTTTGCATCAGTTCATGTAAATTTCTCCCAGCTTTTCTGAAATCATCCTGCTCATCGTTTTTTGTAATAGTATAAAAGTATTCCACCAAATCATGTACCACAACTTGGTCAGACATTCTCCAATTGATGGGCATCCCCTCAATTTCCAATTATTTTCCACCAATAAAAGAGCTGCTACCAATATATTTGTACATATAAATCCTTTTTGTTTTTGTTTTTATCTTTTTAGGATATAGACCTAGTAGTGTTATAGATGGGTTAAAGAGTATATATGTTTGTATAGTCCTTTGGGCAAAGTTATAAAATGCTCTACAGAATGGTTAAACCAGCTCACAATTCCACCAAAAACACATTAGAGTTCAATTTCCCCATACCGCCTCCAAATTTGTCATTTTCCTTTTCTGTCACATTAGCCAATCTAATAGGTATGCATTCTCTAATCAATTGTAATTTAGAGCATTTTTCCCATATGACTATAGATAGTGCTGACTACTTTGTCTGAAAACTGTCTGATCATATCTTTTAACATTTATCAATAGGGGAATGGCTCATGTTTCTATAAATTATTTGAGTCCGTTCTTTATATATTTAAGAAAGGAGGCCAGGGGCAGCTAGGTGGCACAGTGAGTAAGAGTGCCGGCCCCGGAGTTGGGAGGACCCGGGATCGGTTCTGGCCTCAGAAAATTAGCACCCTAACATAAAATAACTATCCGTGTAACCTTGAGCAAGTTACTTAACCCTAATTGCTTAAAAAAAAAAAAAAGGAAGAAAGAAAGAAAGAAAAAAAGGATACCTTTATCATAGAAACTTCTTGTAAAATTTTTTCGCGGTTATGATTACTAACTATATTTCCCTCCATCTTATTTTCCCATTTATCCTACTCCCTCTCTCCTTTCACCTTGTCCATCCTCAAAAGTGTTTTGCTTCTGACTACTGCCTCCTCCAATCCACCTTCCCTTCTGTCATTCCTTCCCTTTCTTTTATCCCGTTCCCTTCTTACTTTCCTGTAGGGCAATATAAATTTCAATACCCAACTTAGTGTGTATGTCATTCTCTTTCTGAGTCAATTCCAATAGAAGTAAGGATTAAGGGCTCCTGCCTAACTTCCTGATCTTTCTCTCTACTGTAAAATCTCTTTCATGCCTCTTTTAGGTAAGGTAATTTACTTCATTCTATCTCTTCCTTACCCCTTATTCCAGGACATTTTTCTTTCTCAGCCCTTAATTTTATTTTTAGAGATAATTTCATTATATTCAATTCATGCTTGTACCCATTTTCTCTGTATACTATTTCTAACTGCCCTAAAAAAAAGAAAGTTCTTAGGAGTTACAAGGATCATCTTCCCATATAGAAAATCAACATTTTAACCTTGTTGAATGCCTTATGATTTCTCTTGCCCTTTACTTCTCTTGAATCTTGTATTTGTAAGTCAAATTTTCTATTTGACTCTGGTCTTTTCATCAAGAATGTTTGATAGTCCTCAATAACATTTAGCATCCATTTTCTCCCCTGAAGGATTATGCTCAGTTTTGCTGGATAAGGGATTCTTGGTTGTAATACTAACTCCTTTCCCCTCTGGAATATCCTATTTCAAACCCCACTAATTCTTTAATGTGGAAGCTACTAAAATGTGTGTTATCCTGACTATGACTCCACAATGTTTGAATTGTTTCTTTCTGGCTGCTTACAATATTTTCTTCTTGACCTGGAAGTTCTGGAACTTAATCATAGTATTTCTGGGAATTTTCATTTTGGAATATCTTTCAGAAGGTGATTGGTGGATTATTTCTATTTTACCTTCTTGTTCTAGATTATCAGGGCAAATTTACTTCATAATTTCTTTTTTTTTTCAAATGCTTTATTAACTTCTGGTTTACATTATTCATTTCCGCCAGATTTTGAGTTACAAATTTTTTTTCTCCCCATTTTTCCCCTACCCACCTACTCAAAATAGTGGTCCCACAGGATATCCCCTCCTCCAATCTGCTTTCTGCCATATCTTCCCCCATAGCCCATTCAACTTTTCCAGTAGGGCATGATGGATCTCTATGCCCCAGTACCTGTATATCTTATTTCCTAATTACGTGTAAGATGATATTAATAATGGTATATATATATATTTAAACATTTGGTTTTAAAATTGTGAATTCCAGATGCCTTCCCTTCTTCTCCTTGTCACCCACCCTTACGGGGAAGATAAGGAATCTAATATAGGTTGTACATGTGTAGCTAATGCAAAACATTACCATAGTACATATATTGTAAAAAAAAAAATGATTATATTTCCCTACCTCCTATCCCAGCTCCCCCTTGTGCTATTCTCTTCTTTGGTCCTGTCCCTTTTCAAAAGTGGGTGCTTCTGACTTCCCTCCCCCCTATTTCCCCTCCCTTCCATTATCCCCCTCTCATCCCCTTTTCCCCTATTCTCCTGTAGGGTGATATACCCTATTTAGTGTGTATGTCATTCCCTCCCTGAGCCAAATTTAATGAGCATAAGGTTGACCCATTCCCTTATGCCTTCCTGTTCTTCCTCTCCATTGTAACCATTTCTCCTTGCCTCTTCTATATGAGATAGTTTGCCCCATTCTGTCTCTCTCTATCTCCTCTCATTATGTTCCTCTCTCACTTCTTAATTTCACCCTTTAAGTATAATCCCTTCCTATTAAACTTGTCCTGTGCCCTCTATCTTTAAATACCTGTAAACATATATACACATATTCACGTATGTATCCATAGGCCCATATACCCTCCAATATAGATTATATATTTCTATTCCCTTCAACTATTTTCATACTGAGAAAAGTTTTATCAGTTATAATGATGATTTTTCAATGAAGGAATGTAAATAGTTCAACTTTGAAAAGTTCTTTATGATTTCTCTTCCTTGTTTACCTTCTCATTTCTCTTGCTTCTTGTATCTGAATGTCAAATTTCCTATTCAACTCTAGTTTTTTCTTCAAGAATACTTGAAAGTCCTCTATTCCACTGAATGACCATATTTTCCCCTGAAACATGATACTCAGTTTTGCTGGGTAGGTGATTCTTGGTTTTAATCCCAGCTCCTTTGCCCTCTGGAATATCATATTCCAGGCCCTTCAATCCCTCAGTGTAGAAGCTTCCAGATCCTGTGTTATACTGATTGTGTTTCCACAATGTTCAAATTGTTTCTTCCTGGCTGCTTGTAATATTTTCTCCTTGATCTGGGAATTTTGGAACCTGGCTATAATATTCCTAGGAGTTTTCTTTTGGGGATCTTTTTCAGGAGGTGGTTGGTAGATTCTTTTAGCTGCTATTTTGCCCTCTGGTTCTAAAACATCAGAGCAATTTTCCTTGAGAATTTCTTGAAAGATCATTTCTAGGTTCTTTCTTTGATCATGGCTTTCAGGTAGTCCAATAATTTTTAGATTATCTCTCCTGGATCTATTTTCCAGGTCAGTGGTTTTTCCCATGAGATATTTCACATTGCCTTCTATTCTTTCATTTGTTTGGATCTTGATTTCTCATAAAGTCACTAGTTTCCATTTGCTCCAATCTAATTCTGAAGTTATAATTCTCCTCAGTGAGATTTTGAGATTCTTTTTCCATCTGGCAAATTCGATTTTTTAAGGCATTCTTCTCCTCATTGCCCTTTTGAG
The DNA here is from genome assembly GCA_011680675.1 of Gymnobelideus leadbeateri. NCBI lineage: Eukaryota > Metazoa > Chordata > Mammalia > Diprotodontia > Petauridae > Gymnobelideus > Gymnobelideus leadbeateri. The sequence goes on along the minus strand of WOXC01008172.1, from coordinate 1,929 downwards.
CCTCCTTTGCCATTTGAGTTAGTCTATTTTTTAAGGTGTTATTTTCCTCAGTCAGGCTGTTGACTCTCATTTCATACTTTTTCTGCATCCTTCTCATTTCTCTTCCCAATTTTTCCTCCACTTCTCTTATCTGCTTCTTAAGGTCCTCTATGGCTTGTAACCAGCTCACATTTTCCTTTGAAGTATTTGGTGCAGGAGTTCTGACTTCACTGTCTTCTTCCTGTTTCATGCTTTGATCCTTTTTGTGCCCAAAATTGGGGTCTAATGTTGGATTATTCTGTTAATTTTGCTTCCTTTGCCTGGTCATGTTGCCATTCAATTATTTGACTTTTGGGCTTGTTGCCACAGTAGGACTCTGCCACCAGACAAGGGAGCTTCCATCCCAAACACTGGGCTTTTCTCAGCTGCTGGAGGTATTAGTTGGGTGCCTTCTCTGAAGCTTTCACATGCTCTGGCAAGCTTGTCATGCACCCCAGGACCTCTACCCTAGACCACAATCCAGATCCAGGCAGGTTAAAGCAAAAAAGATTACCCCTCAGACTGGTTGCTTGGTCCCCCTGCAGTCTGCAGGCCAGGAGCTGAAGCAGCCACATGTTGCTGTGGCTGAAGAGCAGTGGTGTCTCAGCCTCTTCCCACCCTGGTGGCAAAAGCCAATGCACTCCCAACTATTGGATCCCAAAGTCCACACTGCACTGACCTCTCACTTTGTCCTTAGCATCTATGTGTTGATAATTCTAAAAACGGCCACAGCTTCTGGTGTTCTGGAGTCCCTCCAGCACTTTCTGGTGAGGCCCGCCCTGGAGCTAAAACCTCCAGCTCACACAGGCCAGGGCTCAGCTCCCAGAGCACTGTGCTGGCCCCTCCCTGGCAGGCTGCCATGCTGTCCTCAGTGGGAGGTTAGCTTCTCTGTGTCATTTTGTGGGTTCTGTATCTCCTAAGTTTGTTCAGAGTCTCCTTTTTACATGAATTTGAGGAGGAGAGAGCCAGAGCCACACGGAAGTCTTGTTTCTACTCTGCCATCTTGACTATGCCCCCAGGATTATCTTACTTCATAATTTCTTGAAAAATGATGTCTAGGGTCTTTTTTTTTAATCATGCTTTCATGTAGTTCAATAATTACCGAATTATCTATGCTCCATCTATTTTCCAGGTGAGTTGTTTTCTGATGAGATATCTCACATTTTCTTCATTCTTTTTATTTTTATTTTTTTTTACTTCTTGATGTCTTGTGAAGTAATTACCTTTAACTTGCCCAATTCTAATTTTTAAGAGATAACTTTTTTCATTGAGTTTTTGTACCTCCTTTTCTATATGGCCAATTCTATTTTTAAGGAGTTCCTTTCTTCAGTGAATGTTTTCCATGTGACCAATTATGCTTTTTAAGGGTGTACTCTCTTCCTTGGATTTTTATGCCTCTATTACCATTTGATCTATTCTGTTTTTAAGGTGTTTTTTGTCCCTCCTTTATAAAGCTGTTAGTTTTTTTATGATTTTCTTCCAACACTGTTGTTTCTTTCACAATTTTTCCTCTACCTCTATTATGTAAATTTTATAGTATTTTTTCCAAAAACAATTCCAGGAATTCTTTTTGATCCTGACATCAATTCACATTTTTCTTTGAGGTTTCAGTGTAGCCATTTTTTACTCTGTTGTTTTCTTCTGAGTTTGTGTTTTGATCTTCCCTGTCATCACATCTCTACATCCTTTTGTGGATTCTGCTGCTTCAGAATTTGTTTTAAGGTATTATTTAAAGTTTTTTTGGAGGGGAATAAGGAACAGCTCAGACAAGTCCCTGCCTTTTCTCCACCATCTTGACTGTTCCCCTGAACAAACACTTCTCAAAATAAGAATTACAAAATCTAAACAACTATCTGAAAGAATGCTCCAAATTACTCATAATGAGAGAAATGCCCATCAAAAACACTGAGG